>JASVER010000007.1:19885182-19940803 GCA_030449065.1 Oceanodroma leucorhoa
GGGCAGTGGCGGCGGCGCCTCCCGGCCGCGCGCTCCATGGCCCCGCCGCGCTCGGCCTCGGCCTCGGCTCGCAGCGCTGCCGCCCGCCCGCCCGATCGGCCACCGCTGAGACGCTGCCGCTGATTGGCCCGCCGCCTCGGCGCGCCCCATTGGCGGAACGCGGCCAGCGCCGCCGCGACGTCAGGGAGGGAGGGGAGGGGGGGGGCGCTGCGGCGCCGCGTTTCGCCTCCCCCCGCCCCGCCGCGCGCGCGAGGGCCGACGGGAGCGGGAAGGCGGGGCCGACGGGGGGGGGGCGGCCGCCATTGGCCGACGTGTCCCGGCGGCACGGCGGCCCATTGGCGGGCTCTCCAGAGGTCACGAGCGTGGCGGCGTTTCCGGRGCGGGGTCCGCGCGTGCAGCGCCGAGCACCGGGGCGGGCCCCACGGGGGGCGGGTTGGCCCCGCCKCCCCTCCTCCCCCGCTACCGGGCCCCGCTCCCCCCGGAGGTACGTGCGGGGAGCGCTGAGGCGCCGCTTCGCCGCCGGGAGCGGAACGGAGCTGCCCGTGGTCCTGCCACCCGCCGCGGCGGCCTGGGCCCGGGCCTGCGCCCGCCCCGCCCCGGCCCGCCGAGCGGAGGCGGTGGTCAGCCCCGTGCCCCCCCCCCGGGAGGACGGGTGATGCTTCCCCGCCCCGGCAGGGCCCGTGGAAGGGTGCCTGGCCGGGGCCGCCCTCCCCGTGCGTCTCAAACCCTTCCCTGTCTGCCCCGCGCCGGGCGGGGAAGCCCCGCGGCCCCCGGCGCAGCCCCAGCGCTCCCTTCCCTCCCCCGCACCGCCGGGTGCTGCCCCTCGGTTGTGMGAGACGCCGCAAACGGGGCCTCCCCGGTGTTAGGCTATGGGGGGCGGCGGCCGGTGCCGTGGCTGTTGGCGTTTGCGCACCGACACGCTCGAAAATTAACGGCGGGGCAAGGTGCCGGCCCGCCGAACGCCGGCGGTGGGTGCCGGGTGCAGGTTTGGTCCCGCTCCTGCGGCGGTGGCTTCTGCGGGTCGGGGAGACGGTAAGTTGGACGTTACCGTGCTGCTCGGCGGGGGACACCGGGCACGAACTCGGCGTTTTAATCCCACCTTCGCCCGCTGCGTTTGAACAGATGCTGCACTACAAATCGCTTTGTGGTTTGGGGCTGAATTCCTTAATTACATTCTCATTACAAGTTCTTGATGCCAAATGTTCGCTTTCGCTTTCAGAAGAGGCTGCGTTAATGAGAAACTCCTCGTTGGAAGTTATTTACATAAACCATTGTTTCTGTGTCGGGGATGACGCAGGTTAAGTTGTGGACTGGCCCCGAGTGCCCTGGTCGGAGCCCAGGATCCGCGGCAGCGCGGGGTCASAGCGGGGATGGCTGCCAAGCGCCGCTTCTCCACCGGGTGCGGGGGGTCTCCGCCGTACAGCGAAGGCGCATCGAAACGGGCCGTGCTCCCTCCCAGCCCTGGGACGGGTCGCTCGCTCCTGACCAGGCTGTGTTGGTTGTGCCTGGTTTTATTTTCTCTGATCCTTTTTCTCTCTAGTTTCAAACGCGGATTGCATAATACCAAGAGGCTTTTGTGCTGTTTTTGTTTACAGAGTCTCTTCTAAACAACCAAAGCCTTGGCTCTCCAAACGAGGATGGTGGTTCYTGCTGGATAAGCCTCCTGCCTTTATCCCACTGAGCTTGTGGAGGCGGCAGAAGTAAGTGTTTGACGGCACCGTGCAGACGAGCAGCCGCGTGAGGCTCGGTTCCTGTACTCGAGACAAGGCTGCTGTTGTCCTCCTGCCTGGCTGCRGCGGTGCCTCGCGCCCCGGCCAGGCCGTCGTGTCTCCTCCTGACAGTCGCTGTGCTCCCGCCTGTTACGTTTGTGCTCTCCAGCACTGAGGTAACTCCAAAGGCACTGGTAGATCCTGTTTCTCAAACACCGCTGCCCGTGCCCGAGCTCAGCGCAACCCTTCTGCAGAATAGGAATGCTTGTTGTGTGTCTGTATTTCGTACCACACGCCTAGTGCTAGAGCCCCTTCGTGTCGTCAAGGTAAACCAAATGCTGCGGTACCCCCCAGGGAAGAATCCTGTTTATGGAGCAGATCCTCACAGCAAGTACAAAATGGGACACGCGCACGGCTCCCCGCCCAGACCGGGTGGCCGAGGTGCCCTGGTGTGGGTGGCAGCCGCCTGCACAGCTGCGTCACTGTGTTTTGTTTTGGTTGCTGAGGATGGGGAACTCTTGAGGCAGAAGCTCTCAAACCATTTCCACCAGTGACCTCATCAGTAATTGTTCTGTTTTTTTAACCCCCTCTTCCAAGAGCGTGGCCCATAACAGTGATTGCTTTTTTGGCATTTGCAATTCCACTTTGAGTCGCGTATTTGGCAGCCTAAAGGATTGTTCTCATGTGCTGAGGATGCCAGGAGTCCCCCAGGAAGAAAAATCTCTTTGCTGGGCTCAGCAGTGATGAAGGAGTAGCTCAGGAACACGTGTCCGACTTCACTGTTAAATAACAGCATGAGAGAGATTTATTCTGAGCTTGTTAAGCTGGTCCTGTGTTCTACTTAGGCTTAGTCTTTTTATCTCTACCCATCTTCCTCCTCCATAAGACCTACTAAACCAGTCAAAAGAAAGGTGGTTGGGGTTTTTTTGTCCTCCCTTCCATTAAGCTTCTTGTCATACTTCACTGAAAACACCGCAAATAAGCGTTTGCCTCTCTGGTGCCTCTGAGTGAGTAGATGAGAGGGGAAATATGTTTTTTCATTTCCTAAATATAGTTGTAACTGTAACTGCTTCCTTGACAGCCTTGAATGTCATCCAGGTCAAAGATCCAGTGCTGGGGAGGAAGTTAAATCCTTTCTGTGTCATTCTGACCTTTTTCTGTTTGAACACAGCCGTATGGACTAGCAACCCATTTCAGGGAGGGACATTAAAGGTACTTGGTGAAAGAAAGCTAACAGCGGGAGCGTGGGGGGGAATGATTTCAGCTGGGGGTTGTTCTGCTGTTTTTCTAGGTGAGACTTCTGCGATGAGGGTGCTTAACCTGCTTGATTTTGTTACCCTGGGATGGCTTTTGCTCCTTGCAACTTAATTGCAATACTTAAGAGAAAAAAAACAACTGTAGTTAACTGTTGAGCACCTTTATCCTTCACTAAAGGTTGTGAGTTCTCAAATCCTAAAATAAAACAAATACSCTGGTGCTGAGGAGGAAAGAGAACGTTGCATGAGGGCAGAGAAATTAGGCCGCTTGGGGAATGTGCTTTCAGGCCTATTTCTGTCTGTCACGGCAAACTAAAAGGATGCTAACTTTGGGGAAAGAGCTCTGTGACCCTTTGGTCTTTGCTCTGTTACTCTTTCCCTGTCTAACTCTGGAGATGRCATCTGCGCCAGCCGCTCACCTGCTTTTGCAGCCTGCGGGTAACCATATTCAGCTCACTACTTCAGCTGAGCTCCCTTGAAGCTCTATAGCAACTGTCTCGTGACGGAAGGAACCGTTATGTCAACCATAAGGGCAAAAATACCTGGTCTGTGTTAATGTGGGTGCAGCTCTCTGCTGATTCAGCTCCTATCAGGATGTAAAGATGGGAATCTATTTTTAATAAATTAGACAAYGTGTGATTTATGACTGCTGCGGCCACACATCAGGGTAAGTCCTGTGTGACCAGTCAAGTGCCAACATCACAGAGGCCAAGAGAATAAAACTTTAGAAGAACTTTGATTAGAAGAACCTTTACTTTAAGCTTGGCTCATGTTTTAGTTAATGTCATCTATTAACATTTTGAAGAGAGATGGTTTTGGCAAACAAAGCAGCCATTTAGAAAGGCAGCCATTTGGAAAGCCAGCAAGGAGTACAGCTGATGCTCTTGGTACTGCAGCAGAAACCTCCCTAACTCTGCCCACAATCTCATTCTTCTTAAATAAAACTACTTTCAAGCCATCCATGTTTGGGTTTTTTTGTGCTTGTTAAAGGACAACTCCAACTTAAAACAAGCCCTTCTGCCTGTGATGCCCTTAAGAAATAAAAGACTAGGCTTTCACCTGCTTTATAATGAAGTGGTTGCTCACAGCTCTATGAGATGTGATTAAATAAAAAGGCTAAACTAAAGCAACAACTCATTTGTACCAAAATCAGCATTCTTCTGAAGGTTTAATTCCTTGATTCAGCCCACTGTGTAATCAGCATCAGCCCAGCGAAGCACCAGGACCACTCACTGGGGCCCAGGACAGGCAGAGACAGYGAACCAGGAGCTGATTTAGCTCCCGTGCTACCCCATGCCCTTGGCCTGCACAGCCAGCAGTGGTTTTGGACCCCTCAAAGCTTTGAGCTGCTCTTGCGGATAGGAAGTCTATTTACATGGTTCCCTGCAGGACCTTATGCCTATGCAAATAGGAAGTCCCTGGAGCTTTAGGCCTCCTGCATCCCTAGAGGACAATGGTTTCTGAGGGTAGTGGTCCCCCGCTGCTGGGTAGATGCCTTGTATTGATGTTCTAGGCGTGAACTCGTGACAGTCCTGTTTTAATTACTGTTTTTATGATTCCTAATGACAGGCTTTAGGTTTCTAGCCTGCTTATGGATTTCAGGGGTGTGGAGTGACAGTTGCTCACTCGGAGCTTACTGACCTCCTCCAGTCTGCAGGGTTTGGAGATGACTTCAGCCACCTCCCGCACACAGATGGATTCCTGGGCTTCTCCTGAGCTCTGCACGCTTCAGCAGCTGTCCAGGGAGCGCTCTCCCGTGGAGCAATCTGCTCATTCACGGCCTTTGAGTCACAAACGAGCTATTCCTCTCCTCCTGCTCTACCTCTGCAAGCTAAGCTGAGAGGTACCCGTGTCACTCTGTCAGAACGTTGCTCCTTCTTGCCTGCATTTAGTTTGCTTTTCTAGCGATTTGTAAGCCGTGACTGGCAGACGGTTCAGTGGCTGCTGCTGTATGGCTGATTCCCTGTGATCCCCTGCCTATAGCCATCTGTCACCTACCTGTCTTAAAGTTAAACTAGAGAGTTTAACTCTAGTCTTTAGAGGTGACTCGAAGATACAAGTTCGTACCCAGCACTGTGTCCCAGTTATGCCTTAAGCCTGTCGGCTGCCTCGCCGTGGGGCTGGCGTGCCCTCCTTGTCCCCAGGGAGGAGCAGTTTAAGTGCCACGCTCTCCTCTATGCACCGAGAGAAGCAGGTAGGGAAGTGGGTCTGGCAACGGCAGCAGGAAGYGCTGGAACTTGCAGTGATCCCAAGCTGTTCCTGGAGGAATAGGTGTGATGGTTTTGGACTGGCTCATGTAAAAAGGCTATCTGCTGAACAGATCTTTCCCTGGTGAGGAGTTTCACTGTGCTTGAGGGACAGATGTGTGGTCTTTTAAGCACATCCTCTGTCGCTGAGCCTAGGACTTTCCGGGATACTTGGCCTTGCTATGCTGAAGGGGACCTTGACCTTGACTTGTCATCTGCAAAGAAGTCATCGAAAAAAACACATCTGGTACGTGACAGAGATTCACGCTGCTGAAGGGTGCTGGAACACTCTGCGGCCTCCTAGCTAGCGCCAAGCTGTGCATTTTTGTCCTGCCACAGAGGAGTCCTGGCTTACGCTGCCGCGTGGGGAACAGAGCAATTTTTCATCTTTTGAAAAGTCTGAATTTACCTTCTAGCAGCATCAGCTCCACATTTAATCCTTTGATTCATTATTGATGTGAAGTCTGTGGATGGYGCGGTGGCCACCTGATTCCAGGTATCCATTCCCTCGGTTTGCAAAGCGCTGTGTTGAAATGAGTCTGCGCTAAGCTGGGGGGGCCGATGGCATCCTGCATGGAGCTTCCTGAGACTCGGGGGGGGGGCAAGAGCAAGGGTGGCGAGACTGTCTTACAGGGAGCATGGAAACAGGAGATGTGAGCTCTCAGACGTAGCAGAGCTGAGGGCTGTGGAAACTGATTTCTCTTGGCCTGAAGAATACAAGGATGGGGCTGCTAATGCTGCTCCCTGTTGCTAACCTGCTCAGGAGATAAACCAGGGATTTCAGACTCCAATCCAGCACCTTTCCCCAGTAGTAAATACACGTGGCATTACTGAGTGATGTCATGGCTGGAGCACATCCCAGCGAGGCCAAGCCTGGATCAGGTTATATCTGTCTTCTCAGAATATTGGCTTACTCCCAAAGGAGCATATTGGCAGTCCAAGGGCAGTGACTGAAGCCACCTTCCCCAAGGTCATCTCTCGCACACGCAGAGAGGACAGCACTCGCTTCCGCGTACGCAGCGCGGCCTGAGCCGCCCACGCAGAAGTTGCAGTGCGGCCATGGCGGTTGCWGGCTGCGCGTAGGGCAAAACCCCTTGATTCTCCTGTCTGGCGTCACTTTGTGTTGGCACCAGCGAGGACCCCCAGCCCTCTTTCCTGGTGCTTTGTCATCTGGTTGCCTTTGAGGCACAGTGTGAAAGGAGGAATAGGAATCACGTCAACTCCAGCTACGCGGCGCGTCTGTAATTAACCGGTCCTCATAGTTCAGTACGGTTTTGTCACATCGAGGCTCACATCTTCTGGCTGGGAGCATCGCAGCGAGAGCCCAGCTGCCCTGCAGACCTGGAACGCTGCTYGCTGCAGTCAGCGAGCCCACCCAGACGCAGCTGGGTGGTCGTCTGTGCTGGAGTTTGGACCCGTTCAGCTTTCATTGCCCTCCATCGTTAAATGGGTGCAAGTTTGTCTTCGCTGAAGCTGAAGCAAAGCTGGAAGGCAGGCATAATGAAAGCCATTTGTGCCTCTCTCAGGTCAGCCTGGCGGAAGTCAGTAAAGTCCTGGCTAAGCAAACTGCACTGCTTTACTTCTAATCRGGCTGTAATTCTATTTCAATGCTGCAACTCTTTAAAAATAGATCAGGCCTTATTAGCAACAGGTCTAATCACAAAATKGATGGAAGCGAGGTGTGACATGCCTTGAGTGAAGGGGATGTGCACGGCGCTGGTACCCTGCAGTGGTTGGGGGCACTGGGGGGCCCCACAGCCCCTTGATTCCTGACAGGCTTTGCCGTGGTTGCTGTATCCCATGTTTCCCCACTGGAAATCCCGCAMTTCTCTGCTCTGCGCCGATGCTAGAGGGAGCCTCCTCCATCAGTCAGCAGTTCCAAACAAGCTGTTTCCTCCTCCAAACACAGCTGGAGTGTAAATACCCCCCTGCCGTGGATTCCTCTGCAGGGTGGACGAAGACGTGACACCCGTCCCTGTGACAGCCGCCCGGCCAAGGAAGGAGTCGTGCATGGGCTGGCGTGGAACAGGGGGCTTGTGCTCTGCCCGTGTTTGTGCTGAGCTGGAGCTTCTCCTGCTCACTCAGGGCCACCGCAGCTCTGCAGCACCCATCTCACCTCTAGCTTTGGGTGTGCCTGTCAGACCCGGGCTCCTTGCAGCCTCGAAGGGGCCAGCCTTGGGYTTCGCAGCCTCCAGCCTTGGCCAGGACGAGGGACAGAGATTCCTCCCCAGGCAGAGCAGGTGCAGATGACCCTCTTYACAGACAGCGAGTTTGCCAGGAGAAAAGCCCACGTGGCCAGCCTGGAGCGGAGGCAGGCAGCAGTGCGGGCCACGCAGCATCTCCCTGGGCAGCTCAGCCTCTCCGGCCATGCCAGGTGGGATCTGTGGGGTGCAGGAGCCGCTGGTGTCTCCACAGCCRGCTGTCACATCCCCACTGCCACACTGCAAGCTATGACCAGCCAATATGGATTAATTGCAACCAGTTTAATTTTGCGTCTGTAAATTAAGCTGTTTGACGATTAAGCCAGTGATACAAAGAGACTTCCAGGAGTGAGGAGGACATTAACATGCTAATAGACCTTGCTGGTAGAAGGTTTACTTAGATACATCCCAGGGGGCAGATGACAATTAACATCCTAAGAGACTCTTCTAGAAAGAGGATGCTAATTCAGACCTGCTGGGAAGGGAGATAATGATTTATTATTATTTTACGTAGCCCTGCAACCTCCCATTCAAGAATGCCTGAGATACTTTAGGACAGGTAAGTTAGGAGAAGTAACAACAGTGATGATACCTGAAAGTTGTCCTGGAGCCACCTGAGAGGAGAAACATGGACAGGAGGGAGAAAAAGCTGCAGAAACCATCCTGGTCAGCAAGACAGGGGAGGAGAAAGAAACCTGACTTCCTGAAGGCACATCAAAGGAAGCGGGCAGGAGAGATCAGACCTGCAGGCCTGGCAAACGGAATATTCACTTCAGTAGAGCAAGAAGGGTGTAGCCATGGCAGGAGAGGTGATGTTTGCTCTGAAATGCCTTCCTGCCCCAAAGAAATACTCAGCAGAGGACATGGAGCCCACCCACTCTGTTGTGCRCAACTAGTACAAAATAGGAAGAGATTACTCAAGATTTTGGAACAGGGACTTAAAATACAATGTCCTCTGTGATATCTGTACACAGGGAACTTAACACTACTCATAACCTTGACACGCTCTGTTGTAATGCTTGAGGGGGGGTTTCCACCACTGTTAGAACCCCACACGTGCACCAACAGAACAACTTTAAATGCAGACCATCAGTCGCGTTGTAGCTTGGCTACTGTGAGTTGTCAAACATTGTAATGGCTTTTCCACAGAAGACAGATCACAGGAGCCAGCTAACCTGCTTGACAATGGGCAAACATATAAACGTATATATATTTGTTCACTCATTTTACTTCTGAGCGTTCTTGTTAACCCATCATGCTCAGCTGCAGATACTAAATGCTGTTTTCTATCAGAGCTAATTCATACCTTGAGCTATCAGGGGGGGAGTCTTCCTCAGCAACAGCTGCAGAGGGAGGGAGCTGGTCTCTTCCTCTCTGTTGAATCTAAGATTGCAGAAGTTGTTTCTTTCTTCTTTTTCCAGCCATTACAATTATGTGGGATGTGACATTATGACCAATAAAAATCCCAGAGCAGGGCCAGTTGTGTACTCACACCACCAGGCTCTGCACCGCCTGCTTCCCTAGTGCCAGGTCTCCCTGCCAGCCATGCCTCAACTGGCGGGTKCCCGCAGCCTCTCTCCTGTGCCCGCAGGATCCTGCTTGCTCCTCCTGCCTAAATCTGTTGGGGGGCCTGGCCTGAGCTGGGGGACCTGCCTGCACTGCAGGGCCTGGACAAGGCCTGCTTGTGGGAACCGTCTGCTCCAGGGAGCTTGGCCAGGCAGACCTTGGCCTGGGGCTCGTCTGCAGAAGGCAGCCTGCCTTGGGCGGCCGGGCCGGGCTGGGCCGGCCTGGGCTAGGGGGGACCTGGCCAAGGCCAGGCCGCAGGATCCGGGCCGGGCCCTGGCCAAGGCAGARCCGTGGGACGTGCCTGGCCGAGGCCGGGCTGCGGGGATCTTGGCTGGGCGGACCCTGGGCCCGGCCGCGGGGCCCTTGGCTGTGCCGGGGCTTGGCCGAGGCTCGCCGGCGGGGTCGGGCCGGGCCTCAGGCGAGGGGCCGGCGGCCGCCGCGCTCCGGGATTCCCCGTTGCCGCGGTAACCGCGCGGGACGGCCCGGCAGCCCCCGCGCGGCTGCAGCCGGGGGCGGGGCCAACGGGCGCCCGTTGGCCCCGCCCTGCCGCCGACGGTTGCGCCCGCCATCTTGAGGCATGGCAGTCCCACCGCTGCCGGCCCCTTTCCAAGATGGCTGCTCGCTCTTCACCGGGCATTTCCGTCCCCGCTGAGGCCTTCGGCTCCCGGCGCGGCGGCCGGCTGGCGCGGCCCTCCSCTCGGCGGCCCCTCGGCGCTCGCTAGCTGCCGCCGCCCCTCGGAGGCCCCCAGGCGGAGCGGGACGGCCGGCGGCTCATGGCGCTGCTGCGGCTGCTGCTGCTCCGGGGGCGGCCTGCCCCGCTGCCCGCCCCGGCCTGGGCCCGGGCTCGCCCGCGGCCCGGCGGCGGTCCCCTCGGCGCGGGACGCGGCCTGCAGGTAACGGGGTGGCGGCGGGGCCCGCGGAGCGGGGTGGGCCGGCCTCGGGGCGGGGCCTCGCCTCCCCCGTGCGCGGCGGGGAGCGCAGCGCCGAGCACCGCGGGGGGCCGCCGGTGTCACCGGGCGGGGAGGCCCCGCCACGTGCGGGCTCCGCCCCGCCGTGCTGGGGCACCCCGGTGCCGCCGCCTCACGGAGCCCCCTCCCCTCGCCTCCTCGGTGGCGTTCCCGAGCCGCCCCGGGCGCTGGCCGGCGCCGCTGCTCCCCGCGGCAGGCAGCGTCCCCCCGGGGCGGGCCGGGCCTGGCGGGGCGAGCCGCCTGCGGGGCCGGGAGCAGCCGAGGAGGAGGCGAACGGGCGGGGGGGGCTGGGGCAGCCCTTACTGTGGTTAAACGGGCGCTTGCTTCGGGACAGCGCTTTCCTTRGAAGGTGTCTCAGGTTAGAGCAGCCCAAAGGCCGGTCATTTCAGTGCTGTGTAGCAGCAGCTCAGGGGAAAGGCCCTATGAAGAGAACACCGAGGCTATCATAAGCAAGAAAATGTTGATTAAAGGCTGTTTTCTGACATCACTTGTGCTGGCTCTTTGCATCACTGGCGATGTAAGCACCCACCACGATGGTGTGCGCCACAGATGTGTTTTTCCCCATCTTGCAGCGCTGCTGATACTGCAGGGCTCTCCAGCACAGCCCGTAGCGCAGAAGGCAAGGTTCTTGTTTAAACTAGGCCTCCAACATGACTTAAGACTGTTYTGTGTTTTTCTTCAGTGCGGTGAAGAAGCACTGGCGGTGCAAGTAGGCGATGGAGGAAGAACAATTGTGGGAGTGCTTTGTGAATCACGCCAGGTTTTTCTGTGATCAATTTAAAGTAGTCTGAGCTGTTTGTTCTAGAAAGTATCGATCCCAAGAGCTTACCATCTCGGGCCAGCACAAGCTGTCGTGTTGCTGCCCAGCAAACCAGGAAAAAAGGGTGAGGGATTTCAGCCTAGTCAGTGTTCCTGTCTCGTTTGCTGCACAGAAATTTGTGCCTGTGCAGTAGAGAGGGGTGGTGAGACGGGGATCACACATCGGAGAAGGAGCAAGACTTGTGTGCAGTGAGGGTATTAGTAAATGTTAGTTCAAATGTTGTGAAGTTGCCTTTAAGYGTGAGTATCAGCTGCAGGATTACAGCTGAATTACCACGGGGAAATAGCTGTGTTGTCCTTTCTGCCGTGCAGCAGGGTAACAAAGTAGTAGTCCTTAAGATTTCCTGTTGTGGGAGGATATCTTTACATTTTAAGAACTGACTTCCAACATGTATTTAGAGTGAAGAACACAGATGCAGGGCGGAAAAAGATAAAATTTTCAAGGGTTTTGAGTGTGTGTTTCTATTTAAAACTTTCTTTAAACTGGGTTATAAGCAACACCTTCGCAGTCACATGCCAAGTTCACAGCATAACCAGGAAATAATGTCCAAGTCTCCCAGTTGATGGTCCTTTAACTTACCCACAACATTTTTATATTTAGAAATCTTAATCTCACGGAAAACAGAAAGGGTAAGCAGTACTTTTCCAACAGTCGTCTCTCTTTCTTTTTTCTTTATCTTCCTCCTCAGAGCCTTCTGTCACAAACACTTTCCCCCACACGTCAAWGTCTCAGTGGAGTCTTGGTGAAACAACACATAATTCGAGATCCAGTCAGGCTTTGGAATCTCTTAGGTGAGTCCCGAAGAGCAACTGTACAGGTGGAGGAGGGGAAAGGGTCTTACTTAGTAAGAGTGTTGACTTTTCCTTACCTTCACTGCCTGCATTCCTAAAACTGAAATAAACCTGTTCCATTCTTGGCTTTGGGAGCCGTGTGCCTTCTACCGGGGTTCTAAGTTTTTGTTTGGTGACAGGGATGAACAATGGCACCTTTCTGCAAGGAGCTCRGCGTGATTAAGTAAGCACTCGAGTCATTAGACCTAAAAGCTAATTTAAAAACTGCAGACTTYAAAGTAGAGAATCTTTCTCTGTCTCATTAGCAAAGCCTAAGAAGAAAATGTCATTCACCTTTGTCAGAAATAGCATGATATGACCTTGCTGAAAGCCTTGCATTGGAACAAGTTAAAAGTGTGTGTTAGAAAATGTTACCTGATTCTTAGAGCAAAAGCACAGAAATGTAAAACTAAGGCAATTATTCTTCTTGCTACCTTTTTCAAATTGGGTAGACAAGTTTGCTGGTGCATTTGAACAAAACTGGTCATGGCTGTTTTGGCCAGTGTGGGCCTGGTGAGCTTGGGCTGCTTTACCTCTGAGAGGGTGTTTTTCTTTTTTAAGTTAAAACAAAAATATATGCATAATCTTTCAGATGGCAGTGATCCTCTAGTAGCACYATCAGGGGACAAGCAGTCGCGTTTCTGGGCTTAATCCTCTTTCCRGAGCCTTCATGAAAGACCATAGGAAATGGAATCTGCTGTCCTCAAATCAGTTTTCCTTCTGAACTTTTTGCATTTTCTTGGCAAAAAAGTMTTAGCCTATTGTTTTGTAGCAGCAMCTGCGAGTCTTACTGTTTGTAGCCTTAATTTCTTGGCTATTAGTAGAGTATCSTAACAGCATTTACTGAGAAACCGGCATTTAACTCCAGCACATACATTTCCTTTCATAAGCATTTACGGTTCCTAGTGTGAGGCTGTTCTTAACTGACCATGCCAGTGTTAACTATGGTTTTATGCCTTTGGAAATGTGTACATGTTTCAACACTGAAGAAATTTCTCCAAATTTTCTTTGCCACATTAAAATGATCTCTCAACAAAGCCGTATTTTGAGTGGATTGTCAAAAAATATATATTATATAAGGAAACTGAAGGAGCCTGTCCCTCCCATTACTCCCTCTGGCAGGGCTGTCCCATTTCCTTGGCACACGAATGGAGCTGTGCRCTTGGGTGGATGTGGAGCTTAGCTTCCTCTGCCTTTGGAGCTCACACGTATTTCTGCCATCCTCAGGCCCCCTCTCTCACTGTCTCCTGAGGTCTTCTGGTAGTCACTACTTAACTCTGCTTGCCTGCAGGTAGCACTTACTATTTTTCTACTTCAAGCTCTCAAGGGAGTAACCAGAAGAATGGAGGATTCAAAAAGAAATCTCCGCAGGAGGACGAGGGTATGTACGTGCCAAAAAGATATTTAATGAAACAAACCGTGTGTGAGGGGTAAGSGTGGGCAGCATGGAAGATCCACCTTGATGCTTCTGTCTCTGGGTACTGTAAACCTGTACCTGTAACTTACCACCTCTGCAAGCCCATGGCTAAGAACAGGTTTGAAAAGGGGTATTTTGGCTTAGATGAGGGAATACTAAGGCTTAAGATGGATCGTGAAGCTGATTCTCTTTCTGTGCTGCTTTGCATCCTGTACAGATAATTTCATTGATGTTTGCCTTAGTTTTGCCGCTTTACAAAGGGGAACAGTGGTATTTACAGAGTTTTGATTTGGAGGTTTTGTTGTAGAACATCTTGACTTAATAAAGAACTGAATTTAGTTAATGCAAGTTTAAGCTGGATTCTGTTTTTTTCCTTATTTCGTTTACCTTCATTGTGGATGTGTCTCTACTTCTAGTGATTTACAGAGCTCAAAGTTAAAAATAGATTCCTTAAAGAGTTCTTAGCTGTGTTACTAATGGCACTTGCTCAGAGTTTTTCTTTTTTAAATCAGTCTTCCTAGATACTGGTTTTTGCAYGTCTTATACTGCCTGAGCCCCAGGCATCCCGCTGTACAGGACTTTTTGAAAATGAGTTTTATCTGCTAAACGTGTTCTGGAACCTAGGGATCTATGTCGTGTGCCAGATCGTGTTGRGCAGCAGAGGAGTGCCCGCTCTGTACCTTAAGCTTAAGGGGGTGAGGAATTTAATGACACTAACATGCGGTGGGGGAGCAGRGGAAGAGATTTTCACCAAATGTTTTTCAAATATGAGCAGATTTGTGGGTGTCCCTTCAAGTCTTGGTATTGTTGTCAACTTTCTGCTATTTGTAGATTGACAACAGCTGCATTCCATTTAAAAAGTGTAATCTGACTCTTCCACTTCTGTGAAGAAAATTCTTTGCTTGTTTGCGAGTATGTGCTCTTTCCCTCCAGCCTCCCAAGAACTGAAGTGCATGCAAAGATTTTCTAGGCTCTGGATAAGGCATGTTTTCAGACTCTGRTGTAGATTTTTAGCTGTGAAGTCCCACAGCTGATGGCATGTCCTGTATCTACGGGGCTGGTGGGGCAGTTTAAGAAAGATGTCAGAAGTGGCTCAGGTGAAGGTCTCATTCCTCTGTCTCGTCAGTAATGCTTGCAGAAGCATAACAAAGACCTGATCATTTTCTTCATTTTATCATGATGCTTGCAGAGGCTGGTGATGTCTTAAGAGAGTTTATGTGGCTGTCTGTTGTGCTGTTCCTGGACCCTTGAGTGAGGGATAAACCTTCTGTAGATTGCGGGCTCCAGACCTTTGTACTGTGAGTTGGAAGGCACTTAGAATCATGTTTAAGTCACACAGGCTGTAATACGGTTTTATAAATTATACGATAAACTTTTACCTAGGTGTCATCAGATAATGTAATAGCTTGGCTTTTCCTTTGTTGTCCTTAAACACAATGGTGGAATCCTCTTGGACTAACTAAATTTTGAAGTAAAAGCAGTCAGCTGGGGATGACTTTTAGCCTGACCAGAGTCATTGCGTGCAATCTCTTTAAGGCAAGAGCGGTGGCTTTGCCTGTTTGATCCATTTAATGAGGCTGAAGTCTTCAATGGGATGCGAGTGCAGGTATCACAGAGTCCTTGTTGAGGAAGCCAGAGCGTAGAGGTTGGGGCCCTTCCTTAGTGTTTGCAAGACCACACAGGGTGACTGTGAGCACAGCGCCTTGCAGAAGTATTGTAGCTGTTAAAATTAGTAAACAGTAACATGCCGTGTTCGGTGGCCTCTCTTCTCCTGTGATTAATGGATAGCTTGACTTTGGGAGGTGGAATGCTGCCCCATGTCTCCAGGGGAATACTCATCTCTGCAGTAATTATTAAAAAGAACTCTTCAAACTGTCACTGCAGCCCTTCAAGATTTTAATCGGAGAGTTCAGATCTGGGGTTAATGGCAAATCATTGCTTCATGGAGGCTTTTTGAGACTAAAAAGCTGGAAGTATTCCCACAGCTGTTGCTTGCAAGTGTCAAATCCAGTTACTGGTTCTCATTTACTGAATATTGTGGGGTAGCTTATGGTGCAATTTGAATGTTATACTGTAAAGATAGTCATACATTACATAAGCTTAGAAATAGATTGATTTTGTCCTTAATTAAATGCAGAGTAGAGGAAAGCTTTGTGTTGTCTTCTGGCTTTCCAGAAATGGTGTGTTTTCCTGAAATTATTTAACTGTAGGTTAAAGGTCCTAGACAAGCTTAATTCCTGGAAAGTGGAGAAGTTGTTTGTGTCAAGGTATCCAATGGCCAGCTTTTATCCCGTGGTGATCTTTTTGTGGTAGTATCCTCAGTTATGTGTGCTTTCGAACATATTATATGCCTCCTCACTTTGTCTGAAATTTAATAGAGAGCAGTGCTTTAGCAATAGTTGACTCTGACTTCTCCAAGGAACTTGCGTAGCGATAGATGGACTTTCTGTCGGTTCTCACTTTCCTAGAGTCGTTTCTTTTTTCTATAGATTTTTTTTTTTTTTTATTTAGAACTTGCTCAGCTTTTCAGGATATTGCCTAGACTAAGGGCTCTATCATACTATATTTTAATTTTCTTTAATAAGACTATAGTAGATGTCATCGTGCAGCTTTGTGATGAATTGCTTGGTTCTAATAAAGCTGGATCTAGCAGATAACACAGAAGTGAGGAGATGGCATTGAAGAGCAAAGTGGATGGGCTGGATGCAGTGTCTGAGCTTGTCGCTGTCTTTTGAAATTATGACCTTATCTGAAAAGCTGCATTGTTTCTATTTAGGAACAAGCCTTTCCTGTTAAATGTGGAGCAGAGCTAGGAAATGAGTGAAAAATGATGCTGCCTATCTGAAGGACAGAGTCCTTTTTTTAGCATCTGACTGGGTCATATGTTTGTCCCTTGGTTTTGTTGCAGTGTGTGTAGGGTCTAATTGGTGGCTAGTGATAAATGCTGGTGTCAGAACATTTGTTATGAATTTGCAAATAAATCTCATCTGGGCTGCAGCAGGCAGATGCACTAGCAGTCCAGTGGTTCAGAATTAATTTATATCTGGGTGTAGAGTAGTATTTATATATGCCATGTTGCTGTTGATGTTAAATTATATATCAAGAACTAGTGCTAAATTATATATCGAGAACATCCACATATGACTGGAAAGAGAAAGAGATATTTGTTGTCATCTTAACAACTCAAGCAMTAGCTAGCAGTTGGCATTGAACTGTGCTGTGGCAGTCCTTCGCCGACCACAGAATTTTAAATTTGCTTATGCAGTGCAAAAAATGTTGGGAGTCTGAAAAAAAGATTTGGTGGCAAATGAAGTAAACCATCCCCTTTTCTCATGTCATTGCTGCGGTATGTCACTAGTGCAATAAAGGTGGGGGCAAGCACAACTCGCATGGGAATCCCTCTTTGATACAGATCCTTACTGTGAACAATTTATCAAACCTTTTTAAACATGAGGTTAGCTGTGTAGCATGGGAGAAAATCTGTGCCGTTTTGTTAAGACAGTGAGATTGATTTGCAGCGTATTTATGTGCATAGGTAAGCTGCGTATCGTGTCTCCTGTGCTATTTCAGATGTGCTGCAAAGGCAGATATTTTCTTAGCTAGTAGAAATGTTGTTGGGCTCGTGATACAGGATGCCAGCAGATCAGGAGCTCACCAGGAAGCAATTATCTCTTACACTACTGAGCTGTGTGATTTACCAGTGACACTATGACTGGTTTTACTCACGCCTAGTATTTTCCAGTGGGTATGTTAGCCACAGCCTGAGGACCAGGCAGTGCAGAAGCATGTTATATAGAAGTAGGCTATAGTCATTCCCGAGTTTGATTTTTAGCCACGAGGGACCGATGGCTTTATTTGGCCTACGTCCATATTAGGCCAGGCAAGTGAGATAGTCTCTCATTTTAGAATAGGCTGATGTTTGGTGGGATTGTAATGGGTCTAGTGGACTATGACCATCTGAAGTCTCCTGGGCCAGGATTAGACTGCCTTAAAACAGGAAATACTGATCAGAGCTCTTCAAAATATGTCTGAGATTGCTGTCTGTCTTTGTACATGATCAATAACTTCTGGAAGTGAGGGGCTTTCTTTGGCTCACTGATGCTTCAGCTCCTCCTCTTACTGAAACAGCAATTAAAGTGAAAGAGGTGATCCTCCATCATCTTCTCTGTGTACACAGTGCCTCGCTGCATGGCTTTTGGGGCATTGGGGAGCAGCTGAATATAGCCGCAGCAATGTCATGCAAGCAGATTTTTTGCTGGCTAGCAGGATGCAAAATTTGCCTCCTTCCAGACAACTATTAAGTTTACATCCCAGTGCTTGTGCTTTCATAATCAGGCTTTTGACCTGGTGCTGTTCCATGTGTACAGCTGAGGCCCTGTGGTCTGGCAGTCTAGAAGCCAGAAAGGTTTGGGAATGTCATATAATCCAAAACCTGACCCACTTGTGTAACCTTGGGCAAGTCACACAACCGCCTTTGTGAGCCAAGCCAGGAAATTGCCTGTGCAGTGCAAGTTCGGTACTGCTTCTGAGTCTAGTCCTTCAGGAGAAACCAAACATACAGCAGAAAAACCCCRAAAGGTGCTGTTGTGTTAATCTTTGTCATTTAATTGTCCCTTCTTTGGGTCAGAAAGCTCCGCAGTTACATGCTCATCTCTTTCTTCTCCGATATCTTTTTTCCTGAAGAGGAGGAGAATCGCAGGAAAAGGGAAAATCAGATGCATCTTGAACGCCTACGGGCACTCCTCATCATAACTTTCATAGTGCTGATGTTTCGATTCACGGTCAGCGACAACAGAGAAGGGACCAGCATTTCCTGGAACTACTTTGTGAATGAGATGCTGGCGAAGGGGGAGGTCCAGAGAATTGAAGTGGTACCAGAGAGCGATATTGTGGAAATTTATCTGCACCCAGGAGGAACTCCGCATGGACAAGTTGTGAGTGGCTTTCTACGTTGGAATRAACAATCTTAGCTTATACTGTTGAAAATAATTGAATTAATGAATATATGTTTGGTAAAACTCTAGCTGGTAAATTTGCTCTTCATTAATTTTTTTCTTTCTTCTATTTGAAGTTCAGGGGACTTCTGTTACTCATATCAACCTGGAAACTAAGACTTTTATTTTAAATTGTAAAAATAATTAATAATGGCCTGGAAGATAATCTTATGTATGTTTAAAAAGCTGGAAAAATTCAGTAGTTTTTTCTTACCGGCTCAGTCTGGTATGTGAGAAGGTGTCTAGAAGATTGTAAACTCTTATTACTAGATCTTGTTTCAAAAATTTTCTCCTATTTGGATTTTAGTTTCAGGTGTTCTGTCAAACTCCATCAGACTTCCTTCCTAAATCTTCCAAAATGGAACCAAAGCGAAGTTTGATCACATACTTACTTCCAGGAGTTGCCACTAAGAATCATTACAAACTGGCTTGAGAGATTAAAATACTATTCTTGGGTACATCCCATTTTGTTCAATGACTTATGATCCATTTGCAAACTGCTGGATGAAATTCATTTCTGTCAAAGATACAGGAACAAGATCCAAGAAGTCTGAGTGGAGCACGAGACACCTCCTTCCCAATGATGTAGTTTTCCATATATAGTACAAAATTTTATCTGAGCCCAAGGTATCAGTATAACTGGGTTTATAATACTAACTCCATCCTTCAGCTTGCCTACAAAGTTGTTGCATCTCCTTGTTTCTAGAGAGCTGAGACTTAGTTCTTGACTTTTATGCTTTCATAAGGTGCTGAAAAGACTAGAGGTGTTCCTCTAGTGTCAGTTACCTGCTCATGAGTTCATTGACGCAGCATCAAAATGTAACATAAGGCTTTTATCTGACTTGTCCATGTTGCGCACTTGTGCACATCGCTGTGTCCTTATACTACAATACTTATATGCTGCTTTTGATTGCATGTCCCCAGAACGTTACCCTGTTGTACACAATGCGGGTGGCAAACATTGACAAATTTGAAGAGAAGCTGAGAGCTGCGGAGGATGAGCTGAATATTGATGAGAGAGAGAGGATCCCTGTTTCCTACAAACATCCTGGCTTTTATGGAAAGTATGATATAAATCTGTGCTTACTGTTGATCTTATATTGGTGACAGTGTCCCTCACTTAGAGAGGAAAGCCTCTTTCAACTAAACGTTGTTATTATAAGTATAGAACAAAAAAAGTGGTCCCAGTTCTGGAGCACTTAACCCATCTTTCAGAAATAGGCGTGCTCTAGGTGTACCTTAACGTTTCAAAAGTCCCAAGGAGGTGTCTGGAACTGCAGCATGCAGCAGACCAAAATGTTTCKGGTCAGTGTCAGCAAGTCTGAGGAAAGTCTGTGTCAGTTGGTGCACGTTCTTGCACAGCTGAGCGCTTTTTGTCCTTACAATCAATTATTCAAGTGCAGAGTGTGATAGAAATCCTGACTCAACACGTGTTGTTACACCCAGGTCTGTGGAGAATGCTGGTGGAGCAGTAAGCCTTCCCCCGTTAAAATGCTTCGAGGAAGGCCTGTGGTGGTTGTCCAGTCTGTAAAAATAAACACCTAGTTTGGCGTGCTTCTCCAACAGCTGTAGATCAGAGGACAGCCTGCGCTGGTGCTTGCTCCAGCTGTGAGCCACATACTGAGCAGAGCAGCTTTGATGCTAGCATACAAAATCTTAGTGAGAGGAGTACTTCTGTTAAACTTACAGCCCTTCTGTTACCTGAAATCAGGATCCTTCACTTAAAAAAAATGCTCAAAGTTTTTAATTCTGAAATAAGCTATAATGAGCAAGAAGAGGGAAGATCTGTCAAAAGACTACAGAGCACTGGCTGGGCTTTATTCTGTGCTTTCATACGATGTATTCATGTGTTGTGGTCATTTGCTGCTGAAGTGGCTTATTTGCCCTTCTGTTAAGACCAGCAGCTTGTTTTTGCAAAACAGGATTTACGGGGTCCAGAGTACAAAACAGACCTGTGAAGCTTTGGGCTTGAACAAGTCCACCTCCATCACCGCTGGCCATTACACTGGTGTAGGAGGTTGCTCTCCATAAGTGTGGGGAGAGACTCCAGCGTTTGAAGAGCTCTCAACTAATTGCTTATTCTGAAGTACTCACAGAGCGATGTAGTGCAGAAATCCTGTCTGCTAAGTAAAGAAATCCCGATCCCTGACAGCCGGGAAAGATAGCACCATGCCGCTCCAGGTATCTGCTGGGATGGCCTGGTCACCTACTTGCGCAGAGCACGCCAGCTGCTTGTAGTAGCAAACCTATGAGGGTTTGGAGCACAGTGGCTTTCCCACCGTAGGTGGGGATGGCCAGTGTGTGTAATTCTTCCTCCCAGACACCCTACCAAAATGTGAAACAAATGTCGTGTTCGTATGTGAATGGATACCTGGACTGGATTTTCTCTAGTACTTGTCCTCTGAACAACATTTGCATGTTTTTAATACATGGTTTATATGAAGATAAACCTTTTTAGTTRATCATGTAGTATGAGACCTTTAGTTGAAATTCAGAACTTGCMAATTTTTTCAAACTTGTGTATAAGGGGAAGAGTAGACTGAACAGTCAGCCACCAACACAAGCTGCTGCCCCTGCCCCTGAAAAGAGATTTWTTTTTTTTTCTAAGTGATATAGTGTCTGAAGTCTCTCAGGAGACTTGATGAATGTCTGGAGAATTTAGAGTCTCAGTCTGGAGTTTGAACCTGTGAGGTGCAGAGCACTTACAGCTTGGATTCAGTTTACTCTGAGATGTGGGCACTTGATGCGTTTCAGAATTAATCCTGTCTGCGTAACTGACAAATTGAAGGTGACTTTCAGTTTCCAGTGTTGCCTAGGATCTCTCACCGAGAAGAAACAAATGCAGCTGGGTATATAGCACATGCTGGTCCCCTTGCTTCARTAGATCATCCCTCTGTGAGAGATGGAACACACGTTCCTACTTTAAAGATAAGACACAGAAGTGTGGCAAGACCAGATGATTTCACAGGCATGTGAAGCAGAACAGGATCCCATAAATCTCAACCTGTCATGCRACATATGATCATTTTTCCTCCTATTGAAAGCATCCTTTGTTTAGAGCTCACAGGATATTTGTCCTCAGAAGTATATCTTGTAAGTGTATTAGACCTGCAGTGTCATCTCTGCTCCTCATCTCCCTCCTAATGCAATTGGTATTGCAAAGGATCCAGAAAATTGATGATGTTGGTTGCTGCAGCAGTTCCTTCTGACAGAAGGGATTTGACCAGGGAGGACCAACCAGCCTAGGTAGAGCAGCCTCTTCATGGGAGATCCACACTGGGATTTCTGCCAGGATTAGGGGAGTTGGAATCTCCCCAGTGTTGCCGGACGCAGGTTTTCTGCAGTGAGCTCCCTTTGGATGGACTGCCAGCCCCGCCGGGTTCTGCTCTGGGTGTGATTTGACTGCCTGAAGGTCCTATTTGTTTTATAAGTAGGAATGCCTCTGAAGGGGATGGTGAGGTCAAATTTCTCCCACAGCTGTAAGCAGTATTTGCCAGTGTCCTCTGTTTAACTTTTTAGGTTATGTAATTGTTGGGTTTTTTGGGTTTTGTTTTTTTATATATGTATAAAAACCTGTAAAGGTTCCATTTTCTTAGTCATGTCTGCTCATTGCTGCACTTGTAGCCTAAATGTCAGGACCTTTAGAATACTGAAAATAGTTAYGTTGAGTGATATTTACCAAGTTGTGGCCAAAAACCTCAGTTTGTACCTGTCTTGCYTTTGTCCTTTTAGTGATATCATTTCCCTGATAGTGACGCTTGTGGCTGTGTCCATGTTGTGGAGCATCTTCCGCCTCATTAGGGTTGCAAGCCGGGTAGGAGGATTCAACGCCTTTGTGAGTATCCTGGGTCTTGATGTTGTTTTGCAGCCCGTGGGTAGTCTTGTCTTCTACTGGCCTAATCTCCTCCCCTYTCCCCAGCAAAGTCAATGCAGAATGAGAATTAACTGGTGCCAAGGACTCTCCAGTCTTGACACATCTTGCATCTTTTCCTGTCCTGATCATCTGACTAGGCTGTACAGTAACTGGCCTTAGCTGAGGCCCTTTCTTTCCCCAATGGCAGGAAGGGCTGAGCTCAGAGAATTTGCAGTCCAGTTTGCTCTGCTATTTTCAAAGCTCGTTAATGAGTTGCAGCTGCAGATGGTGTTTTTCACTGGGTCCTGCCAATATGCCTCCCATACAGCCAGAAGTAGGAATTGCTGCTTTCTGCAAAATGAGTTCTCAATTTATAAAATATGTTCAGATTCTGGATTTCATTATGTGTTGGCCTGTTCCGCTCATGCCACATGCCTCACTTGCAACATCAGTCAAATCTCCTCCTCCTCCTCTCTTCCACCCTTGCCTGGATCAGCTGATGAAACTCTGTAGAAATCAGCCTGGGGTGCCCTGCCACTGACTGCAGGGATTTGGGGATGAAAATATGGTGAATTCACTCCCTTGTTAGATTTCCCACTCARTCTCCTCTGCAGTTTTCTTCTGGCTCTGGGGTTCTCTTTACACAAAGGGATGCAGCTGCTCAGAGGAGAAGAATATTTTAAAGAAGTGTTGAGTAATGAGGRCCTTGAGGACTAGATTCTGTCCTTGCATAAGTGGGGACAGCTAGGCCCTGCATGTTTAACTCTTCATCTGGATAAGCTGATGTTTCTGAGGCCTGAGAAGCTATAAACTTTCTTCTCAAAGAAAAAAAAAAAATCCTGAGTAGCTGTTTTCAGTAGAACATAACGAGCAGTTACAAGTAGGGTATTTAATTGAATTCTTGTTTTGACTGTCACTGTGGCTTAACACACACCAGGAGACTGAAATGTGGTGTCTGTTAAATTTGAGAACCTATAGTTCTGTCCTGGGTCGTGTTGCAGTAGAAACCAGTGGCAGCATCAGACAATGGTGCAAAGTGTCTGTTTATATGCATTTACAAGACCRTATTGGTAATTATTTACCACTGACAATTATTTACCATCAATACATATTCCTCAAAACTATACCTATCCCACGTGTATTAACGATCAGAGCATTTAAAAATCAGGGAGAAGATCCCAAATAAGGTTTTGGGCATTCTGCACRTTTTTAATAAGTATCCCTGCCTGGTCTACATGGAGTTTGAGCTGGATTGTGTTGGGACTATTACTGCAGGTTTATTCTGTCTCTTCCCAACAGCATGTGGATAAATAAAGTTTGAGGCAACAATCTGGCTGTGAAGTGTTTCCAAAGCAAACATTAGTAAAAGACCAATGCCTTGGTGGGCATTTAGTGCTGTTTGTTAGGGGCAGCTTATACCTGTGCTGTGCTGTCTCCCAACGAATAGCCAACAGCCTTTCCAGACTGTTGCCTTGTCCAGAGTCAGAGCATGTCTTCAGTACTTGTGCTGCCTTCCACAGAACCAGTTGAAAATGGCTCGTTTCACCATTGTGGATGGGAAATCTGGAAAAGGGATTGGCTTCAAGGATGTGGCGGGAATGCATGAAGCGAAAATGGAAGTCAAAGAATTTGTGGACTATTTAAAGGTATACAAAAGTAGAACAAAATACGTGCTTGCTACCTGTGTTCTGGGATAGATGGCTGACCTGGGGAGGAGRGTATATTCTTCTCTTTGTCCTTCATGATACTGACCAGCCTCTGTTTAAATAAACAGACAGCTTTTTATGCTGTGATCAGTATGACTCAGTCTCTGTATTTCTAATTCCGTAACAGGAATGCAGATGTAGCTGCTCCCATTAGCAGCTCAGAGTTGCTCAGGCTGAAAACAATATTGGGAAGCTCTGGGAGGCAGATGCTTCGTGTGACCTGTGGATCTGAGAGAGTTGTGTTGTTCTTGCAGAGTCCTGATCGCTACCTTCAGCTTGGGGCTAAAGTGCCCAAGGGTGCCCTGTTACTCGGACCGCCAGGCTGTGGGAAGACATTGCTGGCGAAGGCCGTGGCTACAGAAGCACAAGTGCCGTTTTTGGCCATGGCGGGCTCTGAGTTTGTGGAGGTGATAGGAGGTAAGCTTCCCGGGAGGAAGGGTGTGGAGGTTACTTGCTCTGTTGTGGAGTTGGAGGGTGCTGGCTGGGCCTCTTGCAAAGGACGGAGTTTTAGCCTGTCTTTGCAGGGGGAGGATGAGTTGGATATTTCTACTGAAAATATAAAAGGTTTTCAGCGATAGAGAGTACTTAATTATGTAGTACCTAAAATGCATGCTCTCTGAATTGCTAGTTGTTTCTTTCTGACAGTGTGCAGCCATGGTTCTTCACCTGAAAGCATTATCTCTGACTTCCCTGTACCTGTTATTAAAGCCACTGACTGAGGCTTCCTTCCTTGTATGAGAATGCTGATGGATTTTCTGCTGCTCCCTGCTGATGGGGAAAGTATGGCCTCTTTGTGCCTTGGGATTTCAATCTTCCTCCTTTTCTTCCTTCCTCCTAGATCTCTTGAGACCCAACAAGGGTCAGTGTGCAGGAAAATGCTGAATATTTAGGCTTCTGATTTGTGGAAGGAACAGGAGTTCATGTTAGGAGCTAGGAGCAGAGCTCCTCTTACAGCAGCTGTAGGAGTCCCTGCAGTTTTGGGAGCTCAGTTAAAAGCCAACACACTCCAGGAGGAGCAGTGCCTAAGGACTAAACATATGAGTTCTGTGGCTATTTCTTTGTGCCGCGAGTGTTGAGAGAGGGACTGTCACATCCTGAGGGTTTGTCAAGTGTCTCACTGGGGGCCAGTAATGCTGCTCTCCAGCTTTGCTGACAATTTTAGCTACAAGGCTTATTTCTTCTTCCCTTTCCCTGTAGGTCTTGGAGCCGCCAGAGTTCGGAGCCTCTTCAGAGAAGCCCAGGCTCGCGCACCCTGCATCGTGTACATCGATGAAATTGATGCTGTGGGCAAGAAGCGCTCAACCAATATATCTGGTTTTGCCAATGCTGAGGAGGAGCAGACCTTAAACCAGCTGCTGGTGGAAATGGACGGTCAGTATTTCTCTCTCCCTCTCAGCAGTTGGGCCCTTATCACCTCAGAGGTCCAAGCTGTTGGCCTGTACATCTTTTTCGTGCTTGAACTTGCCATGCCTCTTCAGCGTTTCCTTGCTGAAGTAATTACAATTGCATTGAAACAAATCTCGTTCTCCTCCTCCCTGGGACAAGGCTAGCTTGCACTTCGCAGCCTGTTCAGGACTAAGCCCAAAACTACAGCTTGGTCATGTCCTTGCTAAAAGACCGTCTGTACAAGTGACGACTGTGTTTTGGACTGCTGCTTAGTGAAGGGCCTGTGACCCTGAAAGTCAGGATGTTTTTTTCCTATGCGGACACCAGTGTGGCCTTGGCTGGCCTTGCTCTGCTTTAAGGTCGTCGTATCACTCACTTGAAGTGGGTCCTTTGTTCTCTCTCCCCTTCACCAGCTGCCGCACTGAGTACAGAGGAGAAGCAGCAGCCGCTGTTCAGCGCAGGGTTTGTGGAAGTTGTGTGCCCAGTACTTGCTTCACGCTGACCCAGGCTTTCCCGCAGAACCCTYAGGAGTCTCCTCAAGCACCAGTCTGAACCCATGTACCCCATCATTAGTCCCTGTTTCTGACGGCACTGTAGCATACCTCTCTTCGTGTCCCTGGAGAGTTAGGCAGGACTACTCCAGAGCTGACGGTGCCCAAGGAAGTAATTTGGCTTAGGACAGATGTCCAAGTATGTGCTGTGACTAAGTTGTGGAGATAACCCTCTTGAAATCTAGACATTTATATAGGCTTTTAAGGGTTTGGGGCTAAATCTGGTAAATTTTGAAACCCTGGAGCCAACTGGTTTTGTGACTGTACTGAAGACCCTGAGTCAGAAGAGAGCGTAGTGTCACATCCAGAGTGAATTTGCACCAACAGCCAGSCCTGTGAGCATCCACCTGCTAATAAAATCAACAGACAATGTGCGTTAGAGATCATGGCTGACAGAGGGCAGCAACCCCAAAGACTCTTACTGTAGTAAATGGCTTCAGTTCGGGAGTATGTTTTCCCACAGGCAATTGAAGAAGAATTATTTACAGTACTGGACAACTGAAAGAAAATGAATTGGCAGCAAGGGCACTGCTGTCTGTAGAGGGTAACATTTAGGTCCAGCTGGCCATTAAATGTTGAATACTTGCTGTATTCCATCTAAGACAGGTAGTAGTTTAAAGCCTGTTAAGCTTTGAAGTTTAGTTGCCCCAGAGGGACGCAAGCAATGTAATATATCAATTTTCCCGTCCTTTGACTTATTCTCACGTTGTCTGCCTGACTATAGGATCCCTGTCTAAACAGAGAGAGATAAGCTTTGCAAACAAGCCCTGGTTTGATGCCACACTTCTGGATGGTTTCTGGCTGTACTGCATCTGGAATCGGCCCTTTTCTGAGACACTTCCACACAAGTGCCAGAAAGAATGATCCTTTGGCTATTCTTAGTCATAACTTGTCAGAGCCTTCAGCACTGACCCAACTTGCAATGTTTCTGTTGCTAAATCTTATTGCAGAGCAGGGTAAGGAATAACTAACTACCTGCCCATCAGGGAGGGTTTCTATCAGTCTGCTATTTCGTGGGGCAGAGCCGCCTTTTGCCTTCACTGCAACTGTGACACTTGTTGTCTCATCACACTCTGCATGTGAAAAATTAAAAGCCGTCTTGCTAAAGCATCCCCCTTTCTCCGGACCTTGRGGGTTAAAACTGCTTGCTTTTTTACCGAATGTTTGCAGTGAAATGGGGATGCAGCCCTGCTGAAGTAGAGCATGTCCTGCCGTTCAGCAGCAAGGCTGCCTGCKGGAGATTGCTCTGGAGTCAGTCCTCCCTTTTCAAGGAGGGAAGCTGGGACTTGTAAAAATGCTTTCAGCGAAGGGTAGATGTTCCTTCATACTGCACGCAAGATGATCTGTAATTCTGGATCTCTTCCCTTGCTGCAGAAGGAGGAGAGACTGTAAGCAGGAGCRCAGCGTGGCACAGACAGGGTAGACTGGTCCTGCTGTACAGAGACCTCTCTCTGCTTCAGCACGGGTGCCATGAAGTTTTTGAAGGAGAGGAATGAGCTTTGAGTAGGTCCTAAATAACCAGACAGAAATCTGGTTATCAGAGGAACACCCCTGAAATACATAATGCTACGTAGATACCAGAAATCACCTTAAATACATGCATGCAGTTCCCTGGGACTTTGCACATGCACTAACTTAGGGAACTTGGCCAAGCACGTAAATATACTTGGATGAACATAACTGTTTACAGCTGTATCTGTATAGTAGATGGTCCTGACAGAAAAGGCCAGTAGTAACACACAGAACAGCAATCCTGGCTTGGTTGGGTTTTTTCTACTGAGAGTTGTAGGTGACCTGGCAACGGGTTAACACTGAATTAAATGGAGGTCCATCTGTCTGTTCAGGAGTATGTAGCCAGTACAATCCACATCTCCATACCAAAAATGAAAATGCCTGATTTCCTCCAGTCTGTAGAAATTAGGCATGGTTTTCTTGGTGAGTCTCAATTCAGAAATTAGGGTACAACGCTATTGGAAAGTGAGTTGAGAAGGTAAATATTATCCTCAATATGTACTTTAATAGTCCCTTATTTGCTGTGTGCTGCCTAGTTTATTTTTAAATTTATATTGTAACATTATTTATTCGTGTCTCATACAGATTATGTACTAAGTCCCTCATTTTGCTAAGTGCTTTATCAAACACACACTAAAAAAATAGCCCAAGGAGTTTGCAATGTCAAATGGAAGACAGCTGGCAAGGACTGTCAGGCTAGTACAAGAAACATGGACTTACTGTTGGCTTGTACTCACAAGCAGTGATCTTGGCACATGTTACTGAAATGTTATCTGACTGAGCATGTTACCTAAATGAACACTGAAGTGCTGTGTGCGTGATGGCAAAATAGTTTTCAGGATGATAGTGAAAAAGGCTTTTTAGAAGGTTAACTGTTCTACCCAAGCACAAGCGGAGGAGTGGTGTGTGTTTGTAATAAGGAAGCCTTGAAATGGAAGGTTGAGAGCTCTGTTTTAGCTGTCTTTAGCTGAAATTGATGGTTGAAGTTCTGCAAGGCAACACCATAGAACCAAGTTAGCTATTAATTTGAAAAAAAGTCGTGCACAAAAGTAGATCTGTGAGTCATCAGTGGTGATTGTTGAATTTGTGTGTTCGAATGAGATTACTCAGAGGTAAGGTAGAGGAAGAAAAGGAGGGTCAGAGCTATATGGAACCTGCTCTGCAGGCTGGAGGAAGGATGAGGACGCCAAGAAAAAAGCCATTATGGTAAGCTGTATGGGATGAATATGYGGTTTGATACTCGGTAATTCTGGTACGCAGGTTTTGGAGTAATTGTAGTGCTCTTTCTACAAGCGACCTTGGTTTCCTTCACTCTGACAGCTTTCTTCGTGTTCTGGAAGCACCAGGAGTCTGGTGGGAGAAGGGGAGGGACTGGAGGGAGCCTGTATGTGCAAAAGCTGTTTTTGAAACCAGAGTGACACATGTACTCCAGTCTTTGTCAAAACAGGTGCCTGATTTGAATAGCGAATCTTCCCTCACAAACCCGCAAACAAGCGGAAGAGGAATGTGACCCAAATATCTCCTGTTCTGAATGCATTTGAGAGGAGCTTGACGGTCCTGGGCTGATCTGTGTGTTGTGAATGAAAAGGCAGGACATCTTTTGGTAGCAGCTCTTCACCCGRAGTCCTCAGACAAGACCTCTCCCCTGCTCTGTGCTGTATGCAAGCTTCTGACCCGGAGGCGTCCCTCACAAAGGTGGCCCCGTTTCAAGGATGCTGTTCACAGATGATGTCCAAAAGACTTTTGAACAAATGGCTAGAGAATTACACAGTGTAATAATGCAGATGAGATGCCCGTCAAAGTAATGTGCTCCGTGTCAGTGGGGAGCAGAGCACTCGCCAGTTCAAGTGGACTCTTTTTTCCTTTCCTTTTTGAAGTGGCTTCATTTGTAAACGCTGTAGATATGAAGGCTCTCTTCAGGCTAAATCTTCAGAGCTGTCTTGCATTTGTTGATGTGACTGAGGTGGTGTTTTTGTAGACTGTTCCTTTGGCYGATCTTTGCCTGTGGAAGCCAAAGCCTGTGACATGCCAGGTGATGCTGCATTGGGAACAGTAATATGAATCGGAGGCTGCAGTTGTAGATTCCTTGGAGCAGTGTTTCGCACCGCTGGGATACAGGCTTCAGAGCAAGTGGAGCAGAAGCCGATGTGAGGAGGATGCTCTCAGTGGTTCTGTTTTTTCATGTTTGTTCTAATAGTCAGACCTATTTTAAGAGAGTCTTCCCAGCTGCAAAGCAGATAATGTACTGTACCATCTAATCCTGCCGTGTGAATGAAGCTTGCTATCCCCCAAGTGCCTGCCAGTCTCTCTGCTTATTTATCACGCTCTAAAGTGCAGTGTAATGCCTGAAGAATGGCCGGCTTCATCCTCTCCAGGAGCTTATTTAGACAGCATCCTGCAGGGAGGAAGAACCGAGGTTTGCCGTAGCGCAAGCTGACAGAGCCAGTCCTCTGACTTACCTGTAACCTTAATCTCTCTGCTGAGCTCTTGCACGCTGACACATTTGGCAGCTCTTCTGGGGGAGCTGGGGAGAGCTGAAACTCGCCCAGCTTACGTGCATAAAGCTGCCTCTCTGCAGCGTGTGACTTGGCAGCGAAGGAGGCGCATGGGACTAACGCGTCCTTTCCCTGGGAAGGCTGCTCTACGCCAGGGCTGTTGAATCTGCTGTAAGCAGGTGACTCATACCCAGGGGCCTGTGGGCACCTGGTGGAATGCAATAAATAAGCAGTGTGGTTCAGTGATTCAACATGATCTCGGGCTCCCCACCCAWGCGGCACAACCGCCTGCCCCCTTCTGCCCTCCTCCAGCTGCTGGAGCTCTGGCTTCCCCAGGAAGCCCTGTCTGCCTTTGATGCCTCCGGACTGCAGGCTGCTCTCGCGAAGCCTGTAAATCCTGATGTTCCCTTCATCTTTAAGACCTGGAGACAAAACCTTCTCTAACTGTGGCTCGAGCTAGTGTATGCTAATCATCACTGCAAAGCTGTTTGGTTGTGTTTTGCGTCTGCCTACGTGTCTGTGGTGTAAGTTCTGCAGGGTTGGTCTCCGCACTGGTCTGCAGTATGCCTGAGTGCCTTCTGAGTGATAAAAGATGAGTGAGCAGACAAAGATCAAATCATGCTGTTACATGCCCCTTGCCATCTGGGTGGCAAGGCTATGTCCTCTCTTTCTGCATTAACCTGAGCTGGTCAGAAGAAAGCCCGTCCCTTCCCTGGTGATCCTGGTGGCCTATCTGTCACTGAAGGCTAAAAGTAAATGAAGCTGAAAGGGCTTTCCGCAGAAATATTGGGAAAGGAAAGGCTGTTTCAGCTCGCAAACATTGTTTGTACARCTTGGAGCTAAAGGAGCAGGAATTGACTTAAGCCTGGGGGTGAGAAGGCATCTCCTAACTCATCAGAATAGAGAGATTCYGTTCTGGTTTCTAGTTGGAGCAATTTCCAAATGCGTCAAAAGGAAGGGGACAAAAAAATTTTAAGCCAAAGCTTATTAAGTAAATGAAAAGGGAATTTCAGCATATCTGTGATGACCAGAGACTGGCCTGAGTGACTTGGGAGGTTCCTTCCCATCTTGTGCCTCTAGCTGAAGAGGACACTTTCTCAGCCTCAGCTGTCCCCCAGGATTCTGTAAGCACCCCCTGGCTTTGTGATAAAGCTGTGTAAGACATTCTCTGCATCCTGCCCTGCCCCGACCCTTTGTATGCTTGCAATGCAGTGCCTGCGATGGTGAAAACCTTCACCTTTGTTTTTGCTTGTTTTTCTACAGGAATGGGGACCACGGATCATGTCATAGTGCTGGCTTCCACCAACCGTGCTGATGTCTTGGATAACGCCTTGATGAGACCTGGGAGGCTTGACAGGCACATCTTTATTGATCTTCCAACGCTCCAGGTATATTCCGCCTACTGCCCCATCCTTGCTGTAAAACTAATGACTAAGGTGTCCCTGTCCTTGCTGGTGATTCGCTGGCCTGGCAAAGGCTGAGCTTGGAGAAGATAGAGATGGTAGGCTTCTGTTTGCCTTTATTCTATTCATGTGCTCTAAATCGAGGATTTGACRTGCTAACGCAGTCGCTTGTTTCTCTGAAATGACAACTTGCTGCYTTGAAGAGTCTCTGCTCTGGTACAAGCTTTGGCAGTGAATTCTTCTGTGAGGTTCTCTTTGCCATGCAGATGCAGAACTGTGTGTCTTCTCTCCAGGAAATTGGGAACCACCTAATTGGCAAGTTGGCTTGTGTGAGAGCTTAAATTGTCATGTGCCTTGAGCACCATTTGTTCTGTAGGTTTATTGTCCTCGCTATCCTTGTGAGGCTCCTCATTTTCCTTTAGGCAGCCTGTTAAGTGACTTTCTCCTTCTGAATGCTTTTTAAATCCACTTACGAGGAGTCTTCCATGTCCGCTGTGTTGACATTTGTAGCAGACTTTTGGGAATAGGCTCAGCTGCAGTAAAGATCTGTCTGCTCTGCCAGCACAGGCTCTTCTTCTCCCATCTGTGCTTTACTGGCGTCCTCAAGAGTTTTCAGTTAAAATACCTTAAATGCCTGATACAATCTGGCACCGGAAGCATGAGCTGTGCAGCTGCCCTGAAGGAGGAAGGGGAAAAACCCTGGCAACTGAGCCCATTGTTTTAATCAGGATCTCCTGGACCAGCTGAATGAGTCACTCCGTGGCTACTTGCCAGCCGTCATCTCACCCCCACCTTCGTCTGGGAAATGGTCGCAGGCTAAGTAGCTAGTAGATGGGGTTTTCGCTTGCGGTGTGTGAGGGAGCAGGTAGAGGCAGTTAGAGCTCCTTCCTGCGAGTGCTTTTATAGTAAGAGAAAAATTAAGACAGATCASAGTGAAAGTTAGGAGGGGAGAGTGGCCCTGAGAGAGAAAGCAGTGACTCACGGTAAGCCTCCGTACATCTGTTCTGAGTTTGAGCGCTGGGTGTTTGTCGGGGCTCCTGGAGCACTGAAAGGCTGGAGGACAGCCCTGCCCTCTGCTGGCAATGTCACCGGCCCCGCTGCCACAGGTCTCCCCTGCTCCCTGCCGTCTATCGAAGCTGCCGCGTTGTGAAGCTTTGCTGGGCTGAGGTGTCCTCTGTTCTTTACAGGAGAGRAGGGAGATCTTTGAGCAGCACCTGAAGGGTCTCAAACTGATCCAAGATGCCAGCTTCTACTCGCAGCACCTGGCTGAACTGACTCCGGGCTTCAGCGGTATGACGTGCCATGTCCTTGCCTGATTCTACGTGCTCTGCCTGTTTCTACGCTAGTTCTGCAGTGCAACCTGGAGCTTCTCGGTTGCTTAGTTTTAACAGGGTATTTTGGTCTAAAGGGCTTTTTTCTGCAAGCCTTCTCCATCTCTGTGGAAATAGTGGGAACCTAACCAGCTCCCTGGTGAATGGAGCTGTGATGAGCAATTGTTCATGGCTATTTTCAATCTTMTGAAACTTCTGGGACTAGCAGCGTGTGTGGGGTAGGGAAAATACGCTTTTATAATGCCTGGGTTCCCAATTCCTAAGGGGAGGAACCACTGCTCATGCTCCCGTCCAAGCTGTTGTTGAGGATGACATACTGCACTTCAGGGGAAAGGCTCTTAAGTTGATATATGTTACCAGGAAAGCGATAGGAGGAATGAATAGCAATTACTTTGTCGGTCAGAGTAGAAATTGGACAACTCTGCCTGGCTCCTGCATTGAGCCTGTTTCCAGGGTAGGTCCCTGGGAGTTTGAAACAGTGCTGAGCAAGGGGCTCCAGAGTTCCTGTTTATGTGGAGTTCCTGGAATATCCTTTCTGGGTTTCCCCTCTAACAGGCCCCAGCACACTGCCTCTTCGTGACTTCTTTCAGCAGCCCCCCGCCACCATCACCCACACACGCAAACTCAGAACAGATGTTCTTTCTCTTCCACACAGAGGTTGTGCGGTTGCTGTACGAGCAGCGCGGCAGCCCGTGCCAACCCAGACTGCCCACGCCACTCCCCTGCTGCTGAGAGCCAGCCTTGGCTTTAGCCTGTTAATTGATTGCTGAACTCTGTCCTCTGTGTGGCAACGCAGCGTTCATTGCCAAGGCAGTTGTATTGTTCAAATCCAACATAAACACCACTAGGTTTGCTCTCTGTTCCCAAGGAACAAAAAAGTGCAGGCTATTTGACTTCCTTAGGTCCTTCTCCAGATTTGTTCTTGCCTCTCCTGTCCTCCGAAATCTCTGTCACGCAACAAATCCAATGTCATTCTTGTAAACTCTTGTCTACAGGAGCTGACATAGCGAATATATGTAATGAAGCTGCTCTTCATGCCGCTAGAGAAGGTCACAAATCCATCGATACTTTCAACTTCGAGTATGCTGTGGAAAGAGTCATTGCAGGTAAGTGACCCAGCCATTTCTGTTGTTGTCTTACTAGTCTGTATCACGCTTCTTGAGAGAAGGCTCAAGTGAGTGGGTTACATTCGAGGAAGACAGATGGGTCCTAACTGTGCTCTGTCCGGTRGAGCTATCCTGAAAATCTTAGATGCCATAGTCACAGAAAGTTCTCTGAACAAGACCTCAGAGGGATCTATCTTCCTGAATCTGCAGGCAGCCTGAACTAGTAGCTCAGGGAAGATGGCCAGTAGCAAAACAGTAAAGAAGGGAAGTCAAATCTGTATGGCTTTTTTATTTTAAAAAGGTTGTGTTTTTAAAAAAAAAAAAAAAATGGAAGTATCTCTGGGTTTTTCTTGCTGCTCTGGACACCTGCTACATAAACATGAATAGCAAATAGGCTATGCATCCTCAACAGCAAGAAATTAGAGATTTTTTTTTTTTTGCCTCAAAGCCCAGGCTTTGATGAATTGGCAGAATAAACTGAAAGACAGTAGAGTACTGTTCTCCCTCTGAGAACATCCTGTCGGCCTTTCCCTGTCGCTTGTGCGATTGCCAGCAGAGGAACCTCTGGAGATTACTCTGTAGCAGTATATTATAGGGAGAGGAAAAAGAGTTCCCAGAACTCTTGACTTCACCTGAGGGATTTGAATCTGGTGGGTTTTGGTCTGAACTGYCCTGTAGCCGAGCCTAGGTTTTCATGATCAGACACTTAACTGCTTCCAGGCTGCAGTGTCACTCCCGGGGGTGAGCCTGGGCAGACAGAATGACATGCTGCGCTTTTCTTAGTAGAGCTGTGGAACAGGATGTTTGTACTGCGTCAGTTATTTCCTGATCCTGGAATTTAGTCCTGAGTGTTTGCTTTATCAGAAAATGCCTAAACAATTCCTCATTTAAGAGAAGATTTTTGAGAAAATTCCTGACAGTTTCACCTGCCTCTTTAAAACAAAACCCTTGGAGGGCTTTGGGGTAACTGTGGCCACACTTGCATAAAGCCCGAACTGTACTCAGCAGCTCCCAGGGGCGGACAGCAAGATGACTCTCGTTGTAACACAGAAGTCCTCATCAGCCAGAGCAAATATGTCCTTTACTTTCCCATCTGCGGGAGAGAAGGCACCAAAGTTGTAGGGATCCACTTGGCATTTCTTTCTGAATTCCACCCTTGCCTTAGTTCCCCAGACTTGGAAGATAAGGCAAAAAGCAAGGAAGGCCACRGGGGATGTGTAGCAGGAGGGATATCTGGGATTAACGTGCTGGGGCATTGCAGGGCATGGGCGGCTTCAGCAGTTTCACGGCTGACAAGCTGACTTGCTTCACTAAGGCTCTGTGGCGTGTAGGAGGCCATAAAGTCTTTTTGTTGCTTAATTGGATTCTTTCATATTAGCAGGACCTGGCTATTTTTTGTAGACTAAGYCTAAAAGACCCCAAACAACCCTCCAGGCCCATATATTAAATGTACCCTTGCCATGTAATAGGAACGCTTCTGGGTTTCACAATCCAGAGGGCATTTCAGTTGCTATAAAAGCTTTTCTTGAAAGAAAGAAGATATTACTGTGCTTTCCATTATAAGCTTCTGGTTTTAATAAGAGTGGTGTGGAATCAAAAGAGAACTTTGCAAGTCCAGAGGCCCTGTCAGCCTTAAAGCTTTGTGTTGCTGTAAGGGAGGAGTAAGAACTTCTCTCTGTGGTAGTCCCCATTGTGTTTTTAGTTTGGGAACAGAAAGCAGTCAGTAAGTCAGGTCTCCTGAGGGTGAGGGAGGAAACCTGCTGAGCGCGCAGAGGCACTTAGGGGTTGTCTTTAGAAGATGTAGTGGAGCCTGTTTTCTTGGTGGGGTKTGTGTACACCGTGTAAGGCCAGCAAAGATGCACCAGAGTTGTTTCCTGGCTTCTTGTCTCATAAATGTGAKAAGTACAGGCCTTCAGAGGACTTTCCTGCCTGGAGATTACTTTATAAAGGAAAAGAAATAATCTTTGTAGGCACACTGTGTGCTGTTGTGAAGAGTACAGTCCCTCCCTCCTTGGTGGSCTGACAGAGGAATACTTCCAGAATTTAAGTGCGYGTGTGTGTRTMTRTSTRYGTRYRTGTGTGTRTRTRTRTATATATGGTGTWTATATAYATCTTTCTACRGAAAGAGACGTACAGGCACATGCGCACACACTGCTGAAGGCAGGGTAGGGGACTGACTGATGAAAATCAAGGCTGTCGCAATTAATCTGCTATTCCATCACCATCATGCCTTGCAGGGCACAGTGGTTTCCAGGGTCCCTGAGCAGTAATTTTACAAGATCTGCCACACTAATTTTGCTGTTTCCTTGTTTAATAAAGCTCTTGACTTTGTTTAAAAATTAATGTTAATAGAATGTTGTTTTCCAAGACGTCAAGCAAGCTTGGTGTAATGCTGCTCTTGACTCTGCCTGCTCTACCCCCTGCTGCTCCTGGCACTGAGCGGAGACATTGGCCTTAAAGTACTGGTACCTTCTTGGGTCCAACATGCAGAGCTGTAAGAGTGCTTGATATGCAGTGTATTCTGTAGTTAACATATTTTCTACATGCTAGAAGTTTTACTTCCATTCAGCAATTTTTTTTTTTTTTTTTAAATCCTAATTGGACTTATTCTGTGTTATGGACTACTGGGTTGGAAAATAGATGCTTTCAAAAATCACCTTTTTGGAGGAAGTATTAAGTGTGAGTTATGGCTTAATTTGCTAGTTCTCAGGAGCCTGGGAATAAGCTCATATGGGGCATGCCATGTGTAATCAGAGACACTTCCAGGATCTGGAGAAAGATTTTTTTTTTTTTTTTTTTGGTATATACTCTTGGTCTTTTGCCAATTTGAACACTCCTAATGCACAAGAATCTCAACTGGGACCTCTCTTATATATAATGCAACATCTTGCTTCTCTCATGTTCTGCCTAAGGGACTGAAAGACCGTACAGCAAAATCAGTATAATATTCTAGCTAGTCTCTGTTTTGGGTTTTGGCTTGTTGTGGCTTTTTTTTTTTTTTTTTTTTCCAAATGGTAGACTGACTTGTTGCAGATCTGTCCCTGGGCAGAGATATAGTGTAACATGCCTTTGGCAGAGCTGGGAACAGAACAGAGCTTTGCGTTCTACAGCTGTGATGTAATCAAATGTTAAATTATTTGTCTAATGATTAAGTCTGTTGTAAGGAGGAGAGGGGGGAAAAGTTTCTGCTAGTGTTTTCAAGCAATCCAAGCATGGATTGCTTTCTACTGYGGGGACAGAGAGCACCTTCCACGGCATGTAACTGAAGGGCTTTTTACTGCCTCTCCCTAGACGGAGTGCAATATGAGGCTKGCTGGCTGTTCATAGAATCATTAAGGTTGGAAAATATCGTCAAGTCCAACCATCAACCCAACACCACCATGCSCACTAAACCATGTCCTGAAGTGCCACGTCTACACGTTTTTTGAACGCCTCYGGTAATRGTGACTCCACCACTTCCCTGGGCAGCCTGTTCCAGTGCTTGACCACTCTTTCAGTGAAGAAATTTTTCCTAATATCCAATCTAAACCTCCCTTGGCGCAACTTGAGGCTATTTCCTCTCGTCCTATCGCTAGGATAGGACGGACTATATAGCCACGGACTGCTAGCTTGTGCACTTAGCTGTATAAGATTATGCCCTACTGGTTACACCTATCGCCGGCTGTCTTATCGAATCCTTGTCTGTGTTCCTATAGGCACTGCCAAAAGAAGTAAGATCTTGTCACCAGAAGAGAGGAAGGTTGTGGCGTTCCATGAATCAGGTCACGCGTTGGTTGGCTGGCTGCTGGAGCACACCGAGGCTGTGATGAAGGTAACTCCGCTACCAGCCGCTGTGTGATGAAGCCTGTCACTGGGTGGGGAGAGAGTCCTTTGGGATTGCCCTGTCCAAGATGCGTCGATTGTTTTGTAGTACTTGTGTTGAATTCTGCTGCGTTACCCTGGCCTCCCTGAGCTTGGAGCTGTGAATACTGCAGCAAAATAAATGGCAAATATAGAATCATAGARTCATTTSTGTTGGAAAGGGCCTTTAAGATCATCGAGTCCAACSGTTARCCTAGTGCAACCACTAAACCATGTCCCKAAAATATGCTGTGGAGAAATCCRTTATTAGGCTCCATTGATGATGGTGCAAAGCTGATTAACCAGCTSTAGGAGAAGCCTTGCAGTTAACAGCCCACTGTAAAGCTGTTTGGAGCAACTGAGTCTCCTGGTGCTGCTGCCCAGTTCGTGCGCTTCCTCCAGGCACAAAGCACCGCGCCGTGTGTGCATGCGTGCGTGTATGATCTCTTTCCCTGCCGTGGCTTGCCGGCGTGTTGCAGCCAGCGAAGCTACCGCTGCAGGAACTGCTCTGATACTGATGGAGAGAGGTGTGTTTTTCAGATTGGCGTGCTTGGGAGTTTGTCTGCCTGAAGCCCTTCTCYGTCAGGAAAGGCCTCTCTTTGGCACCCTGGGGTGTGTTCTCTCCCGTGCACATCTCCTCCTCGGAAAGCCTTGAAGATGGGGGGAGGTGGGGAGTGGAAATGACAAGGGCGACAGTCCCTTGGCTTGCCACCAGCAGCAAATTTGTTCTGAATGACCTATTGTATAAGCTGAACTGTTGTTAATTACTCTCATTTAATGGGTGGGGCAAATGGCTCTTATTTTTCTGAAGACATCCTCTCTTTCTCCAGGTAGTCTCAGTGATTCTGGAACACAGTAAAGTGAACTCTGTTTGGCTTATACCCTCCAAAGCAACTCCTAAATTTCAGGATTTCACTGGCTTGCTGTTAAGGGCACTTCCCTTCTCATTTCTTGAGCAGAAAGTGGCAGAAAGGGTATGTCTGTAGCTGTGAAGGCAGAGCCTTCAGTACAGGAATGGTGACATACCGCAGTCCTTGGCCGTGTCTCTGTAGGTCAGTCTGCCCCGTAGCTTTTGACAAATTTCCCTGGGAATGCAGGCCTCTTCTGTTCTCCCTCTGCTGCTGTGGTTGGGAGCCCTTTTGTTCTCTGAACTGAGGGACCTGCTCTGTGTCACAGGTTTCCATCGCCCCTCGAACAAACGCAGCTCTCGGATTCGCGCAGATCCTTCCGAGAGAGCAGTACCTCTTCACCAAGGAGCAGCTGCTGGAGAGGATGTGTATGGCGCTGGGGGGGAGAGTGTCCGAGGCCATCACCTTTAACAAAGTCACTACAGGTGAGGAGCCAGACCCTGGCACAGGCAGGTGGAGATTGTGCTGAGAGAGCCTGAACCTCTGCACTTGCTCTGTCCRAGGGTGATCTGAGCAACAGACAGAGATTTCCCACCCTGGGAAGGAGAAATGTCCAATTGTGTGTTTTGATCTTGGGATGGCATTTGTGAGCGTGGAGGCCTCTCGTTGGTTGCCACTGTGTTGTCTTAGACTTGTCCCAAAGCCTAAGGCCACAGATGCAATTACCYGGAGAGACTCTTGGCTCATGGGAGGACCTAAAGCTTTCTGTGCCRTGTTTCCAACTGGTTATATCCAAATGGGGTAACAGCAGGCAGTGGCAGGTAAGCACTCCACGTGAGCTAGCTACCAGCTCACTGTTGTGCATGGGTCCTGTAGTACGTGTGGAAAGGTCCATCAGCAGGTGGAGTGTTCACCTGCGTGGGCTCCTTGTGGGTCCTCTGGTCTCTCGACTAGTGGAACGCGTGTTTGTGCAGGACGTCCTCCTCTTGCACTCAGCTCAGAGCTGGCAGCATTGCCTGTCTCTCTCCTGCCCAGGAGCACAGGATGACCTGAAGAAGGTGACCAAGATAGCGTACTCCATGGTGAAGCAGTACGGGATGGTGCCCAGCATCGGGCAGCTCTCCTTCCCGGACCTGGAGAGCGCAGCGGGAGTTGGTCGGCGCCCTTTCAGCCAGGGACTTCAGCAAATGATGGACCATGTAAGGCTGCCCTTGGTTACACRTTCCGTTTGTTCTTTACTTTCTGCAGTTCAGTAAAAAAAAAAAAAAATGCAAATAACTTGCATCCAAACAATTTACATTTTCCTGTTGCCATTAAGTAGTAAATTTCAACAACTGAGCACTTACCTGTTCTATTACAGTGTATTAGCACTATGCAGTGAGGCTTTAAGAACAGGCAAAATCGCGTWTAGCTGTGAGTTCAGCCCAATAGCACTGTGCTGCCTGAAGCTGCAGCGAGTGGCTGTGAAATGTGCTGCAGTGCCTAAAACTGACTGTGAAAGCTGCAGCCCTGGTTCCAGTGTAGACAAGACCCTGGTGAGCAGCTGGGAGACAGGAGGTGCAAATGTGACGTTTGCAGAGAGGGAGAAATGCTTTGCAGGGGAAGAAGGAATAATCTGGGGAGACCGGGGGCTTGTTGTGGAACTGCGGACAAATACCYGGCTAGGGAAAGATTCTGTTGTGTGAAGTCTCTCCAGGCCCTCAGGACTCCCRTGTATGTCTAAGCATGGCTATGCAGTGCTTAGATTACAAGAAACCTGTGCCTTAAAGTCTCAGGTGCACAATTTAAATGTCTCCACTTCCTAAATCAGGGAGGCTTTCTAACCAAAAGGATGGTTGAGAATGTTGAAAATGTTAGCCTGTTTTGACAGGAAATCGGGCTTCGTTGCTGCAAAAAACATTGCCTTAKTTAAAAAGTCAAATAGTGGGAAATGAAAAAACTCTGGTTCAGAAGGACTATGGTTGTGCTCCCCTGGGATTTGTGCTGAGCTGCATCTTTTGCTATTGGTCAGCCTCCTTAATTAGACTGCATTTCCCATCAGCTGGGACTCTGCTGAAGAGTTGTGCTCGTGCGGGCGTTCACTGTTCCTTATCATGAGTCCTCCTTTGGCTYTTTTTCAAACGATTTATCTGTATTTTCTGTTGATGGGAACCACTTTCTGCCTGGCTCAGTTTACAGATTCCATCCCTCGGTGCTCTCCTTGTTTATACACGTCGTGTTTGTTGTCAACTGTGCTCCAAATCTCTCCTCTTGTTACTATCTCCTAGGAAGCAAAAGTCCTGGTGGCTCAGGCTTACAGGCGCACAGAAAAACTCTTATTGGAGAACCGGGACAAGCTGCAAACAGTAAGTTGGAGTTGTGTGGGGGTTTTGTTGTTTTTGGTTTGTTGGGTTTTTTTAACTGGTGTTTTTTGCCTTGCTACTTTCTGTGCTCTGTAGCTCGGCTGTTGCAGTGTCTCTGTGGTCCTAGAAAGTCTTGTAGCGGGAGTGCTGAGGCTCGTGTTGTGAACAAGTGGTTGTTCACTGCATGTCCCCCAGGTGAGGAGCAGGCAGAGGGAGGAAGGTGTGCCTTTTCCAGCAGTGAGTGGTCTGCCTCCTGACACCAGCTGGTATTTGCAGGGTGCAGGAGTAGGAGTGCTCTGTGGAAGTGATCAAAGCTACAATTTGTGTCCCTCACCTGCACTTCTCTGCTAGCTCCTTGGCAGTGTAATTTCCTGGAAAGCAGACAGTGACTGTTTTTGTGAAGCCTGCAAAGGCAGGAACAGCTCATCCTTCCAGGTCCTGGAGACATACAGGACAGTTTCTGGCTTTGTCGAAGGAATGTGGGACCTATCACCTTGGCTGACTGGTGCTGGTTCATGCTTTCTGGTGACTCTGGGCAGTTTTCACTTGCCAGCTCCTTGATACCTAACACACCACGGAGTCCTTGTTGCAAGGTAGAGCTTTGCCTCCTCCTCTTTGTGTCCTGAAGTCCCCTAGCCAGTCACCCTGGCATGTCCCCGCCTCTCTGCCAGCAGCTCTGTACCCATCGCTGTGGGCTGAGCCACGCTTGGGTTGCAGCACCCTGTGTATCTACTTGATCTTTTCCTTCAGAAGTCCTGTCCATAACATCCAAAATGACCAGGAGTCAACTTAGTGTTGCATGTTTTGCACATAAAACAATCCTTTTCCTTAAATCTTGGTTTTAAGCAACAACAACCACTCCTTCAGCTACGCAACTGCAGGCCTCCYGTGCGTAGTAAGGTAACCAGAGCTCGCTGGCTCGGACACCCTGCTGTTGGCCGTATCACGGCCCTGTCCCAGGGACAGTGCCCTGGGAGCGCTCTGAAGGCAGGCRTTGTTAGGGGGTCTCCTCTCCGCAGGCCTCCTCTGTTCTGATGCTTTCATTTAACAGCAGTCAGATGTTTGCTAGAGGCTCATCACAGAAAAACTTTTAAGTTAAGCCAAAATATCTACAGAGTAAATGTTTCAGTTGCCAGGCCAGTGTGTCGCGTCTTGTCAGCAGAATTGAGCCGTTCCGCGTTTGACAGCCACCTGCTGCTCGAGTGTGGTCCTTCCGCTGGCAGAGGGGCCAGAGAATTCAACTTTTCTGGAAAGAAACTTCTGATGACCTCCAGCCCGTGCCTGCAGGAACAGTCAGCTCTTTGTTACCCCTGTGTGTACAGGGGCAGGGTGTGGGTCTGGCTCTGGTCTCATTTGCTGTTACTTTGGCATCTTCGATGGGCAGGACCACAGGTGCCGCGACAGTGGCAGGAAGGGCACTTCTCTAATTAATTGTTCCTGGAGTTCTGACTCGCCGAATCATTCCCTAGAAGGGAATTGCTTTATTGCCTTCAGTCATACTATGTATTCCTGGCCAAAAACGCTCTTGTGAAAGGTGCTGGCAGCCTGGAGAACTTTGTACTGGCTCCAGCCAGGCTTTGGGGTCGGCCCGTCGGTGGTGTGGTAGCCAGGGGTCTGCTCCTCGCGGGCTGCGGCACGTGCTGTGGCCAGATGTTGAATCGGAGTTGAGCGGGCAGGGAGAGTTCAGATCAGTTCAGGGAGGCTGTTTTCAAACCCCTGCGCCTCATTATGCCTTATTTACTCTTTCTAGCTGTCTCATGCCCTCCTGGAGAAAGAAGTGATAAATTATGATGACATTGAAGCTTTGATTGGGCCACCGCCCTATGGGCCAAAGAAAATGATAGCTCCTCAGAGCTGGCTTCAAGCGGAGAGAGACAAGCAAGACACAACAGATGAAGAAATGCCCCAGCAGCCACCAAACCATGAGGARGAGGAAGAACCACGCCTGAGACCAGTATGAAGCCCACTCCTGATGTGGAGCGGGAGGACTCTAGAGGCTTCTTTTGGACACAGACCCTTTCCCTTTTCAGCTCCAGAATCAAAGATACTGAGCAGGGAATCTCTGTGCTGCTGCCATCCCAAAAAGTAAGGGATGGYTACGTTGGCTCTTTTAATGAGCGTTTCCCTGCAGGAAGGAGAACTCCTTAGGGGTTTGAAATTGATTCTCAGCAGGGTAGTAGTGATGAGGAGCTGGGTAAGTCTAACCTGCTGGAAAGATTTCTTGTACACGGGAGCGGTGTACGTGTTCTTAAGGGTGAAAAATCCTGTGGAGTCCTTGTAAGCCACCTCTCGCTATGGTGTGTGACATGGCAGGAGAGCGGGGCYGTTCCCTTTGGGGCCAGAATGGTCAGTGTAGTGAAACCCCTGCGAGGCTCGGAGGTGCTGTAGTTCTTGTGCGACTCTGCTGTAACCTTTGATCATCTCTGCTGCTGAACACAACATAGAAACTGAAAAACAGACTTCACTAGAATAAACTGTCCATAATGTCTGCTGTGTTTGTAGGATACGTCAAGACGTGGGTATGTGTTTTGGTACATACAAAGCTGTATTATAGCTATGGAGTTGTCCAGGACAAGGGCYGCCTTCTCCCTGGCCAATAACTTATAGTCAGTTTTTATAGCAAGTGTCTCACAAGCAGAGATTGAGGAAAACCTGTGTGCAGAACCCAACATAACCCCGCAGTGTGGTGTTAGAAACTAGCGTTGCAGAGTGTGGCTCCGAGTTACACGTTGGAAGGCTGTTTGGCGGCGCTGCTGGTTCCGAGCTGGAGGGGGGCTCATGGTAACCCCAGCAAAAGCAGGTGTGTCTGTTGGGAAGCCTCGGGAAAAAGCTGGCAGTTCCTCTGGCTCCATCCTCCTGGCTCTTGCAAAACAAGCTGGGATGACATGGTTGTCTGCCKTTCGTCAGGGAAAGCATTAAAACAATCGCTGGTGCCTGGTGTGCTCTGGCTGGGTTGATCTTTTCGGAAGGATTATTGTCTTGAGTTACATCGTGAGGATTGGCAGTGACCTGAAAGACCCCAACCCAAGCCCAGTCTCTGACAGCTTTCAACTCTCAGCCCTCAGCCCCAGTCCCCGCGCTCCTCATCAGGCTGGAGCGGGGAGAGCCTCTTGTTTCCCCTCATGGTGGGGGGAGGATGTTCTGCAAGGCGTCACTCCCCYGTCCCCGCGTAGAGCCACCTGCGTGCACGGAGCCCCGAGCCCTCCCTGGGGTGTCAGGGGTTGTCATCCCCGTGGTGGCGGTGATTTCCCTTGCTTTTAGGGGGAGAAGTGGTTTTAAATTTGGGATGCTACTGTGCCTGTATGTTTTGGTTTGTATTTTTTTTTTTCTTCCAAACCTGTTTGTTTCTTCACAAGTTCATTCTCTGAATTCACTTTTCCAGCAGCAGATGAAATTTCAAGCGTTCTCTGATCTTATTTTTAAAAAGTTGTGGCTGTGTTCTGGGCTGCCTGAATAAACCCTCTGCGGGGAGGATTCAGTTCTGTGGAGCCRAGGGTGACGGCCGTAGGGATGCGAYGCTGGGACGCTCGTGGGACAGTGCAAGGTCCTCGGTGCCTTCCAGGGTGCAGCCGSCGTGGCCGTGCCATCTCGTGGCACGCCGTCGCTCCCGGGCTGAGGCCACGGCTTACGCCGCTGCGGGATCCGGGCTCTGCCRAGGTGGGTGGTGGTCCCTGAGCCCTCTCCTGCTGCGGGGCAGATGCTGGGGAAGGTGGCAGAGCCCTGCTGGGGTGGATGGCGGAGCAGGGCCCTGCCGTGGGGCGTGGATGTGGAGGGGAGCAGGTCCCCCGCAGACCTGCAGGAGTCCTCGGGGACTTGGGGACGGTGTGACCCCTGTCCCTCCCGTCCCGCCGGGCTGGGGGCACTGCAGCAGCACCTTGCAGAGCTGTAGCTGCTTCTCCTGGCCGGGCCAGCCCCGCGAGGGTGCGCGGGGCACCGTCCGCCCCTCGCCTCCCTGCCGGTGTCCCGCCCGCTCGGTGTGCGCTGGCCCTTTAAGCTGGCGCCATCTTTACTACGGGCGCGGTGAAGCTCTGCCAGGCGCTTCCGGCACCGTCGCCCTCATTGGGCCGTTCCCGCGGCGCTGCCCATTGGTCGCCGCTGCCGCACTTCCGGCGTGCTCGGCGCCTCCGCTTCCTTTTCCGGTCGGCCATTTGCCGTGGCGGGAGGTGAGTCGGGGCGCTGCCGCGGCCGGGGGGCTCCATCCGCCGCCATCCGCCCGCCGGGGGCTGTGCCTCGGGCCGGGCTGTGCCCCGGGGCCGCTCGGGGGGCTGCGCGGAGGGCTGGGCCCGCCCGGGGCGCTGACARGGGCCGGGCCGGGGCGCTGACAGGGRCCGGGCCGGGGCTGGGGCCTGGGCCGGGCCGGGGGTAGCAGCGGGCTCGGGGGCGCTCTGGGTCCGCCCTGGGTGGCATGGGGCCGGGGAGGGGCCCCCGCCCGCGTCCCTGGGGGAGGCCCCGCAGTCCCGCTACCGCGGCGGGGCCGGCGGCCGCCCTTAGMCCTGCCCGTGTCCGCAGGCCCCAGCAGCCATGGCGCCCAGCCGCAATGGCATGATCCTGAAGCCCCACTTCCACAAGGACTGGCAGCGGCGAGTGGCCACATGGTTCAACCAGCCCGCCCGCAAGATCCGCAGGTGAGTGCCCGCGGCCCGGCTTCCCCGGGGCCGCTCCTGCTGCCGCCTGCTTTAGCTCGGGTGGCTGCGGGGAGTTGTATCGGGCTGCGTGGGAAGCGGAACTACTGCGTCTTTAAGCTGTTTCCCTAAGCCTACTCCTTAAAGGCTCTGGGGTCGCAGCAGGGTGCTCGTCTGGTGTGGGGGCTCTGGTCAGGGTCGGGCTCCAGCCCGTGCCTTTCCAGCTGCAGTCAAGTGATGAGAAATCTCCGGAATCGCTGTACCACCTTGATGATTCCCTTGAACCCTTGTCTGTCTGATGACTGCGGCTGTTCTGTCGAAGCAGGCATCCGCCTGTCTGAGCTGCTGGGCCGGCGTTGTGTTTGTTCCTGAGAGCTCCCCGTGCGGGAGGTGCGGCCCGGCCGGGGAGGTCGGCTGCCAGCGTCGGAGCGGCAGAGCTGGCAGGAACGCAGTGTTCCTGACCGCTGTCCCCTTCCACCTTCCAGGAGGAAGGCCCGCCAGGCGAAGGCTCGCCGCATCGCTCCCCGTCCCGTGGCTGGGCCCATTCGGCCTATAGTGAGGTGCCCTACTATCAGATACCACAAAAAAGTTCGTGCTGGCAGAGGCTTCAGCCTAGAAGAGCTTAAAGTAAGTACGGAGCACTGATCCCGGCCCGATAAAACTAACTCTGAGTCTGAGCTCGGTTGTCTTGTCCTGTTCCTCTGCATGTGGAGCTGCCGAGGCGTCGGTATCTCCTGCTGGCTGAGCCAGGGGGGATGGCTGGTGTTGCTGGYGAGCACAGAAAATGCTGGTCTTGCTTTTTCTTTGTAACTGTGGGGTGGGGACGCAGTAGCGTGCATCGGAGTGAAAGGTTGCTTCGAAAAGTAAATATCCGTTTGTCTGGTCAGACTGTCACTTAAACAAAATTCCATTAAAGTTGGATTCTGGTAGTGCCKTAATTGAGTCTCCTAAATGTCTTTTGGGGAGAAGGAAAGACTAATAGCTTCTTCATTAAATTATTTTGGGTTTTTTTATGAAACACATTTCTGCTAATCCTAAAAATTTTAGCCAGTGCGAACCTCTGCTTATTGTGGACCAAGTAAACCGCGCTCGACTTATCCCCAAGCAGAAGTAAGGGGGGTGGTGCCGGGGGAGGGAACTGTTCTGCCTCACAGAGGGGCTGCYGCTGTTTCTCGTGCAATAGCTACGAGTTGGTGTAGGAACACTCAAAGTCTGTGGGAGTGTTCGGTGCCCTCCGTTGCTTCAGGARACCGTTCTCTGTGACCTCCCCGGGTGCACCGAGCTGATGAGCTGTTAAAAGCTGGATTGTGGTGGTCTGCAGAAACTCCCACCCGCGTATTTCCACGCGGTGGGCAGGAATAAACATAAGTGCTTGCTGGCAGCCAGCATCCACAGCAGCCTCTTGTGCATTGTTTAGTATCCAATTAAAATATTTATAACAGTGAAATTAGTGCGTTGAAGCAGTAAACTTGTTCTTGTGGATGCCAGATGCTTCGCTACTTTATTTTTCTTTAATTTTTGGGTAATGGTGGAATACAAAATGGTACGCAGATGTTTGTCTTTAAACAGAAAATGAGGTTATTTCTTGTTTAAGATGGTTACAAAAAATACTTCTTTAATGGAGCTTCCAGTAGTCAGTGAACCAGAGTTACCCGAGTGCTGACTTCATAAATCTGTCTCGCGTGTATCACAGCTTAAATGTCCCCCTCATAATTATTCGGGGGTTGCACTTTGCTCTCCTGAGGAAATCCATCTGCAAAAATTACTGTAAGGCCTGTGTAATGTTTTAAGCATTAAAATACGGGTGCCAGGACGCCCTTTGCCGGTGGCATCGCCAGACCCTCGTGCTGCCGACCGACAGGCGGTTTGGTCGGATGCCGAGCCTTCCTCCGGACTCTGTACCCGTGACGGCTCCGCTCGATCCCTTGTCTGGCCGGTGGCCGGCGCGGCTCCCGGCAGCGGCGCGGTGGCATCGGGTGCTGACGCTGTGCTCTCTCTTCAGCTCGCTGGCATTAACAAAAAGTTTGCCAGGACTATCGGAATCTCTGTGGATCCCAGGCGACGCAACAAGTCTACCGAGTCGCTACAAGCCAACGTGCAGAGGCTGAAGGAGTACCGCTCCAAGCTCATCCTCTTCCCCAGGAAGCCGGCTATGCCTAAGAAGGGCGACAGCTCTGTAAGTACTTGGCCGCTAGAAACACTTCCCGGGGTCTGTCTCTGGGAGCGTTTTCAGAGGTTTGGTGGTCAGTCCGCCCCGGTGCCGCGGTGGGCAGTCGGGCAGCGCTCTGCTTTTCGTAACGCGGACCCCCCAGGGGGGAGCGGCCCTTCCCTGGGGAGCAGCGCGGCTCCTTGTGCGTGCCTGTRGGGATGAGTGAGCCCGCCGCGAGGCCCAGCCTGGTGGAGTGGGTTTCCACGGGGGTCTCCTGCGTTACAGTCATGCTTTGGGCAGACTTTTGGCCTAGGGACTGCTGTGCTGCTGAAGGGGTGCAGCTCAGATTTGGGGCTGGGTGGCCTGTTTGCTGGAGCTTTGGTTATTGCTCAACCAGCTGAATTTTAGTTTGCGAAGCTGAATTGCCAKAATGGCTGAAAAGTCTCTCTGGGGTTCTGTTCTGCTGTGGTGACAGCTACGCGGAAGGGGCGAGGAAGGCGAGGACATACTTTTCGGTGGAGTAGTTCAGTGAAAGCCACGCGTCAGGCGGTCTCAAGAAGGTTGTTGCTGTTGACATACAAAAATCCTTTTCATTAAAATCTCGCCGAGATCCAGAGCAGAGTTGGCTTTCCTTGGCTCTGCCGGTGGTAAATACGCGCTTCCCGTGGGGCAGTGCGAGTCGTGAAACGCGGTGGTGTGTTGAAGCTGTTCTCAGTCTTCTGGAGGGTCTTGGCTCTGCGCCGCTGAACCATAGTGCAGCCTGTGGAGCCCGCCGTGCTCGCGCTGCTTTTCAGAACAGGGCAGGAAGGGGCTGGAGCTTCTGTACCAGTAGGTACGGGATACTTGCGTCTGGAATACGGTTTTGTGTTTGTTTACGTGAAATCAACTATCTGAAACAAAACTTAATCATTTTTGTGCAATGCCATACTCARAAGAAGCTGGAATTAGCCTTAGAAGGAATTGCTGAGGAATGCGCTGGGTATCAAACTAAAAACGGCGCAGTAGGTGTCAAGGTTTTTCCAGCTGGCAGAGCTCCCGAAGGGCCGCCGCTGCTCTGGCCAGGTCCGGGCTGATCGGWGGCCGGGCAGAACGCAGGTTGTTGATGCGGCACGTCTGTGCCGAGTACTCCTGTGGCTGCGGGACCAAAACGCTGAATTCGTTACCAGGCGGTGTTAAATCTCCAGTCAGAACTGTTAATAGCGTGTTTAAGTTAAATACTGTTTTTTTTAAATAATGTTTTTTGTCCTCTTGTTATGCAGGCTGAGGAACTCAAGATGGCGACTCAGCTGACTGGACCGGTTATGCCGATCAAGAATGTAAGTGTGACTAAGTCACGTTCTCTGTGCGACATAATTGAGACTTAAACTTCACGGAGAGGAGTCTCCTTGCTGTTCTACAGTTAAGGGTGGCTGTCTCCAGACACTTCCCATCCTGGATCAAAGAAAACCAGGAACAGGTCAAGCGTGTGCCTGTATTTTGCCARGATCTCTCTGGTTCCTCAGTGTTGCGGACCACGCTGCAAAGAACTAATTACTTGGAGCTCCGCTAAACTGTCTATTGACTGAGGAAGTYCTTAAATCGTGAGCTGTGTTTCTGGGTCCAGAGGAGAGCTCCAGCCACCCGTGTCAGGGGTTCAGGTCAAGATGCGTTGGTTGGGAAGAATCATACGTATTCCACTTCTGCCCTAAATGACGCGCGGGAGAAGCTCAGCTATGTACCTCTCCAGGGAAGGCTGCAGGGGAACCTGCGCAGTAACCCCCAAATCGCACGGTTCCTGTGAGGACACGGGTTAAAGCGCACGTGAAGCATCTCCAGGTGCTCGGCGCTGTGTTCTCCAGGGTCGTTTGTCCACTTGTACCTTCGAGGGGACGCGTCCCCCTGTGAAATTTGGGGCGCTGAGGGCTGCCAGTTGGGGTGAGGGGTGCGTGCTGGCAGCACGACAGCCCGGGCCGGTTGTGTAGTCACCGTTTATCTCAAAAACCCTCGCTACTTCCGAAAAGGCGCTGTTGATAGCGCCACAAACCTGACTCAGATTTCACGTTGCGCTTGTTTTTTCCCCGGTGGGTTCTGGCCTCGTGCTGACGCGCGGGCGACTGAGGAACCGGTTGAACTGAGGTGCCTGGGGGAGTGCTGATAAGGGCAGGGCCTGTAGATGGCATAAACGCTCTATTCTTAACGGCGTCCTGGAGCTAGTGGTGAAAGTGTAGCGAGATTAATTGCGTTAAGCCTTAGATGCGGTCTTCTCTGGCAGCCTCTGATGTGCGGTCTGACCGTCTGGCGCTCTCTCCCACTAGGTTTTCAAGCGGGAGAAGGCCCGTGTCATCTCGGAAGACGAGAAGAACTTCAAGGCCTTCGCCAGCCTGCGCATGGCCCGGGCCAACGCTCGTCTCTTCGGGATTCGTGCGAAACGCGCCAAAGAAGCAGCAGAGCAGGATGTGGAGAAGAAGAAATGAACTGTTCTCCCTGGAACTGTCAATAAAAAAAATGTCGAAATACGAGTGTGCTGTCTTTTTAGGGGCGAACGTGCAGGACGGAGCTGCCTGCGCCCGCCTGCTCTGCTGCAGCGTGTGCGCGGTGTGGTGCGGCTCGTGGGCCGCCGTGCGGGGAGGGCTGCGCTCCGGGGGAGTCGCTGTTCAGACGTGGGAAACCTCATCTGCTGTGATGAGAGACTCCAAACTTCCCTGAAAGCGAGTGAAACAAACACCTCGCCCTCGCACAGCTCCCTTCGGGGAGCTTTGTCTCCGGGGACGCAGCCTGGGCTCCATCCTGTGCTGGAGCTTGACCCAGTCTGACTGTGGAAGGGGCTGCTCAAGCTGCCAGTTCAGGGTTTTTTTGGGATACCCCCACCCCCCACCCCAACAGGCTTTGTCTGCTTCCCACTCAGCTCTCTTCTGTGCCAATATTTCAGATTTAATGATTTCCACGCTTCTGCCGGTGGTTCTGTGCGAGGCAGAGCAGTTGGCTCTGCTCTAGCAGGTGGGGTGTTGTGGTGGGTGTCACCTGTGGGTGCCTGGCGGGCTTTGGGCAGCCGCTTGCCCCCAGACCCCCCCTGGTGCCCCCGGGGCAGTGACCGGCTCTCCCTGGCCAGGCTGCCCAGGCTGGGGTCCTGCTCCCCGGKTTTGGAGGGGGGTGCGTGGGGAGCRAGGCGGGACTCCGCCACCCTGGGCTGCGGCCGGTTCCCCCGGGTTCGGTTCAGCCCCYGGTGCTCTTCGTGTGGACTTTGAAGCCGTTTCTTTGGTGGCCTTGGGGAGGGGCCCAGCCCTGCCCTGGGGATGGCCCTGGGGACTGTGGCCCATCCTCGTGGCTCCYGGGCTCTGCCTGCCCCAGGGCAGGGGGCTGGTGGGGGTGTCATGGGGCAGCACTGGGGGGGTCCATCCCGCTCTGGGGAGCACTCAACCGAGCCCCTTCGCTGGCTCATCAGTTCTGGGGCCGTTCTGCAGCCTGGCTGTGCTGTGGACAGCCCGTGGCGGGATAATTGAGTCGTTTGTATTCATTAGCGGTTGGGTGACAGTAACTGGGGGACGGGCTGCGATGAGGCGCGCAGGCTGGAGCCCCGGCACAGCTGGGTGAACCCCAAGTTGCTCAAACGGGGGCAAGAGCTGCCCGGCGTGGGGCTGCCCGTGCCGCGGCAGGCTGCTAGCTCGTCCTTCCCAGCCCCCTGCCCAAGCCTGCGGTCGCATCCTGCGTCGTCCCCCCCCCCCGGCATCGGCTGCCTCCTGCCCCCCTGGGCTGGGCCATGGGGGGGCAGGGAAGGAGGGTGGCCTGTTTCTGCCAGGCAGGCTGGGGATTAGCTCCCGAAGCCCAGGGCCCTGCGGTGCCCTCGCGCTCATTAGCCCCATCTGCGTTTTAATCCCTCCAAATACGGGCTAATTACATCATCTTTCATAAAGCCGAGCTGACAGCACCGCAGCGCTGGGGTGACGTGCGTGGGTGGGGGGTGCCGGGACAGCCCCYGCCCGAGGGATGGGGCACCCGGAGCTCCGCGTGCACGGGGTGCAGGTCTGGGTGCTCCGGCATGTGGGGAGGGCCCCCAGCAAATTTGGGATACCCTGTCTCTGTGCTGGGGTGTCGGCTTAGAGCATGGGGGGCTGGGACCCGGATGGGCCTCGGGCACCCCATGGGGAGGGCGAGGGGCCGTGGGGCGCTGGGAGTGCGGGCTGTGCCACGGGGGGCTCGCCTGGAGCGGGAGCGCCTGCCCTGGCAYGGCCAGCAGTGCCGGGGACCCCGGGGACCCCGCTCAGCCCCGGTGCCCGCGGGTGGGCTCTGCTCCGGTGCCGGCAGCGAGGCAGTTAACGGAGCTTGTCGTCTCCCTCTTAGGGCTCCGCTCCCGAACTGCAGCTTGAGTCAGTTGTGTGGAGGTGGCAGCGGCGGCAGCTCCGGCTGGCACACCGGCTCCGGCTGGCACACCGGCTCCGCTTGGCACGCCGACCCCAGCCCTCGGCCCAGCCGCGTGCGGAGCCCAGCCCGCCGGCACCCAGGTGAGGGGGGCGGCCGGGCAGGGTGGGAGCCGGTGCCCCCTCCACCGGGGGATGCCAAGGGGTGCCCGCCATCCCGGGGAGGGGGACGATGCCCGCCGGAGCTGGGGCACCAGAGCCATGTGCCGGGGAGGGCCCGGGCCCTGCATGACTTCGCCGGGAAACTTTGTCCGGGCGGCRGCGGCGGCTCCCGGCCGGGCTGGGCACGCCGGGGGGCAGGAGGGCGGCTCTGCCCAAGCCCGAGCCGGGCAGCGCCCGGGGGCTGCGGCCAAGGGGACAAGCCCCGGGGTTGGGGCGAGTGCTGGCAGAGCCCCTTGATGGCCCGGCACTGCAGCGTCACCCCGCTGAGCCTCGCCAGCGTCCGGGTGGAGGGTGGCCCCTGTCCCCAGCATGGGGGAAATCCCCCTGTCGCCCCGGGGTGCCACCAGCCCTGCTCGTGGCAGCRGGACATGGCCGGCACTGCCAGCATCGCCCGGCAGCACGGGCAAGGACCTGGCGTCCCCGCTGCCCTCACTGGCGAGCCTTGCCCGGGTGGGGGGTGCGCTGCCCGCAGGGACAGGGCGGGAGTTTCGGCTCCCCAGCACCAGGAGGGGCACAGTGGGGTGGGGGCCCAGGGCTGCCTGCGCAGCCCCCGCTCCCCCACAGCCTCCCAGCCCCACTCGGGTGCCCCTTCCCCGCGGGGACGCATCCTGCCCCTGGGGTGGGGCTGGGGCAGAGCTGGGCACGGCCCCGCGGGACCCCCGGTCGGCCCAGGGGGCTGATGGGTGTATGGGGGCACAGCAGCACCCGTGGGGCTGGCTGGCGCTTGGGGGTACACGGGCAGCGTCACRAGGGGTGACCCGGCTCCAGCTCGCCCCGCTGTGCTTTGATGCCTCGCAGGGCCCCGTGGAGCCACCAGGACTGGAACCGGCCACCCCACCTCGGAGGGGGTCCCCGGGGTCCCCTCCACCCACCGGAGCATCCCACCAACCCCCGCTGCCACCAGGGACCTGCCCAGCCCCCCGCACCTGGGCTCCGTCCCCACGCCTGGCACCGCGGGGCGACGTGCCCCGGGCATGACGGGCGCCTGCCCGGCTCCCTGACGGCAACGAAGGCAGCGGCCGCCCGCGCCCCCCCGCTCCCCCCTCATGCCCTTCACCCACGGGGCCGCCTGCCCCCCGTCGCGCCCGGCCGCCCACCGTGCCGCGGCCACCATGGGCGAGGCGCCCGAGCCGTCCCCCCAGGCCCCGCTGGCCGTGCTCTCCAAGGTGGAGCTGCGGGTGAGCTGCAAGCACCTCCTGGACCGGGACACGCTCAACAAGTCGGACCCCTGCGTCCTGCTGCTGATGCAGTCCCAGGGCCAGTGGATGGAGGTAGGAGGGCGGGGGGCACCGCCGGCACCCGCCGCGGCGGGGCAGGGCTGGGGCAGGCGCTCGTCAGGGTCGTGGCGGGGCTGGGTGCGGGGTGCCGGGCGCAGGGTTTGGGTCTCTGGGGTGGGGACAGGAGCAGAGACAGCCCCAGGGTGGCTGCGATGCCCACGGGGCCGGGGACRGGGCAGGAGCCATTGCGGAGGGTGCAGGAGATGGAGAGCGGGGCGCAGGGTGCAGAGCGGGGTGCGAGGTGCAGGGAGACGGTGCAGAGTGGGGTGCAGGGTGCACACGGAGGATGCGGGACGCGAGGTGCAGAGCTCACAGCGCGGGGTTCACAGGGTGCACGCCGGGTGCAGGGCGCAGGGAGCAGGGCGCAGGGTGTAGGGCACGGAGCAGCGGATGCAGGGAGCAGGGTGCAGGGAGCAGGGCACAGGGAGCAGGGTGCAGGGTGTAGGGAGCAGGGCGCAGGGTGTAGGGCACGGAGCACCGGGTGCAGGGAGCAGGGTGCAGGGAGCAGGGCACAGGGAGCAGGGTGCAGGGTGTAGGGCACGGAGCACCAGGCCCTCGGGGCAGGACAGGGCACTGTGGGACACTCAGCAGCGCATGGGGACGGTGCAGGCGTCGTGGTCGGAGCGAGTCCCCAGGGCTCCGTGGCTCCGGCGGGGCCGGGGAACGGGGTGCCCGTGGTGYGTGGCTCCAGCACGGCTCCGCTGCCCCAGGCCAGGGCCAAGGGACGGGATGCCTTGGCCACCCCTGGGGTGGATCGGGGCTTGTGGGCTGGTCTCACACTGCTCGGGGCAGGCAGCCCGGGCTGGGACAGCCAGGTGGCATCACCCACCCCTCCACACACGGGGGGGCAGCTCAGAGGGGGGTCGGGGCCGGCACCGCAGCCGTGTGCCYCTCACTGCGCTGCCATGTGGGGTCCTGGTGCCCACACGAGCCGGGGCAGGCACCGGGGCTGGCACCAGCGCTGGGGCTGGCATGKCTCCTTCCCGTCGCTCCCCCACCGCTTAGCTCTGGGCTGGCGCCGGCAGCTCCGCGCTCGCTAATCACCGCTGCTCAGCCGGCAGATTTAGTGCTAAATCCCTCTGCGTGTAATCGACTCTGCTCGCCGGAGCCGGAGCCGGAGCCAGGGCGGGCAGCGAGGGGCCTCGTGCCAGCTGCGGGCTGCGGCTCCCCAGGCTGTGCCGTGCCGAGCCCCTTGTGCCCTACAGTGCCACGGCGTGCCGTGCCACGCTCCGTGTGCCGTGCCGTGCCGTGCCGTGCCATGCCGTGCCRTGCTGTGCAAGGGCCGGRTCCAAGAGGCAAGARGGTCCCTCCTGGGCCACCTTTTGTAGGGACTCTGAGCTGTCCCCTCCCTGTCCCTGCCCTTGTGTGTCCCCCAGCCAGGACGGTGGCTGGAGCCAGCTCAGCTGCTGCCCACCGGGTCCGAGAGCCAAAACAGCCCCGGACACGCTGGCGGGRCTGGCACCGGAGGGGCCGAGGTGGCTGGGACCCGGAGCCCCGTGGCAGGGCCATGGGGCCGGCGGTGCCCACGCAGGAGGCACGGAGCTGCACGGGGTGGCCCCACCAGCGCCGCGGCGGTGTGGGCTCGGCAGATGCTGCCGGACCAGGCGGGCGGTGGGCAGGGGCCGGCGGGCTGGCAGGGTGCCCTGGCCAGGATGCGTCCCGTTGAGTCAACGCTGGCAGGGACGGGGTGCGGGGGAGGCTCCTGGAAGCCGCTCGGTGCCCGCTGCCAGGGTGGCTGGGAGATGCTGAGCACCCACCCGCCTGCCAGGGCCACGGTCACCRGTGGCCCCCGCCCTTGGCCAGCCCGGGGTGGGAGCGCGGGGGCTCATCCTGGGCACCAGCCCGTTGCTCCTGCTTGAGCGGAGCCGTGGCAAACCGTGGTCCAGAGCCAGAGCATCCCCTGGCACTGACCGTGGGGTTTGCCCCAAGCCCCGGAGGGAGCGGTGCCCCCGGGACCTGGGGGTGGCAGGGCTRGCACCCTCGGGGGCACAACTCCCCGCCCCAGCCACCGGCAGAACCGGCACGGGCGGGTAAATGCTTGTGCCGGGCTGGTCCTTCCCGGCAGCTGCGTGGCATCCCCCATCCCTGCATCCCCCCGTGCCCCTGGGTTCCTGCGTCCCCGTGCCCRGCTCTGGGCGAGCTCTGGCATCCCGAGGTCCCGGGCAGCTCCCCTGGCCCCGGATCTGGCSCCGAGCTGGGCTCTGGCCCCGCTGCCCCCCCCAGCCGAGCTCCCGCCGTGCAGGTGGACCGCAGCGAGGTCATCAAGAGCAACCTCAACCCCGTCTTCGCCAAGATCTTCACGGTGGACTACTACTTCGAGGAGGTGCAGAAGCTGCGGTTCGAGGTGTACGACAGCCACGGGCACGCCGGCGTGGGCACGCACGACGATGACTTCCTGGGGGGCATGGAGTGCACCGTGGGGCAGGTGAGCCCGCGCCCCCCACCCCGGGGACACCCGCCGGTGGCGTCCCCTCCCCGACCCCTCGGCTTTCGCAGATCGTGGCGCAGAAGCGGGTGACGAAGCCGCTGTTCCTCAAGTACGGGAAGTTCGCCGGCAAGTCCACCATCACGGTGAGCGGCCGAGCCCACGCCGGGACTGGCACCAGGCTGGGGCACGCGGGTGGCACCAAGCTGGGA
>JASVER010000007.1:19947978-19962623 GCA_030449065.1 Oceanodroma leucorhoa
TATCTGGAGGGGGTTGCAGAGGATGCACTGGGGGGGGACTCTGGGCTCGGGGGGGCTCCCTGGGAGGACATGCGGGGCCTGGCAGCCCTGGGTGCTGCTGAAGGAGCCGCCTCCGTGCCACGGGCTCCGCCGGCAAACACCGGCACCGTGGAGCCGTGCCGTAACTCGCCACGGGGCCTGGCAGCCCGCCACGGCCCCCTGCGCTGCCCACCCGGCCATTGCCCCCGCCGCAGATAAGGTCCCCGGGGACGGGTCCCCACCCCGGTGCGGCTCCCGATAACGCTGGGTGCTTCCCGCCGCCGGCGCCGCCGGCACGCCGCTTTCYGCCCCACGCCCGTGGGAACACGCTGCCTGGCGGGAAGCAGCAATAAATATTTATTTCCGCGGAGCAGGCTGGGCGGAAGGGGGGGGTCACGGCCACGCGCACCCACCCCAGGGCAAGGAAGGCCACGGGGATGGCCGCAGCGTGTGGCCGGAAAAGTCCCCCATCCCCGGGGGGGTGTCGTGCAGGCAGTGTTCCCCCCCCTCCACCGGAACCCCACGGCCCCCAGGGGATGTATAAGTTATGGGGGGTGCTGGGGGGCTCCCCACGCGGGGTGCCCCCCACGCCGCGGGGCTCGGCAGGTGGGGGGGGCAGTCGCGTTGCCGAGCGCCGCTGGCCCCCCCCGGCCCCCCCGGCCCCTCAGGCCATGGGCCAGTGCGCGGGCAGCTCCGCGTCGCCCATCTCCTCCTGGTAGAGGCGGTTGAAGAGGGCGTTTTGCAGGGGGGAGAAGTGGTCGCGCCAATCCCCCACCACGCCTGCGGGACGGAGGGGACGGGGAGGCAGGGGGGGGGCTGCAGCCGGGGCCGGGGCCCCCCCGGTGTCCCCCCTCACCCCGTCCTCCCCTCACCTTTCCTCATGAAGGATCCCTGGCTGTGGTCCATGATCTCGGAGGGGATGAGGGAGTAGTTGACCATGGCGTTGTTCCGCATGGTGACGAAGCTGCAGTGCTGCTCCAGGGCTCCCAGCGTCTCCGGTCCCAGCGGGCAGCCCAGGAAGGCGCTGAGCCGCTGCGCCGTGCCGCGCAGGTCCTGCGGCGGAGGGGACCGTCAGCCCCGGGCAGCCGCCGGGGACGGGGACGGGGACGGGGACACGCCGGGGCTCACCTGGTGCAGCTCCTCGTAGGTGACGTAGAAGATGTCCAGGAGCTGCCGCTGGCCCAGCCAGCCCTTGACGTGGTCGAACCAGGAGCCGTAGTGCACTGGGGGGAGGCGGGGGGTGATGGGGGGCCCCGTGGCTGAGCCCCGGGACCCCGGGGACCCCCCCAGCCCTTACCCGTGCCCTCGAGGAACCGCGTGAGGAAGGTGTCGAAGGAGCCGGGGTCGGGCAGGAACTTGGCCAGGCGGTGGAAGTGGTAGAAGGAGACCGCGACGTCCTTGGGGTTCCTGGCCACGTAGATCACCTGGGGGGGGGGACGGCATCAGCCCCACGGATAGGGGGGGGATTCCGCTCCACCCTGCTCAGAAAGCCCCTGGCAACCACCCYGGCTGCGGGAAGCCCCGTGGGCACRGGCTGCCCCGGCGGGGACCCCCCCAGACCGTCCCACCCCCCCTCACCTTGGCCTTGCTCTGCTGCAGGGCGGGGGCCAGGACGCGGGCGGGCAGGTGGGTGGTGATGAGCCGGCGGGCGGCCGAATCCCGCAGCGCGTCCCTGAAGTAGATCTGCTCCAGCCAGGGCGCCCGCTCCCAGTTGGGGATGGTCTTGGCCGGCACGACGTCCCCGCGGCTGAAGAGCAGCGTCAGGATCTCCTGCATCCAGGTGGTGCCTGGGTGGGCGGGCGTCAGGGCAGCGGCGGCACCGCGCGGGGCACCGCGYGGCACGGCACAGCACGGCACGGCACGGCACGGTACAGGACAGCACGGTGTGGCATGGCACGGCTCAGCACAGCGTGGCACAGTACCCCGTGGCGCAGCGCGGTACAGCGTGGCATGCCRTCRTATGGCACAGCRTGGCTCGGCACAGTACCCCACGGCACRGTGTGGCACGGCACRGCACGGCACGGTGCAGCACGGCATGCYATCRTATGGCACAGCATGGCTCGGCACAGTACCCCATGGCACGGTGTGGCACGGCACGGCACAGCACGGTGCAGCACGGCATGCYATCGTATGGCACAGCTTGGCGTGGCGCAGCTTGGCACAGCACGGCATCGAATGGCTCGGCACAGCACGGTTTGGCGTGGCGCGGCTCGGCACGGCACAGCGTGGCACAGGGCAGCAGCTGGGCTGGCAGTGCCGTGTGGGACCCCCGCCCCAGGGCCCCCACCAGTTACACCAGTCTGGGGCCGGGGACAGGACGGGGCTGGGTGGGTGTGGGGGGCGGCTGGCCCCCACCCACGGGGCAGGGGGTTTGGGGGGGTGGGAGCCGACGGCTGGGGCCGGGGGTCCCCTGTGCCGTGCCCGGAGGGGCCGGCGGCCGCGGGGCCGGGGAGCTCTGCCCGGGGAGGGGCTGGCCCCGAGCCCGGCCACCTCCCAGCCACGCAGGCAGCTCCCGGTCCTGCCGGCAAGCCGGGGGCTGCGTGGCAGAGCCTGCCCGCGCCCCCCTCCCGCTCCAGCCTGGGGGTCCCCAGCCCTGCCCCACTGACCCCCCCACCCACCTGGGTCCCCTCCCCGTCCCCCAGCCCTGCGCCGTCCCCACCAGACACGTGCCCGCAAACCCAATCTGCGCGGAGGAGCCCCGAGCGTAACCCCATCAGCGGGTCGGTTTGGAGATAGCGGGGCCTGCCCCCCGCCCCGCCAGCCCTCACCCGATTTGGGGTAGGTGGCGATGACCACGTCGGTGGGGCGGAAGGAGAAGGTGGCGGCGAAGCCGAGGGACTCCTGGGTGTGGAGGTGGCCGGGCAGGGAGATGCCGGCGAAGGTCTCGGTCACCTCCATCCGCTCCATGGCCCGGCCGCTGCGGGGGACGCGCTGGCGACCGGCCTTAAATAGCTGCAAAAGAGGAAGCCGTCCCGCCGGGCGGGAGGCCGGGCCCCCCGGCACATTCCTGACGGGGAGCCGGGGAGCCGGCTGCACTGGGGCCGCCGCCGGGAGAGCGCTGCCGGCGGGGCYGGGGGGCTGCGGGACGGCCCCGGGACGGGGACACCCCCGGGGCGGGTCGGGGGTCCCGCACGGCCAGACCCACCAGCACAGCCAGGAGAGCCGGGGGCCGGGGCACCCCGCTCGCCCAGCGGTAGGAAGGGTGCCGGGGAGCCTCGCCGGCCGCAGCAGCCTGCGGGGACCCCGGGGGTGCCAGCCCCACACCGTGCCCCACGGCCGGGCGCCCCGCGGCCGGCACCGTGCCAGAGGAAGGGATTCCCATCCTGGACAAGGAGCGGGGCCGGCCGTCGCCACGTGGCTCCGTGCCATTCCCAGCAGGCCCGCGGTGCCTCTTGCCGCGCACGACACCGCAGCCGCCGCCAGCCCCGCGGCCACCGCCAGCCCCCGCGCAGAAGCCACCCGGGGTGTCCCCACGGTGCCCCCAGGACCGACGGGTGCCCCCGTTTCCCCCCACACGACGCTGCAGCAGGACCGTGGGGCGCGGGGAGCCCCGGCACAYGTGGGGCACCATCGGCAGCCCCACGCCACGGCCGTGCCGCCCCGGCTGCTGCCCCCCGGCCCCTCCGCGGCAGGACGGCCTCACCGCAGAGCTGCGGGGTGCACCGGCACTCGGCCACTCCCCAGCGCCCGACGCCATGTCGGGGGGTGGCTCTGGGGTGGCCGGAGCCCGTCCCAGCCCCGCCGCCAGCACGCAAGACGGAAAACATATTTCACAGCCGTTGCAGGCAGCGGCTGCCCGAGCGTCCCGGGGCCGGGGTGAGCGAGGGACAGGGGTGCCGGGCCCTGCCCGTCGGCAGTCAGGGTGCTGGCGGGTGCCAGCACTGTGCCGGGGGTGCCGGCGTGTGCCGGCGCTGGGGAGGCCGAGGCGGGGATGGGACCGGCACTTTCCAAGGAAAAAAAAAATCTGGGCTGCATTAAAGGGGCCGGGAGCGGCACCGCAGCTACGCGGAGAGGCCCCGGCGCGGCCCTGCCATCCGGGGCCAGGCTGGGGGAGGCGGCCGCCGCACCRCCCCGGTGCCCACCGTGCCCGGGCGCTGCCAGGGCCGGGGCGTGGGGAGCGCAGGGTGGGGTTACAGCTGCGGATCCTGGTTATTTATTTACGGCGGGAGGGGATGGACTGTGAGCCGGGGGCAGCCATCCCGGGTCGTGTGCTCAGCAGGCTCGCGGCGGCGGCAGGTCACCCCGGCTCATCCCCCGGCGGCACCGAGCGGGCGAAGATGCCGGGTGGGAGCGTGTTGGTGCTGGTGCTGGCGCTGCGCCTGCTCCTGCCCTGCGCCACCGGGCAGCGTCACCGGGAGGAGGCCGAGCGCATCATGTCGACCACGCCGGTCATCGACGGGTGAGCAAAGGTTGCCCGGCCCCACGGCGTGCCCGGCMGCCCCGGCGGGGCTGCGGCTCTCGGCACCCTGAGAAAAACCCCAGGCAGAAAACCCCACCGGGGACGGCCCTGCCGGGGGATCCCCGCGCTGGGCACCCYGGGGCCGTGCAGCCGAGGGGATCCCCGGCGGTGCAGCCCAGCCGGGAGCGGGCAGGGTGCCGGGAAGCCGGGGGCCAGGCTGCCCCGGGGGAAGTCCCCGCTCGGGGCAAATGGGTCCTGCGGGGTTGTGTCCTAAGGGACATCCCCGGTCCCGTGCCGGGACCCTCGGGAGGCTCGGGTCCTCCGCAGGGCTYCCCCGTGGCACCAGCCCTGTGCCACGGCAGCCCGGCACGGCGCAGCCCCGGGGAGCGGGGCAGGGGGAGCCGGAGGATGTGGGGACCGTGACGCAGGAGGGGAGAAGTGGGAGCCGGCCCATGCGCCTGCCCCCAGCACTTCCCCAGCGATACTGCTGGGTGCGGGAGGCTGCGTGGCGGTGACGTCCCCGTGGTGGTGACATCCCCGCAGCGGTGACGGTGACGTCCCTGTYGGAGGGGTGCCGGGCTGGCTCCCCCTGGGTGCGAGGGCTGAGTGGGGATGGTAGGTGGAGGAAAGGTCCCCAGCCTCCCCCCAGCTCCCCACCGGCCAGCAAAGGGGGTCCCACATGGGGCTGTCCCTGGCAGAGGGCACAATGGATGGACAGCTGGACCGGTGGGTGGGTGGMYGGAYGGATGGACGGATGGAATGACGGCCAGATGAGTGGGGAATGGGTGGGCGGACGGGGAGATGGGCAGCCAGGAGGCTGGCTGGACGGAYGGACAGGCGGACAGCCAGCCCCTCGCTCCCGCTCTGTCCCCTGCCCAGGCACAACGACCTGCCCTGGCAGCTCCTCAAGAGGTTCAACAACCAGCTGGGGCTGCCGGAGGCCAACCTCACGCTGCTGAACGGCACCCACACCAACATCCCCAAACTGCGCAGCGGGCACGTGGGCGGGCAGGTGGGACGGCGAGGCGGGTGGGGGTACCGGGGTGGGCACCGGGGAGGGCACCGGGGTGGGTGGGGGCACCGTGGCGGGCAGTTCTGGTCGGTGTACGTGCCCTGCGAGACGCAGAACAAGGACGCGGTGAAGCGGACGCTGGAGCAGATCGACGTGGTGCACCGCATGTGCGAGCTCTACCCCGAGACCTTCGCCTGCGTCGTCGACAGCGCCGGTGAGCGGGCGCGGGGCCGGGACGCGGGTGCCCCGGGGTACGCGGGTGCCCCCGGTGCCCACCCCGGCTGATGCCCCCCGCCCTCCCGCAGGCATCCAGCAGGCTTTCCGGAGCAAGAAGGTGGCCAGCCTCATCGGGGTGGAGGGCGGCCACTCCATCGACAGCAGCCTGGGCGTCCTGCGCACCTTCTACCGCCTGGGAGTCCGCTACATGACCCTCACCCACAGCTGCAACACCCCTTGGTAGCAGCCCCCGAGGCGGGGGGGGACAGGGAGGGGGGTGACAGGGCCAGCACGGGGGGGACAGGTCCTGCGGCCGAGCAGGGGCACGTGGCCGGGGATCCGCCGTGACGCTGTCCCCGCTCCGCAGGGCCGACAACTGGCTGGTGGACACTGGGGACGAGCCGCCTGTGCACCACGGCCTCTCGCCCTTCGGGAAGGTGAGTGGGGACAGGGTCGGTGGTGGCACCTGGGAGCAATGGGGGGGGACGTGTGGTACTGGCACCCAGCAGCCCCATGCCGGGTGGGTAAGCCGAGCTGTGGGTGCCCTGGGTGCACGGTGTCCCCCCATGCAGGGCTGCCACGGCCCCTCGCACACCCCTCCCCCGCCCCGTCCCTGTCCCCGTCCCTGTCCCCGCAGACGGTGCTGGAGGAGATGAACCGCCTGGGCATGATCGTGGACCTGGCCCACGTCTCAGTGGAGACGATGAAGGTCGTGCTGAGCCTCTCCAAAGCCCCCGTCATCTTCAGCCACTCGTCCGCCTACAGCCTCTGCCCGCACCGCCGCAACGTGCCCGACGACGTGCTGAGGACGGTGGTGAGCGCCGGGGCACGGCCGCGGGCAGGGAGGGGGGGGCCGGCGGGGGGGGCCGCGGGGCTCAGGGCCGCCTCTCCCCCAGGCCTCCACGGGCAGCCTGGTGATGGTCAACTTCTACAACGCGTACGTGACGTGCGGGGACACGGCCACGCTGGCCGACGTCGCAGGTGAGGCGAGTGCCCGGGCGGGCGAGGGGGGGTGGCAGTGTCCCCCCCCCCGCTCACCCCAGCCCCTCCGTGCCCGCAGACCACATGGACCACGTGAAGAAGGTGGCCGGTGCCCAGGCCGTCGGCTTCGGTGGGGACTACGACGGGGTCACGGGGTAAAGCGGGTGACGGGCGCGGGACGGGCTGTGCCGGTGGGATGGGGCAGCATGTCCCCGGCCGAGGGGACTTGCCGGGGTGGGGGGGTCCCCCCATGCCCTGCGCGGGCAGCTGGGGGGTGCGGGGTGGGTGCTGCCGGGGCCGGCTGCGAGCTGCGGGGTGGCACAGGCTCCCCACCGGCCTGGAGGACGTCTCCACGTACCCCACACTGGTGGCTGAGCTGCTGGCGAGGAACTGGACGGAAGCGGAGGTGAAGGCGGCCCTGGCCGAAAACCTGCTCCGCGTCTTCAGAAAGGTGGAGGAGGTGAGCGGGGCACAGGGAGCACCGGGCACGGGGATGTACGGGGCACGGGGACACGTGGGGACACATGGGACAGCAGAGACAAGTGGGAGATCAGGACGTATGGCACTGGGGGATGTATGGGGACACGGGGCGGCACAGGGACACACGGGGACGTGCAAGGTGACAGGGGGCTGTGCGGGGCACGGGGACTGCCCCCGCGGCGGGAGCCCACCCTGTCCCCCATGGCAGGTGAAGAGGACCCTGCAAGGTTTGGCTGCCCGCGAGACGCCCATCGCCTTCGAGGAGCTGGAGGGGACGTGCAGGACCCGCTATGGGTACGCCAGCGGTGCCGGCACAGCCCGGCTCCCGCCGGCAGCCCTGGCGCTGGCGCTGCTCCACTCCCTGCTCTCCTAGCGCCCGCCCTGGCTCCCACCGCAGCCCCAGCACCCAGCCCGGCAGGATGCGGCCGCCGGGCCCAACCGCAATGCCGTCCGGCAGCGCGCGCCCGTGCCGGGACCCTGCGGGAACCGCCAGTCCCAGCCCCGGCACGTCACCGGCCACGCCGACACCCTGCGGCCACCCCGGCTGCGTGGCCCCGGCGGGGCGGAGGCACAGGGGCTCGGTGGGCGCCCAGCCCGCGGCACCGGGAAGCTGTCACCGCACCGGGAGTGACACATCGCTGCAACACACGGCCAGGGCAGCTGTAGGGCTGCCTCCGCAGGATGCTTATATTAATCATTAGCTAATTAATTCGCTACTCAATTATCTTCTTAGCAATTTCCTCTCACATTTGGGAACAGTCTGTCTTCGGAGCGGAGGCGGCTTTGGGCACTGGGAAAACAGGCAGGAGAAGGAGAGCCATCTTCCTGTAGCATTCGCAAATTGGCTGAGGCACAGAGCCCCGTCTGCCAGCCGGGCACGGGGACGGGACGGGGAGAAGATGGGCACGGGGAAGGGATGCGCCCGGTCCCCGCCGGGACAGCAACCGCAGCCCCCATCCCCGGCGGTGAAGCTGCTGTCGGGGGTGGAAAGCACCGGGGATCTCCCCCTCGGGGAGCCCGGCCGCCTCCCCACGAGGGCTGGGGAACGGTGCGGAGAAGGGCGCCGGGAGCTGGGCAGCCCGAAATGCACCCTGGGGAAAGGAGCTCGACCCGAGGGGGCTGCCCCGGCCTCCCCGAGCCGTGTCGGCTGCACCGCGGCCGCTGCTGCTCACCCCGTTCCCCCCGGCTCGGCTACACGAAGGGAGGACGCACGAGGGCCCCTTCCCCTCTGCACCCCCGGAGGCGGTGACCCCGGTGGCGGGGAGGCACGGCTCTGGGGGTGACTGCTCCCCTTCCCCGGGGCGAGAGGAGGCAGGGGGGCTGCGGGAGCAGGGCTGACCCCTTCCTCCTCCCCACCTCAGCCCCGGGTCCTCTGTCCCAGGCCGGGGCACGGCCCTCAGGCTGCGCCACAAGGGACCACAGAGCCCCCCTTCACGTCCGAACCCCCCCCGACACACCATGGCGGACGTTCAGGGATTGTTTATTTAAAATAGCAGATGATAATCAACAGGGGGGCGGAGGAGAAGAAAAAGGCAAATGAGACAAGCTTTAAAAAACACACAAAGGAAACCACAGAGAAACATCACACTGAAAGAAGGAGCATTTCCAGGGGCAGGGGCTCCCTGGGCCGCAGGGCACGTCCCGGCCCCCAGCCCCCGCGGGTGGCACCTTCTCCTCCTCGGGGGTCCCCACCCCGCGCCCCCACCGCGGCACGCGTCGGGGAAGAAGGCTCCGGCGGTCACTAGCCACACGCTGCCAAGGCCACTGAACTCAGAAGAAATAATCAAAAGAGTGAAAAGTGTTTGCGTTGCAAGTGCTGGGGAGACGGCCCCCGGCCCACAGCGAGTCCTGCCCCACGTCCGCACGGGTCAGCCCGCCCCGGGAGCAGGGGGGAGCTGCCTCCCCCTCTCCCCCACGCTTCCCTCGGCTCTGCGCGCCTTAAAAATTCCCTTTAAAAGTGGTGAATCGGAGCTGCCCCGCCGCAGCACAGCTGGCGCCGGTGCAGCTGCGCAGCCCCCGTTTACGGCCCGCGGAGAGAAGGTTAAAGTTCCTCCTCCCGAGAGCCAAAGGAAACTACATTTCCTTCCCGGCGAGCTTCCCATCCACCCGGCAGCTCAGTACTGCCTGGGAGTCACAGGAAAGGGAGGCAGAACACTTCAGGCCCGGGGGAAGGCTCCGAGGGACCCGCGGCCGCGTTTCCCCAGGCGCAGTGGGAGGAGAGGGGAGGCTGCAGCGCCCTGGAAGCGGCCCCCACTCACCCCGCTCGGTACCGCGCTCCGCAGGCAGCGGCACGGAGCAGCCGCAGCAAGGTGGGGACGGGGGAGAGGAAACGGCACCAGATAATCCAGCGGACGTGCTCTGGGGGTGGTTCAGCATTTACCGTCCCACCCATCCGGCTGGGGGACATGTGGGGACAAGGCTGCGGCCACCACAGCTACGAGCCCGGGGGCGGAAGCTGCCGCGATCCGCTCCCAGCTGCCGGGCGCGGGGCAGGGACTGGTCCGCACGGGAGGTCAGGGCCTGGAGAACCATTTCCAGACGGCAGCGGCCGGAGACGGGGAACGCGTGGATTCAGAGGCAGGCACCCGGGGGCTGGCGCAGGGGCAGGACGAGCGTTTCAAAGGTCACTTTGTGGCACAGAGCTCCAGGGAGGTTTGGCTCGGCAGGACAAGGAGCTAGCGCTGGGCGAGGTGACGTCGACGAAGCGGGCACCCAGCCACGGCTCGGGAAGGTCACTGCGAGGGAGGAGATGCCACGGCGTAACCTCCCCTTCCTGCAAGGCACGAACCTTCCCAGAAACAGCCGGGAAAACAACCCTTCCCAAAGCGCTGCGAGAGGAAGGCAGCCCCGTGGGGATCTCCCCGCTCCTCGTAAACAGCTCCTGGCTGTGAGGAAAACACAGCCCGCAGCTCGGAGACCCGGTCTGAAACAGAAAACAAAAGCGTGCTACGCACGGAGGAGAGTCGGGCGAGCAGCGCCCCAGAAGACATCGCAACCCGCCTCCAGGATTCATTTAGTGTTAGCTCAGGAGCGGGACATCGCGTCATGGGACGCTGCCAGAAACCAGCAGCAACCCTCAAATGAAAAACACCCTGAAACCAGAACCAGCAAAGCGTTCCTCGAGCCCAGAGAGAGGCCGTCTGCGCTCAGAAAGCCCCCGCCAGGATCGCTGCCTGCTCTCGTCACCGTCACAACCCCAAAAGAAGAGTCTAAACGCCGGCAGGCAGGGCTGGGGACGCGCCGCTGGAGGAGGGGACGGCCGACTCCGCCTGGCCGGTGGGTCAGAGCGAGGACGTAGCAGGGGTGGGGAAGGAGTCCCGGGCCCCTCCACCCCGCACGCCGTACCACCGGTGCGGGGCAGCAGTCCGCAGGGGCGACGGGAGGCCTTAATTCCGCAAGGCAGCCAACCTGGAAGGAAGAGCACGAGAGGGAACCGACGTGAGAGCGGCAGGAAAGGGCCGGACTCAGGAGGACCCTTCAGCCAGCGGGCGCAGGGAACGTCTCTGCCCAGAATCCTCCCTCCTGCGGCAGACGTGCCCGAAATCCTGCCCTGCAGCACGCAGCCACGGCTGCGTCTGTCGTTAACGCAGGCGAGGTGCTGCGGAGAAGGGGCTCCTGGCTTCTCTTCCGGGTGCCTCGCCACGGCAGCCCGCCTGGTCCCTCTCCCAGGGCAGCACGCCGCAGCCTGGGGGCTGTCCCCAGATGGACCCCAGCGGCGGCTGCGTGGGGAGCAGCGGGGAGAGGAAGCTCATCAGCTTCTCCTGGGGCAGTTCCAGGGAAACAGCCTGTTCCCGGAGCCGTCTGAAGGTCAGCGCCAAGCGTTCCCAGAGCAGCAGCAGCTGCGTGAGGGCGAGCGCAGAGCAGGGGGAGACTGTTCTGCACCGAGTGCCAGATGCCACCCCCAGGCCCAAAGCAGTCCCGCAGCCCCGACGGGCCCCCTCGCCTGCCCGCGCAGAGCACCCCGGGGACTGCCGGGCTCCGGCTTGCCTGAGCACGAGAGGGGGGGGCTCAGCACCCACTCGCCCTGCTGCCACGGGCTCATTCCCTCCATACTGGTGAGGGATCGCTGGGAAAGATTCCAACTGCCTCGACGCAAGGCAAAGGACCCAGGAGAGAACAAACCTCCGCGACAGTTGGTCTTCCTGGGTGCGGAGCGAGCTCTCCCCCACCGCCGAAGCCCCCTCAGGGAGTTGGTTGAGCTGGTCCATGATCTCCAGGCCGTTCTCCTCCGCGATCTGGACGATGAGGCTGTCCACCTGCTCCTGCGGCGTGGTCAGCGTGGTAGCGGAGCTCATGGAGTCCTCCATGACCTGCGACAGAGACACCCCGTCACCCTGCCCCCATGGCGAAGCCACTCAGCCCAGCCCGGCTGCTTCCCCCAAAGGACCGGCTGCAGATCCCACATCGCCCCCTCAGCCGGAAAAGCCTCGAGCCTGACAGCAGGGCTACAGCGGGGGGGTGCAAGGTCGGGTTCTACCACAGCCCCCCTCCGAGTAACGGCTAGCTACGGCACAGGGACAGCCAGCCACGCTTCTCCCCGTCTGCCGCGTTCGCCTCTTTGCGCGGCAAACTCCTTCCCCGTCAAGCAGCAGAGACGCGTCTTCCCCAGCGTCTCTCCTATCCCTCAAACGCAGAGAACGGAACAGCTCGGGGGGGTCCCACACCGGAGGCTGGAGTCCCCGAGGGGAACGGAGCGCCGCTGCGGAAGCCCGAGCCACAGCTGGGACCCGGCTCTCTCCCGGGAGGCAGCGCGTTCGGGCCCACAGACCCCGCAGGAGACAAGCCCACCCTCCCGAACCCCAGCTCCAGCCCCCCAGGCCCCTCAGAGGCCACCAGCGCTTACCGACGTATGAACATCCAAATTCTGAACCTGCTGCTCGAATTTATCCATCACCGCAGACACCTTCTGCAGGTCCATGGAGCTCAGAGCCTTGTCCAAGGCCTTGGTCACCTGCGCCATGTTTTTCGTCACCTGCAAGAGGAGATTGTTTCACGGATGCTCCCCAAGGAGGGGGCAGGACAGGTCCCAGCCCACCACCCCCTCCGGGCACGAGCCTCTCCCTCTGCGCAGCCACGGCTTAAGGATTTAATCCGAGCCTGCGGTGAAGCAGCCCCGCTGCGAGGCCACCCCAGGTGGGCTCTTCGCAGGCTGCACCAGAGCGAGGGGGTCTGAGCTAACTGTGAAGCTTGGTGGGATCTTTCCGGGGACGGGGAAGTCCGAGGTGGCTGGAGGCAGCGAGAGGGGAAGAGCCAAGGTTCGCTCTCGGCAGGGCACGGAGCGGTCTCAAAGCCCCACGTCCAGGCAGAGGCTCTTACCCCCTTCATCGTCACTGCTGTCTGGACCTTGGAGGCCACCGCATCCACCCGGGACGACATGCGGAGCCAGTTAAGGCCCTCGTTCTTCTTGCGGATGGCATTCTCCGCGTAGACGCGAGCACACTCCACGTTCTTCTGCTGAAGGGCCTGGAAGGGCAAAAGGCAACCGCTCGCACAGAGAATCCACCGCAGGTCGATACACAAGCGTGCTCCGTTTCTGCCTGACAGGTTTCCAGCAGGGAACAGCTCTCCCGTCAGCCTCAAAACGCTGAGCAGGCCCTCGAACGGGAATTACATCCCCCTCGGCGTCGCAGGGATGCGCCGCACCCACCCGGCAGATTCGAGAGCTGAGGGTGGGACTCAAAACATTCGGAAGCTGAGCCGGCGCGCGCAGCGAGGCCTGGGGAGGGGAACCTGCCCCTTTGCCCAGTCCCTCGGTGGAAGGCGCTCGGCGAGGCACGAGGCAGGCCCCACAGCCGCTGGCAGTGCCGGCCCGGCAGCTCTGCGCGCGGGGCGAGCTCCCACCCACCTTTTTGACTTTGGCTTGCTCGGCTTTGGAGTCTTTCTCGGCTTTTTTGGCGAGCTTCTCCAGCTGCTTCGCTGTGAACTGCGGAGAAAGCAACGAGTTAGGGCCAGGATACGGCAGGGCAGAACCAGGGACCCGGGGTGCGCCGAGCCCCCGCTGCCTCCCCCACCCAGCAACGCCGGTCACGGCTGCCCCGACCCTCTGGCTGCGGGGAGCCGGGGAGACAGACCCCCCGCCCCGAGGACCGGAGGCTCCCAGAGCACCCGGGAAGTCCATTTTCCCCGCTTCCGAGAATGGGAAGGCCGGGAACGGCAGCCCCGGAGGACAAACCCGGCTAAAGGGCTCCCTCTTCCCGCAGCCACCGGCATCGGCGGGGCTCCCGCGGCCCCCCCCGGGCACCCCCGCGCCTCCTGGAAAACAGATCTCTGCAGGCCAGGGCCTCCTTCCGCAGGAGGAGAAACCCCGACGAGGCGTGAGTCAGCGGGCGGAACGGTCCGCAGGCCCCTCCCGGAGAGGTGGACGCCGTCGGCGGCCCTCCGGCACCGGCGATACGTGACGGAGGAGGCGGAGGGCCCACCGCCGCTCTCACCTTCAGCTGGAAGAGCGTGTCTGGAAGGGAAGGAGAGCGCGGCCTCAGGGACGGCGCACCGGGGCCGGGACCGGAGACCGGGGGCCGGGGCTAGGCCCCGGTCCCGGTCCCCGGCCCCCAGCGCCCGGCCCCCAGCGCCCGGTGCCCGGTCCCACCCATCAGGACAAGCCCCAGCCCCCCCCGCCCCCCAAAGCCCGGTGCGGCGGAGCCCCCCGTTACCGTCTGCCCGCCCTTACCGTCCATCCTGCCCCGCCGCCACTTCCGGGTTCTGCCACCGCCGCTTCCGGGGTGCGCGCGCCGCCGAGTCTCGCGAGAGCGCCGCCGCCTGGGCGGGGGAGGTCACGTGGGTGGGTCGGGTGCGACGCCCGAAGGGGCGGGGTCACAAACGCCGAGGGGGGGCGGGGTCACACTCTGGGGGCGGGGTCACACCGCGGGGCGGGGTCACACTGAGGGACGGGGCCACACTGGGTATGGGGCCACACGGGGCGGGGCCACAAGGCGGGGCGGAGCTACACGGGGGCGGGGCCATAGAGGGGCAAGGCCCCCAGCGGGGCTGCTACGGGGCCCAGCGCCTCGGCCCCAAGCCGTGCCTAGCAACCGTTGCCAGGGGCCAGCGCGGGGGGGCGGGGTCTGCGGGGCAGGCGTCACGGCGCATGCGTGGCAGCTGTCAGAGCTGCACAGCGCATGCGTAGAGGTGAGCGCCGCAGTGGGCGGGCGGCGCTGCGCATGAGTAGGGGCACAGGGCTGGGTGCGTGGCGTCACGGCGCATGCGCGGGGCCGGCATGGCGGAGGGCGGCTCTGCCGAGGGGGAGCTGGAGCCGCTGCGGCTGCGGCGGCTGCGGGGCGAGGGCTTCTTTGAGGTGCCGGCGGCCGACCGGGTGAGGGGCCGGGGCCGGGGTTCCTGGGCCTCTGGAGGTGTCTGGGGCGGGGGGAAGGGGGTCCCAGAGGCCTCAGGACCGCCGGGCTGTGGGTGGGCCCGGGGCCTGCTGAGGGGCGGGGGGGGGGCGGCCGCCACCCCGTTTCACCTGGCACTCGCCTGTGACATGGCTCTTTGCTTCCAGCTGGGAAGATGCCGGAGCGTGAAGGAGTTCGAGAAGCTGAATCGGAT
>JASVER010000061.1:0-439591 GCA_030449065.1 Oceanodroma leucorhoa
TCCTCTTAGCTCTCTCAAGGTCCATGCGCAGTTTCTTCTCTTGCTCCAGGGACCCTTCCAGCTAAACAGAACAAGACCATCAGTGCTCTGCTGGTAATGTCTGTGTCACAGCTTTAATCTCCCCATATGTCTGTGTGCTTACATCGTCCACTTGCTGCTCCAGCTTGGTCTTAGCTTTGGTCAACGTATTGACTTTGTCCTCTTCTGCCTGCAGGTCATCCAGTGTCTGCTGATGGGCCTCTTGGAGGGCTTTCTTCTCTTTTGTCAGCTTCACAATGGTCTCGTCTAGGGCTGCCATCTCCTCTGTGAGGTTTTTCACCTTTGAGAAGAAGGGAGCAAGTGCAGACAAAAAAATGTTGTTTAAAACTTTGTACTGTATAACAGAACAGAGGTCTCCTGTGGAGTGAGAGTGACATCTTGTGCCTCATACCTTGTTTTCGGTGGCATGTTTTTCCTTCTCAACCTTGGCCAGTGTTAACTCAAGATCGTCAATATCTTTCTTCAGCTCTGAGCATTCATCTTCCAGTTTTCTCTTCTTGGCTGTCAGCTCAGCATTAATTTCTTCCTCATCCTCGGCCCTTTCAGTCACCTCTTTAACTTTAGCTTCCAGCTGGATTTTGGTTTTGATGAGCTGGTCACATCTTTCCTCAGCATCAGCCAAAGCATCAGCTTCCTGGTGGGAAAATACTGTTTTTAGGGATATGTTTTTTGATGGAATATCAAGATGCTTAATTTCATAGTTTAGAGTCCCGGGTAGCAATTTTTTGTAGTTAAAAATTTGGTTTGTGTTCCAACAGAATGAAACAGCCAGTTTTGAAAGCTAAAATCAAATAAAATTCTTCTTAATCTAGATGAAGGCCCGAGTATTTACATATTTGTACAAGGTATAGAATCCAATATTATCCCATAATATCAAACATTAGAACAAAATACATAAATGTTGGTTTAATCATAGGAGTATCTCCTACATTTATGAAATGCGGAATGATAAACATATGCAAGATACATATAAATACCAACGTCACAGTTATGCTCACATCATTCCTCTATTTCTCTTTTTTCACCCTACTGTCCTTTTGGAGCAACTGTTTCTGATTTAAATTTTCATCACCACAGCCCAAAAATACTCAGCACCTAGCAGCTTTTACTTTTCTCTGTGAGACCCTCATCAGCTAAGAAGAAAAGGAGTTGCTGGAAAATTTGTCTCTAGGCTTTTTTTGCAGCAGACGTCCTGTGGTATTTGTTATATTTTTTCTCAAGTTTCATCTAGCAGAAATAATATGAAAGAAAATGATAATTTTAGCAGTGATTGGATTTTTTCATCTTTTTACAGTTCAAGATTCTTTAAAAATTGGGCATGTAAATTTTCCTATATGTCACATTCGTTGTGTAGTATTACTTTGAGCATACAGTCTTTTCTATTCTGTGAATTATCTAATTTAGAAACCACAACATTACAACACCACAGATGTACCACATAATTTTATGTAATGATTCTGTGATTTAGGCGGGTGAGTGAGAATATTAAATTCTGTTTCCTCTCAGTTAGTTCAGTATTACAACATAGCAATGTTTATAACAGCTAAGCCACCACCTACACTGGAAAGAAACAAGTTGTCCTGAATTGGAGAATAAAGAGAGGAGAGGAGAGGAAAGAAATGTCCTCTTAACTTGTCCTAAGAATTCCTAATCATGTGTGTATAAGTATAGGTCTACTCAGTTTTGGAGAGATGGGAAAAAATTACTAGAACAAACATTATACTAATAAAAATAAAGTTTCTTGGTTGCTCTGATGCAGTTTAACTGAATGTAAATGATAGAGACCTCAGCATACACCACAGAAAATTCTCACCCATGTAATATCTCGACTACAGCTTCCTGACAGTCCTTATTGAAGCTAGTTATATTTTTAAGAGCACAGCTTAATGAAATACAATTGAATTTAATTAAATTGTAGTTTCTATGTGTCTTTTGAAAATGTGGTTTTAAATAACAGCCTGATAGTCACAGTTCAGTTGGGATGAGGCACACTGGTAGTACTCACAGCCTGCACTTGGAGCTGCAGGTCATTTTTCTCCTGCACCAGTTTCACCATTTTCTCCTCCAGCTCCTTCCTCTTTGCCTCAGACTTTGCAAGCTCTTCCTTGGTTTTCTCAAACTCTTGTTTCATGTTGGCCATCTCCTTCTCAGATTCTGCACTCCTCAGCAAGGGCTTGATCTTGAAGAACAGCTTCATCCAGGGCCAGTGCTTGACATTCATGAATGCACGAATGTTGTACTGGATGCAGAAAATGGACTCTCTGAAAGGTAAGTCAAATTAATATTAAATATTTAAACCATGATGACACAATAAGCCAAATACAGTGAACCTAAGTTGAAGAAATGTCTACCTCCTCTCCACCATTCTCTGGTACTCCACTCTCATCAGGAAGCCTCTGCACCTGGCCTGTGTGCGGGTGATGAGCTGTGCCAGCTTCTCATCTCTCATCTCTTCCAAGAGGCCTATCAGCCCAGCTTTGAAGAACACCTTAGGTAAGAACATGAAAATAGGTGCAGTGTATGTGCTTGTTGTTCAGTGTAGTCTGGTACTCTGTCCCCCACGGCAGATAATATGGCAAGTTAAGAGAAAGAATAAAAGCACAAAGAATGTATGTAGTGATAGACCCTCTTTTATATCTCCAAGCTTCCGGTTACCTGCATCTGAGGAACTATAATAGCCAGACATTTTGCCTTTGTTTTTATTAACCCTTGATTCTTTTATTCTACAGCTTTGTCTTAAATTAGGAACCCTTAATTAACCCTTAATTAAATCATCCTGTGAAAATGMATTTCAGTTTTATTCAAGTGTTGAGTCAATAAGTACTTAGCTGTTTTCTTTTAAATACACTATTTGATCATTTCACATACTATGTGGAGAATCTGAGTATCATTCTCAAGCCATGCAAGCCAAAAACACAAGTACTTGAAACAAACAGTTCTTGTACCTTGGTGTGACCGAATTTGTATTGAGTGTGGTCTATATCAATTGATCCAAGAAGTTTCTCACAAGCCTTCTTGCTGTCAATGAACTGTCCCTCTGGGATAGCACTTGCATTTAATACTTTGTATCTGGGGGAGAAAATGGAAGGACTTGCATTGGAATCGATGCTCTTAAGGATCTTTTCCAACCTAAATGATTCTATGATTCTATGAATACAAAGAGGTCTGTTGTTGAGATCAATTGGCTGGTACACTGCAAGACTCTAAGAACTGTTGAGAACATAACAGCATTGCTAAACATAAACTTTAGAGAAGACTTTAGTCACCAGAGGTGAAACTTAAATTTCACAAGCTACTCAAGATGAACAAAATGATCCAGTAAGGGGAAGAAGTCTGACCTCTGTTTAAAATCTGCATACAGGACTCTGTTGGGAAATCCTTTCCTGCAAATTCTGATTCCTTCCAGCACGCCGTTACACCGCAGCTGGTGAAGCACCAGTTCATGCTCCATGGCACCTAGCAATTCAGAGCACAAATATATGCTATATTCTGTAATACAAAGGGGAAGAGCTGCACCATACTGAAAACCTTCTATATGTGAGTCTCTTACCAGGTGTTTTTGTTTCATTTGGGATGATGCAGCGTACAAAATGAGGGTGGGTGCTTCGCAGATTGGTCATCAGCTTGTTTAAATTCTCCTGGGAGAGTTATTAACAAAAGTTTATATTAACAAATGTAATTTCCACTATAAGCATCAAGCCCTCTGAAATGAGGTAATGAGATATCAGACAAAAATAAGCTTGGAGAATCCTGAACTGAAGCCCCCTGCACCAGTTTTTCTGACTTTCCACAGATCTTTTCTGTTATTAACTTAAAGTATAAAGTTCTTCTGATTAATCTGTAGGAAATATCATACTCTTAAACATACAATTTCAATACATTTCACTGACTCTAGTGGGATGTCTTCATTAGAAATGATATCCATCTTCCATTGGAGGTACTCAGAGAGATAAACTGGTACCTCTGTGAGGCAGTTTGAAGCATACTACAGCAGGCATTTAAGATGGGTCATATGGAGTACACTACACAGAATCTTCCTGTTTTCCCCACTGAAAGCAAAAGGAACAAAAATGACAAGCTGAGTTTTATATGTCTAGATTACGTGTTTATCTTGTACAGTAAGATGAGAATAAGGTGAGATGAATCCCAGACTTGTTTTGTAATTAATATCTGTATACTTATTTATAAATAATTATTGCCTCTAATTAGTGGAGGGAAGAAGGTGCCTCTAGAGGACATCTCAGAGTATATAAATTAAGCAGCCAAAACATTAAGATGTCTAAACACTATGTCTAAACAAGAGGGATAGTGGAAGAAAGTTTGAAAATGTAACAGAAATGCAACCCAAATGCAGAAAATATTTCTCCTATAACATTCCCTCTTAAAGTCTTATGGCCTTTAAACATAGGCTTATTGCATTATTTTTGAATGATACGTGCTGGCAATAATTTCCCACTTGCAAGGCCTAGGCACTACAGCTATGATTATTTTTCTTGGGTATATACACACATGCCCATGTCCTGTTTCAGACCACTGGCTAGAGGCTGTCAGGTGATCAAGAATCATATGACAGCAGATCTGTAGAAGAAATTAGGCTATATCAAGAAGGGAGTCCTAAATGAAGGATGAATATGGTAATAAATAACCTCAGGAGAGACTAGATATTTCACCTGGCGGAAGTGTACGGAACAGTCAGGCAGTAAGTCTTGGTTATGACAAAGAACTGTCAAGTATCTGACATCTTGAAAATCCATAACCCAAGGAGTGGTGGTTTTTCAACTATAAGAGATTGATCCCTGAATCATGGAGAAAAACTAGAGATATAAATGGAGCAAACAGGTCATCCTCCAGACCAGTGGGCAGAATGTTGTTAAAGGGCAAGAAAAGGTTCCAAAGCCAGAGGTGGGCATCTGAAGGAAATCTGGTATATTTTAGGTATATTTTAGAAGTTTTCTATATGATTTTCTTCCATCTGGAAAGGTCATCCTGGGACAAGTGGAGAAAAAGAAAAGTTGTGCATTCAGTGGAATGGAGCATAAATGGATTACAGTGGGTTTATTCCTAGCAAAATATGGCCCAAAAACTTCAGTGTCTTTTAACACAACTGAGCCAAAAAAAAGACTAGCCATTTTAAATGGTGGGTTTACTCCTCATCTGAAGAAGAAATAGTGAACTCTACTGTACCCGGAAAAGAGCTGAGACAGTCTGGAAGGAAGAACCCTTCTTCTTGCCCCCTTTCTTGCCAGCACTAGCCTCTACAAAATTGAAAATAAATAAAACAGGTTTTAGATTTTTGCTTTTGCCTTTTATGATTCCTTTTTGTAAGCTGTACATCAGTGAAAATATGGGATTCATAGAACCAACCTGCTTCTGCTCCACCATAGTTGGCAAAGAGTAAGGCCAATGTTTTCAGTGATGATTTCTGGTACAACCCAATGACAGTTTCATTCAGGGGGTCCTTGTTTTTCTCCAGCCAGCCAGTGATGTTGTAGTCTACTGTGCCAGCATAGTGTATCAGGGAGAAGTGGGCCTCAACCTTCCCTTTGGTAGGCTTAGGCTTCTGAAAGTTGCTGGACTTGCCCAGGTGTTGGTCATAGAGCTTGTTCTTGAAAGAGGTGTCAGTTGCCTTGGGGAACATGCACTCCTCTTCCAGGATGGAGAAAATACCCATGGGCTGGAAGAAATGCACAAGGGAGACATTGTAATTTAGTTTTCAGGGCAATGATGACCTTCACCTAGGCAGAGTAGTGGAATACAGCCTGAGATACACATCAGAAAAGATTATTATTCAGTTACATTTTCTGCTAGAAAGTGAGATCAAATATATTGATACTTACATTTTTTAACACCAAATGAATCATGAAGATTAATAGAAATTCATTTAGTTTGTGTAGAGAACGTGCTTTATAAAATCAGAGCACTACCTTCTTATCCAGAGGGACTCAAAGCACACACAAATGTCTTAGAAAAATTGAACATGAGCCAACAATACACCCTTGTGGCAAAGGCAGCCAACTCATCCTGGGCTGCATTAAGAGTGTTGCCAGCAGCTCAAGGGAGGTGATCCTTCCCCTCTACTCAGCTCTGCTGAGAAACATCTGGAGTGCTGTGTCCAGTTTTTGGCTCCCCAGTACAAGAGAAACATGGACATAGTAGAGTTAGTCCAGTGACAGGCCACAAAGATGTTTAAATGACTGGAACATCTGACATACAAGGAGAAGCTGAGAGAGATGGGACTGTTCAGCCTGGAAAAGAGAAAGCTTTGGGGGATCTTATCAATGTGTATAAATACCCAGTGGGAGGGGGGGTAAAGAAGACAGACCTAGAGGCTTCTTAGTAGTGTCCAGTGACAGGACAAGATGTAACAGGCATGAATTAAAATACACAAAATTCAATTTAAACAGAAGAAAAATGCTTCTTTACTGTGAGGGTGGTCAAAAGTTGGAACAGGTTTCCCAGAGTATCTGTGGAGTCTCCACACTTGGAGATATTCAAATACAACTGGACATGGTCCTGAGCAACCTGCTGTAGCTGACCCTGCCTTGACCAAGGGGATTGGACTAAGAGATCTCCAGAGCTGCCTTCAAACCTCAGCAGTTCTGTGATTCTGTGATTCTAACCACTTATCATCCTGCCAGCCACTAGGCTTTTCATCTCGTGCAGTGCAACTGCCTTCTCACTGTCAGTCAAAGGATGCACATGTAAGTGTGACTGTGTGCTGACAGTTATGTATGTCCATCTTCTATGTTAATTTTACAAAGATATAGCTATTCTGCTGTACAAGCACAAGTCTGTTAGAGCTTAAAGGTGAGGAGGACGTGCTGACCTGGAAATTGACTCTAGCTGTTTTAGAACACTCTTATTGGGAGTTTAACTATCTTTTGGCACTTGAAAAGACATCAGTACAGACTTGCTGCCACAAAGCTGTGTGAAATCTCCTTCACGTCTCACTTGACAGAAAAAATAAGCTACAGGGCAAGGTATTTTGAATAACAAAACCTGAATATTTGGACATGAACATAGAAGATCTCTTTGAAAAATGAGAACAAGTAATTATAGAATTTCCATGCATGTAATGCATTTGAACAGGAAGGATACCTTCTCAATGAGCTCAATGCAGGCAGCCAGGTCCATCCCAAAGTCAATGAATGTCCATTCAATTCCTTCCTTCTTGTACTCCTCCTGCTCCAGCACAAACATGTGGTGGTTGAAGAACTGTTGCAGTTTCTCATTGGTGAAGTTGATGCACAGCTGCTCAAAGCTGTTAAACTGGAAATAAAATAAGACAGACCCATATTTGCAAGATGCAGAATAATTGCAAAACCTCATCCTTTAAAAAAAAAGGAATGCAGTTATCTTGGCTTCATTGTCAAGTCTGTGCATTTCTCCAGTGTGCTATATGTCTACATAACTAAACAGAGAAATGCATCAAACTAATTGTCCACAAGGAATTTTTTTTTCATTGATAAAATGGGAAGATAAAACATATTTCCTGCATAATCTCAGACCAAATTACAGGGATAAAAACCCCAAGCTTAGGCCTTTCATGATATACATGTTTTTATACTGTCTTGTCCTTGATCATTTAAACCAAGGAATTTTTCTGATTGGACCATTCTGTACTTTTGAGTTTGCACATCCTGAAATAAGACAAGTCCTTTGAAAGGTCATTTTTTACTTCATGGCAAAAAAAGGCAAATAGCTGCAAATAATTATGTGATGATACTCTTCAAAAATGTGTCTCAGAGTGATCATAACATCCATTTGTCACTTCCAAATAGCTCTTTACCAAATCTTTGTTCCTTACATCAAAGATCTCAAAGCCAGCAATGTCCAGGACGCCAATGAAGTACTGTCTGGGCTGCTTTGTATCCAGCTGTTGGTTGATACGAACAACCATCCACAAGAACATCCTCTCATAGACAGCCTTTGCAAGAGCACCTACAGCATTGTGCACCTATGAAAAAAATAAATGTCTGGAGTTACTATACAGAGCAGAGGAGAATCAAAAAGGTCTTAATTCAAAACGTGGTTCCAGGTTACCACATGTTTCTTACCTGCTGCGCAGTTTGACCCTTGGTCACATATTCATTCCCAACCTTGACTCGGGGGTAGCACAGGGCCTTGAGCATGTCAGCTGAATTCAGACCCATAAGGTAGGCAGCCTTGTCAGCAACTAAAAAGACAGAGGAAAAAGGAGGAATTTAGTGTCACATAGACTTTGAATCCTGGAGTATTCTCTAAAGGCTGCAGCGTTCGTATTTCTGTTCTTTAAAATCTTTTGATGTACTCTCATAGAGGGAATCTTGGTAACATCAAAGTCATCATTACGTATATTGATCTTTTCTAAAAGATTTTATGTTTGAAAATCTTCACTGAAGCATGTAGAATGCAATGATGTTTTCAAAAACCTCCTGGCACAAAATTGAAAGCTGCAGCTTGCCAGTCTGAATATTTGTAGTACATGCGTAGCTCAGGAGCTGCAGTGACAACAGTCAGGTACTGAATCTACATTCAGGGGATCAAAACCACCCAATATTTAGGGTGGAACACAGACAGGATATCTCTGTTCTCTTTCAGATCCAGAGTCTACAACTCTTTCTGAGCTTTGATTTCTGATGTTCAGTAAGACTCACTGGGTTTCATCCTTTTACCTAAGCTACTTCCCACCTTCTGCCTTGTCCTTTAGCAAGAGGAGCCATTACTCAGAGAGCTGGAGACATGGGTTGTAGGTCCTGCACCAACAAAGGAAGGGAATCAAATATACCTCTCACACCAGAGTTCCCTGAGTGTCTGACAGGGAAGGGTGAATGGGAACATGGTCCCCCATCCTGTTAAAGCTGAACCACTTGGCTGTTTCACAATTGCAAGCCATATTCCAACAAAGGTATGACTAATAATGTTACAGGAAGGACATCCATCACTCCTGAGTGTATAAAGGATAGTTAAACTATTAATTGTTCATAGCATAAGATAAAAAAATCCTGAGGTGAGGGAACTTGATGTACTGAGAAGAGGACAAGGGAGGTTTTTTTGTGGCTTACTGTTTTCTTTGGGATGCTAAAGTCCAACAAAGAACAACTTTTGCTGTCTTCCACATTCAAACTGGCTTACAGACGGGTTAATTATTGAGTTTGATAATACCTTCTGTGCCGTCGGGCTCTGCCTGCTCCTCTCTTGGTTTCTGCTTGAACTTCAAGTTCCCATAGTGCATGACAGCCCCTGTCAGCTTGTAGATGGCAGTCTTTTCATCAGCAGTGAAGCCCAGGATGTCAATGGCACTCTGGTAATACAATCAGCAAAGTGAAACATTTGCATGTTGTGTGATGTATGACCTTTGCCTGTTGACCTGTTTTGTAAGTTACTTACATCTGTGGCCATCAGTTCCTCCTGGTCATCAATGCTGGGAACAGTGATCTCACCTTGACTCACAAAAGGGTAGTCATATGGGTTGGTGGTGATGAGGAGCATTTCTGAAAGCAAATGGGTTCATGGGTTAAATTTCATTGTTTTTGTAATGTAATTAAATGTTGCTCAGTGATCTTCCTCCAAAAAAGCTCAGTGATGTCTCCTACCAATTAGTTCTGGCTTCTTGTTGGAGGTGACTTGATAAAATATGTGGTAGCTTCTTTCTGCCTTGAGCTGGAAAGTGACTCTCGACTTCTCCAGCAGATCTGGCAAGGACGGTAGAAAGAGTCAGGCACAAGACCGCACTTAGAGGTAGAAATTTGGGATGGAATGGGATCAGGCCAGGAGAGTCTCTTACAAGTTTCAATGTCGGCAGAAGCCAGTTTGCCTGTGGCTCCAAAGTGGATTCTGATGAATTTGCCCTGTTAAGGAGAAGMAGCAGCATTTCAGCCTAGATGCATTTCATTGCCACCTCCTTATGTGAGAATACCACTAGCCCATCACTACTGTTATAATGAGGGATTTTGTCTAAAGCAACAACTTACAAAGCGTGAGGAGTTGTCGTTCCTCACTGTCTTGGCATTTCCAAAGGCCTCCAGCAGTGGGTTAGCGCTGATGATTTGATCCTCAAGCGTTCCCTGCAGGATGATAATTATTGCTGGTTATCCTTTCCAAAAATCATGTCAGAAACAGAGAAAAGCATTGATTCAAGTCAGTATCTATTAACTTACCTGCATTTTGCCAGACTGCTCCTCCTTCTTCTTCTCCCCACTCGCTGCAATTGTTGCAAAGTACTGGATGACACGCTTTGTGTTCACAGTCTTCCCTGCACCGGATTCTCCGCTGTCAAACCAAAGAGAGAAGCAGAGAGTATATGGTCAGGCAGGAGGTCCCCTGGCAACGGGCAGCCCTGCAGAGACCCAAGCAGGGGGTGTACCTACGTGATTAGGATTGACTGGTTCTCACGATCTGTGAAGGAGGCAGAATGAAAGATAGTGTTAGCAGTTGACCTGGGTAACACTGAGCTGAATGAAAAGTGAAGCTGTAAATGTAAGTTGGGGCTTCTTCAGAAAGTCCAAGAGTACCTAGTTCCCTTCCAGGTCCTAGCAGCAGTAAGTATAAGCCAAAATGGATGCATAGACCTGTCAGAGGCATGTGGTCCTGAGACGAGCTGTGCATCCACTTGCCCTTCACAAAATTCACATCAAGAAATCTAATCAAACTGCCAACCTGTGTTCAAAATAGTAGATTATATGAAGTAATAACTTTTTCTTTCCTATCAGTTAAAGTAGCAAACTGAGTCAAGTACTATTTCTGCAGTGGGAGAGTGTAGAATTTCATACAATAAAGTGCAAATAATACACAGTGCTGAGACCATGCATGCTTCTGGGTCTGTTTCACTTGAATTTAATTCCTGCATAACTCAATCAAGTTATCAGTCAAGCATCTCTGTGGTGTTTTTAGCTGGCTTGTCACATGCTCCAGTRAGATCAGTGGGGATATTTGGTTTAGATTGCTGTGAGGGAGGTCAAGCACTCACCAGTTAGCATGAACTGATAGGCATTGTCAGAGATGGAGAAGATGTGTGGAGGGGCCTCCTGGCGCTTCTTGCCTCGGTAGGCCAACACCACCTCCGGGTTGTACACCGGCAGCCACTTGTAGGGGTTGACAGTGACGCAGAAGAGACCCGAGTAGGTCTGCRAGGAAGGGAGACAGCACGTTGGCTTCCACTTAGCCTGGCAGAGCAGTTCCTCTGAGCTACCCAAAGGAAGGCTGCTGCTGGTACTTACGTAGATCATCCAAGCTGCATAACGCTCTTTGAGGTTATACAGCACAGCGGGTTCGTGGAGGTGGGTCATCATGGCCATGTCCTCGATTTTATCGTACTTGGGAGGGTTCATGGAGAAGATCTGATCATCCTTCACGGTCAGAGTCTGCCAAGGAAACGAAAGATCCATGTATGTCAGCTAAAAGCTCAGAGTGGGAATCAAGTGGTGTCATTTAGCCTCATTTTTCACTCACTTCTCCAGCTTCAGTCTTGACAGTGACCTTCCCTGATTCCCTGCTCTGGATTGTCCCTTTCACAAAGGATTCTTTAGGATGAGCCACAAAGACGGATGACTTGGCATCAAAAGGCTTGTTCTGGGCTGCAATTCTTTCTTTCTCTGACTTTCGGAGATAGGGAGCTGCCTCCCCAAAGACGGCCATCTCTGAGTCTGCAGAGGACATGTCTGCACTCTACTGAAGGTATGTCAGCAGAGGAATCTAATGGGGAGGAACAACATGGCACTGATTATATCTATTCTGTAAGGCTGGGAAAAAATTTATATCCTGTGCCTTGGTTTCTCTTCATACTCTGAGTATTTGGAACATCTAATATAAGCTAACTAGCGACTTAATTTTTAAGTCAACTTAGAAAATAAGGGGTTTTCACTGATGTAGTCTAGGTCTTCAAACATTTAGGAGAGCAACTTTTAATGACCTTTCAGAACTGTGGGTTTGGTGCTTTAAGAATAGTCTGTCTGCAAGATAAGAGTGAATTTGCTGAGCAAGTTTCACTAAGACATCACTATTAGGAATGGAAATACAGTTAGGACATTTTGCTAAAAGGATGAACAGTGAAGTAACATTTCTGAAAAACTCTAGTTTAGGCAACCTACAGTCCTGGAAAACATTAACCTGTTGGACATTTATCTATTAAATATAATGGTAACAGTAAAGCAGTGGGAAATTAATGAATTTTGCTGATGAAGTTGTCAACTGAAAGAAAAGGGCAGGCTTTGTGACCTTTGAATATTCTGCTATAATTTAATTTGTTGTATGCATTTGTCATTCTGCAATACAATATCTAAATAATTTCAGTCCCAAAGTTCTGACTTGAAATAAAATTCAAGCATTGAAATTGGAATTGCCAAGCCTGTATTAAAATCCCAAATAAATACTTACTGGAATAAATCTGGGAAGACCTGAGTTCTCAAAGCTTTTAAAAAATAAGAGTATTTCCTCAGATGCTTTATTAAACATGTAGGTAGCTAAATTTAGCCAACTGCACTTGAAAATTCTCTATCTACATTAGTAAAATTTATTCCCTCTTTATTAATTAGGTAATAAATATTTTCTTATCTGGAGTAAGAAAATGGGTATCTAAGAGAGCTCTGGCATTTTACAAAGGTGGTTAGAAGGTCTGTATGCTCAGATGATTTATTAATTCATACATTCACCCGTAAAATGCAGAATTTTTCACTTTTTCCTACTGTGCTCATCTTGGTCTGGTTTTACTGCTGCCATAGCAGAGAGGGGAAGCCAGCACACCTTGACCCCTGTTAGGTCAGTTAAGCAGAAATGAAGAATTTCCCCCTGGGGACTTTCTGGTCTGCCATCAGTGGTCAGAGACTTCAAACACAGCCACTTGAAAACCTTGGGTACCCCACCACCTTTTACTGTAATCACGCTAGGTTTGGATATAGGGTGGAACAGTGACCCTTCCAGAAATCCCACCCAAAAGGTTCTTTCTCTGCCCTCTAAGAATTAATAAATCAGGTTCTTACCTCTCGTGACACCAGATGGGTGGCGTGCAGGCTGGCAGCTGATCAGTACTGTAAAACAGAAATGGCAACTCCCTACATGCTGCTGCACAGAAATCCAGAGTGAAAATGTGCAGGTGCCTTGAAAGCAGATTCAAAACCTGAGCTGAGAAATTGTGTCCCCTCCTGGAAACGAGCTTTGGAGGCTGCAGGAATGCTGTGGCACATAAGGGCACCATTCCCTTCCTGCAAGACGGCGGACCGCATACACTTACCTTGAAGTTTTCTGTGGAGACAGGGCAGACTTGTTGCAGGGACGTTTTATATGATCTAGTCTGCAGATGCTACAGATGCCTACTCTTTCTTCGGTCAAAAAATTTTTGGCAAACCTTCTTTGGTAAAGCATTGTCTGGCAAACTGAAGTAAGGGCATAATTGTCATTTGACATGACTAGATATAATTAGAAAATTTTGATGTCTTACTGACTATATGAATACATCTCCTATAAACAATCTGACAAGGGTGTTAAGGAGGGAATCTGGACTAGTCAAGGCACTTAAAGAACTTGGATGCAGGACTTATGGATTCTATTGCTGGCTTTCCCACCGACTCACTGTATGACGCAGGGTGGAATGCTTGGTATGTCTGTGCTGCAGATATCCCAGCTGTACAATAGATAAAACAGGATGTTAAAAGATAAAATAGCATTATTAAAAGCTTTTGGCAGTTTTGATGGTAAAATCCTGAAAGCAGAAGCTCAGATGTATAACAGTCCATAAGGGTTACAGGCACTGCAGGATGGTCAGCCAAGCACCGCAGCAGTGAGAGGCTGGGTTCTACCTGGGCTTTTAAGCTGGTGCCTCTGGCAGAGATGTAAGGCAGCTTCAGGGATATCAGGAAGAGTGTGCACACACACACACACAGAGGCATGTGCATGTGTGCCTCTCTGTACACACATCACATTGCAAATAAGTGGGAGATTCTCCAAGAAATATTGTTGTGACCCTGTGCACCATCTTGTTCTATGAGAGAGATTATACCTGCTGAGACTTCTGATCTGCAGGTCAGTGCCAGTGAGCAAGAGATACTCCCTTCTTTTGCTGGCAACTTCTTAGCTTATCCAGGTGTTCCCATGCCTATTACCCTAGGAAAGATAACTCTGATCTAGGAATGACCCTGCGAGTTTTTTTCCTACCTGATAGAAAAATCCTCTAGTCAGCCATATCTGTACAAATAATTGGACATACACACAAACACATCACCTCAATATGCAGTCCCAGATGCTCTGCATCCAATACATCCTCAGCCCAGCACTTCCATTTCATCACAAATGTTTTGCACACACACATTTGCACAGTTCAAAAAACCACCATGATACCTTCACCAGAGCATTGGGGGTGGCAGGCATGCCTGTACAATGCTGATAGAGTGGGGGGAAGGGGGATTTGCTGGTAGTCCTAGAGAGAGACTGATCTAGTTTTAGGAAGAGAGCACTGTCATGTAAGCTCCTGTCAGATTTAAACACATTCTTCCCCTGATCATTGGCATTTGGTTATTAAAAGAGCTCAGTGGATAACACATGGGCAAAGTTCAAAAAATAATGCATGGATCTGATGTAATATCCAGCATCAGGCAATGTTCTGTGCTTTAAAGCCCATTCCAAGGAGGGCTGCAGCACTGCAGTGCCCACTTTGTTGGACCCCAAACCCAGAGCTCACTGCTGGGCTCCATGTGCAGGGCATGGGGAGGCTGATRGAAACACCCTGCCCCCTGCCCAGGAGGAGCCCAGAGCCAGCCAGTGGGAAATGGTGAGCACAGGGGTGCATCTGAAGTCCTGCCTCTCTGAGAAGCCGGCACCAAGGGGTGNTGCCCAGGAGGAGCCCAGAGCCAGCCAGTGGGAAATGGTGAGCACAGGGGTGCATCTGAAGTCCTGCCTCTCTGAGAAGCCGGCACCAAGGGGTGCTGGCAGTGGCACCTCTCTCCAGYGGRACCCAGAGCACAAYTGTGCTCCCCAGCATGGGGCCAGCAGGCATTGCTCTGAGGGTCTCTTGCATCTGAGTCCCCAGGGTGCTGGGGTGCCACATGGTGTCCAGCAGCCTAGTGGCTATTGGTCCTGACTGAGGAGGGGACAGAAAGGTCTTGGCAGCTCAGAGCCCGGGGTTAAGACCATGCAAGAAGAGCAAGGGATGGCTGAGGGCGTGAGAGCTGGGGGTTTTCTGCCCTCAGGCTGGGGAAGAAACTCTGGTCTCCCATTCCCAGGGAAGCTGTAACATCTGCACTGTAAAGGCAGCATCCTCTGGCAGCAGCAGGTTAAGTATTAAATAGCTGCTGTTGCTTTTCTGTGGGGCCCTGCTCTCAGCGGTATGTAGCAAGCCTGTCTTATGCAGTGCTGTCAGGCTGGGGCAAAGTGCCCTCAGGATGTGCCAGGGGCTATATGGAGAGTCTACCCAAGTGTGCTAGGCTAGATCACCTGACTTTGGGGACTGAAAATCTTTGTCTTCCCACTGGTCAATGACAAAGCCAGTCTTCTCAATAGAGCTCTTCTGGGTTTTTGCTGTTGTGTTGTCTAACATGTGGACTCAGCTGTGTAACAGGCAGGTGTGAGGCACATGACCAGGCAGCTCTGGGCATGCAGTCAGCCACGGGAAGGTCTAGTTTGAAAGGGAAGAGGCCAGTAAGTTGAGGTGTCTCCAGGTGTGGACAGTCACTCAGCGTTGCTTTGGGGATTGAACTTAGTGTGAGTAGGGCCCCATAAGCCAGTGTTAGAAACCTAAAGTCTTTTTTTAAAAGTGGTCCAAATCTTAGAAAGGGTTGTGAAGCAGGGCATAGCAATGGAGAGGCTTTTATCCAGATGGCTTTTGAATATCCTCAGGGATAAAGACTTCACAACGGCTCCTGGAAACCTGTGCCAGTGCTCGGTCACACTCACGGTGAAAAAGTGTTTCCTGATTTTCAGAGGGAACCTCCTGTGTTTCAGTTTATGCCCATTGCCTCTTGTCTTGTCGCTGGGCACCACTGAAAACAGCCTGGCTCCATCCTCTATGCACCCTCCCCTCGGGTATTTATACACATTAATGAGATCGCCCTGAGCCTTCTCTTCCCTAGGCTGCACAGTCCTGGCTCTCTCAGCCTTTCCTCATAGGAGAGATGCTCCAGTCCCTCAGTCATCTTAGTGGCCCTTTTCTGGACTCTGTCCAGTAGCTCTATGTCTCTGTTATACTGGGGAGCACAGAACTGGACACAGCACTCCAGGTGTGACCTCACCAGTGCTGAATCAAAGGGAAGTATCACCTCCCTTGCCCTCGACAGTAATTAATTTCTTCCTAATATTGAATCTAAATCTACCCTCTTTCAGTTCAAAAACATTACCCCTCATCCTATCACTACACTCGCTGATAAAGGGTCCCTCCACATCTTTCCTGTAGGGCCCCCTTTAAGTACTGGAAGGCTGCTATAAGGTCCCCCCAGAGTCTTCTCTTCTCTAGGCTAAACAACCCTAACTCCCTCAGCTTGTCCTCATAGGGGAGGTGCTCCAGCCCCCTGATCATCTTCATGGGCCTCCTCTGGACCCACTCGAGCAGGTCCATGTCTTTCTTACTTGGAAGATGTACTCTGGGGGCCCCAGAGCTGAACATAGTACTCCAGGTGGGGTCTCACAAGAACAAAGTAGAGGGGAAGGATCACCTTCTTTGACCGCTGGCAATACTCCTCCTAATGCAACCCAGGACACCGTTTACCTTCTCTTCAGCAAGGGCACACTGCTGGCTCATGTTCAACTTGGTGTCCACCAGGACCCCCAGGTGTTTTTTTGCAAAGCTTCTTTCCAGCTCGTAAGCACCCAGCACATACTGGTGCATGGGGTTGTTCCTCCTTGGTTGCGGGGCTTTGCACTTTGTTTGCACTATTGGACCCAGTATTGACCTCTGGGTTTTGCCTAACCAGTACCCAGTTGCACATTACCCTTAACATAGAAACCACTTTATGTATGTTAAATGGGCCCCAGCAATTGCAGAATCACAAAGACTTCAAGTCTTACTGCCATGTTTACCAGTATTGATAATTGAATTAACTAAATTATGTGTGAATTTCCAGCTAAAGACCTTTTGTGACATTAAAGCAAAGCAACTAAAGTGCACAGACACTTCTACATTCCCCCAGTAAACTCCATGCTTTGCATACAAACAGGGTGAGATGCCTGTAGGTTCAATATGATGTCCACAGAGGCAAGAATACATATGCTGGCTTAGAGACCAAACCATTTGCCATCTGCTTCAGGGACTTGGCCTTCACTATCTCAAATATTGAACTATTCAATTCACTGAAGCTAGTCTCTGCTTGATCCTTGGAGGAGAATCTGGATGGTAGGACTACCAGCCAGCAGGATCCAGTTCTAATAGTCTTTCTGGCCCACTCTGACTGAAGCTGTTTTCAATATGGGGCCATAACAGCCAAGTGGAAATAGGCATCCTGAAGATTGACGGGTAGGAGCTTGTGACACCATTCAGTAGAAGAACTAGCATCATTATCTTGAAGGTGTGAATCTGGCAGCTTTCCTACCACCAGAAAGAATCACCAGATTCCTTGACACCAAGAAATGGCAGCTATAGAGCTATTCCACTGAAATGGGGAGGAGCAGGTTCCCTGTCCCCAGAGTCAACAGGAAGAAACTTTCTGCCAATCTGTTCTCCTTCATTTGAGATTGCAGACCTTGGGCTCTGACAGTCCAGGCGTGCTATGTCTGTGGTCACCTCCTTAGAAGGGAAAGCAACCTTGCCTACAGAGGAATGATACAGGATTTACACAAGAGAACTCAGAAAACTACAGACAGTCACATTCTACAAGGAAGACTGGGAATGCTGCCTGATTGCCCAGGGTGTAGAGGGGCTGCAGGACATACTGTCACATCTAACCCTGCATCAAGAGTTGGAGGAGGTCCTACTGTGGCCAAAGGTTTCTGTGGGCCTATGCAAATCCACAGTGTGAATATATATGCTGGCTTAAGTTCAGAGGATAATAAACTATTGTTACTGTAGATCCCTAATTTGAATTTCTGTGCCCATCAGAAGTATTGACCTATGTCTGTATTAGTACCTCAGTACCAGTATAAACCCCAAAGTTAGCATAATGTTACTATGGCTATGTGGGCTTTGCTTGGTATCTTGGAGTGAAATCCCTGAAAGTTGCTTGGTATTAATCATTCAAGAGTCTGAAGGATTACTGAAATCCAGCAAAATTCTCCAGAATGTTGTATATGGAGATGTGACCCTCATGCTAAGAACAATTTGCGTACTGAGTTCAGCTAAAACTTATACACTTTACATTAAATAATACTACCTCCACCATGAAGCAGCATTTGTAGATGACACCAAGTGTGTCTGCTTACTTTTCTGTCAACTGCACTGTAATACAAAAATAATCCTGGTGGCTTAGACCAGCAGGGGTGAAGGGGCCTGACTGAATTCAACATTAAACAGCCCAGTACCATTCAAACTGAATATCAAGGCTATTCTAGCAACTCCTCCGGAAGAACCAGCATTAGAAAAACTCTTTCAGACAAAACATTGACTACTTTCACTTGAAAATTCTAAATTCCGATCCATTTCCTTTTTTCCCCTTTTGCGTTAACTAAATAAAACATGGAAAACAAGAACTTCTTGTTCAGTGTATTCAGTAGATGTTTTAAAATACCTTTTTGAAGTCAATTATGAACTAAAACAATGGCAGCTGTAGCAGCATGTGTTGTGAATACAGGTAGTATATGAACTCTCAGTGAATATCTGCAAGGGAAAGACACTTGGCAATTGGGCTAAGTTTGTGGAGGCTGGAAGAGGAGGCAGGAGAAAGTGCAAAAAAGGTGGGGAGAATAACCCAGCATTCAGTATTTTAGTGTATGACATAAAGCTCACGAAAAGAAAAGTGAAGCATTTGGTCAGCTGGCATAAGCATCCCTGAAAAGGATTCTAAGCTACTGAGCGTCTGCTTTGGATTTGTTTTAATTTACAAAGCTCATCTATCCCACGCAGGTATCACTTATATGACACTGGCATAGTGGCTTCTTACAAAGATTCTTACAAAGAAGCAGTCTCTAATCTGAAGTAGATGATCCAGATTTCACTGTAGTTTAACTCTGTAGATCCCAATAAGTTACATCAGGGAAAACTCTGCCCTGTTTTCTGTATCCAGGCGCAGCCAAGGAGAAATCTGTCCAGGAAGGGATCTGTTGAAAGAAGTGCAAGTGTCTCAATGCAAAAAGAAGAATGCAATGTTTCCTGCCAGCCATTAATTTTCTGTCAATCCTATTTCCATCTCTGCAGGGCTGGACTCCACTGGGACCAGAAGCAAACCACAGCACAGCTAAAAGAGAAGAGGCAGACTGAAAGCTGTCTCTGGATACAGACTGTCCTGCACAGCAATGCAGTGTCAGCAAGGCATGCATTCCCCATGGAGGAGAAAGGATTCAGTCATGCTGAAAATAGATCCTTCTTGAGACAGAGATCAGGCAGCTGCCTCCCTTTCTGCCAGCCCTTAAGAAGTGCATTTTCTTCTCCTGATCCCTGAGGTTAGCTGAGAGACAAGGAATGAGAAGGCATTTTTCAGCTAGGCAGCACAGCCAGACTGGAGAGGGGAAGTGGAAGTGCCTACAGACTGCTGTATGTTGGCTAGTTGGAACCTCCCTCTCATGCATGTTCAGGGTTGTCAATCCTCATGAACTGGAATCATGAGAATGTACCTGTATGGCAGGAGGTTTTGCAGTAGGAAAGGGAATCTTTTACTGTAGTCTGGTGATCCACAATCTTTCACCCTGAGAACTACTCTCAGGCCCTCTACTCCTCTAACTAGAAGAGACTGCCCTCTAAGAGGAAGGACTGCCCTCCAAGGGGAAGGACTTTGGCGTTATGGTGGATGTGAATATGAGTGCTCCCACTTCAAACAAGATGAATTAAGTACCATGTGGTGTTAGAATTGTGGTCAGCTGATTGTAGGAAGCTATTATCGCTTTTGCTTGACACTGGTGAGTCCTCGTCTGAAATGGTTTGTTCAGTTTTAGGCTCCCCAGTTCAAAAGGGATGTGAACTAATGGGAGAGGGCCCAGCAGAAGGCTAGCAAGATGGGCAAGGGTCTAGAAAACTTGTGCTATGAAGAGAGTTTGAGGGCATGTTTAGTCTGAGCAAAAAAAGGCTAGTGTACCTGAGGGGCAGTTACAAAGACAATGTGCCAAGCTTTTTTCATGAGTGACAGACAATGTAACAAGGGGCAATGACCACAAATTGTTGCTTGAAAGTCTGTAGTTAGACATTAGGAAAAGTCTTGACCATTGGGTAATGCAGAAATGGTACAGGCTACCCAGAGAGGTTGTGGAGCCTCTGTCCAAAAAGTTTGGCTAATCAAAGCCATGACTGATCTGACCAAAATTGGCAATAGATCTGCTTGAAGTGGGAGACTGAACTAAAGACCTCCAGATGTTCATTTGCAACAACATTTCTGTGGCTTTAATGTAGAGGTTCCCTCTATCCATCCAAAGTAGACAATGACTCAAAGCTAAGCAGAGAAGGTATCTGCAGCTTCACATCTCATGCTAAGAAACAGAAATTTTCCTGGAGTCCTGAAAAACAGCTTTTCTTGAGTGGACCACTGGGCATTAATCTTTGATCTCACTGCATTGTTGGAAACAGTTAATTCCATGTAACTTGTCAAGGCATATCCCTCCAGAACAACCAATTCCAGAATATCACTTCTCAAGTATGTCATCTGGAAACGTCCTCAGCAGCAGTAGGCTTCGGTAGCTTTCAGTCCTTGAAGAACAGTGTGACATGCAGGCAGAGTCAGAGAACTGTGGAGCTCACTGGGGCAGCGAAGTGCATCACATCACATCAGGAAAAAGTTCCACCAGGTGAGGAGCAGCAGGGCAGGAAGAGTGCAGGAGTGTACTCTTGTTATCACAGGCTGGGCACATTCGTGGTGGTAATTGTACGCTGGTAAGCATTTCTCCAGCCCTGTTACAGGAATTTAGGGATCTGGTACAAACCTTTTTCATTCTGAGTCACTAGGTACCATTTGTTAGAAAATATGTGTATGATACAGTGAACAGCAGCTAACATCACCACTGTGTGTTATATCTGACCATAACAAAGCATTGAAGAAAATAAGATTACATGATGTCCCTGCCAATGGCAGGGGGGTTGGACTAGATGATCTTTAAAGGTCCCTTCCAACCCAAACCACTCTGTGATTCTGTGTGATTCTGTGGATGGCTGTACAGGTGAGATCAAAGGAGCATGTAGACTCTCACACCTGAGACATTTCTTATCATCCCAATCTCTCCAGATAACCACCCTCTGCATGATGTCCCACCCATGTGGTGAAGCCTCCTAGAGCACAAACCACCTCAAATTGGTGAGAAATGTCATGTGACTGGAGCAAAACCAAATAAGGCACACATGGGAAACCATACTGAAAACAGCAATGTATTTTCTGTGTCACTGTCAATAACGTGAGAGAGAAGCACAAGCATGTTCCTACTATCTCTATATGAAGCCTAAGAAGCCTTTGGCGTTCTCAGGTCTCAGTGACCTACTTGTCCCCCCGCATGGAGCCTGTAATGCTCACAGGGGGATACAGCAGACATCCCCTTTAACAGGGATCCCCTTGCACACCCTGCTAGTGAGCTCTGGGAGGCTGGAGATTGCTCAGAGCTGCTCAGTTTCTGCTCTGGTAAGAAACCTCCTCCTGTGGGTCGATGGCCTGGAGAGCAGGCTCAGGCCTACTTAGACAGCAGTGTCTCCTGTGCCTGGGAACAGGTCACTTCAGCTGCTCCTCCTCAGGTGATCAGGGTCCCTGATGCCCCAACCAGGAACTGGGAGGTGCTCAGGGCTACAGAAGGGACTGGGAATGTCTGCATGGATCTGCTGCTCCTCTGAGCACACATCAGAGCTAAGGTGAAATGAAGTCAGCTCTGCATGTGGTAGATAATTACTGGTGACTACTCTGCCCTGCTTCAACCTAATCAGCTTGCTGGGTGACTGGTCTCCAGAGCCTCGTAAAACACTGTAAATATTCCATGACATAGAATTTATATACATCTGTTCAGTGTTTATATACATGTCAATGTTTGATGTGTTACCAACTGTCTCTAAATTCTGTGTCACACAGGTGACAGACTTGGTGACAAGCAGCTTTGCTTGGACATGCCTCTGAAGTTAGGTTGCTCTCATTTATTACAACCAAATATGACTTGGTGTTGAGAAATTCAAAGATTTTTGTCCATCTGCTGCATCTGTTACTTATTTTCAGAGGAATTAGCATATACTCCCTCAAAAACTCCAGAGTAAGAACATCCTCCCTAGTCACTAGTATGRAAGAAATGGGTTGCACAGCAAACCCATTCAGAACAACTACCAGTTTTACTTTCTTTTCTTTTGTTTGACAAGACTCCCTCAGATAGGTGCTATAGCACTAGGATGCTTCCTAATTAAAGACAGTCTGATGCTGTTTCAAGCTATCTTCTCCCTTGCATTGCTGCCTGTTATCTGATAAACAGCACTTGAGGAAAAAGAGGTTTTTTAGCAATTTTGATGCCAGGCATTGGGACCAGCCTGTTGCTGCAGAGGGAGGTGGAAGTGGCTGAGCTTGAACAGATAATTGTAGGAAGATCGCTGACTTTCCAGGCTTGCAGCTGGTGGGATAAATGGGAAAAAGCTGTGGCTGTGGTTTCTGGTAACAGCTATTTAGCACTACCCACTGCTCCCGTATGCCTTCCTGCAGTGGTAATCTGGCCTTGCAGAGCTCTGGCATAGGCAAAGCCATTTTGCTGTGATCATTATGTGATTATCCCCTGTTTCTGAATACTGCTGACTGCAGACTTTTCTTAAACAGTGGGGTTTTGTTTTACTCCCTTTCTTCCTTTCCCCAGGTCTTCAGAGAATTTTACTCCCAAATAATTTGCTTTTCCAGCCGCTATACAAAACTTAACCTCAGCCCATTTGAGAGGATATGAAACAGCAGCTGTGCATCCATCTCCCAGCTGAAAACAACGAGGATCTCTAAGGCTTGCTCAGATGTGAGAAAGCCAGAGCAGAAAAAAAGCATCATGCAGAGATAGTCTCATAAATTTGAGAATAAGCAGAAAGCCATATCAGCCTAGAGCAAAGGTCCAGCTGGTATTTTGTGCATGAGTGTATGTTGATGCTTGGTGAAAATCTAATTYCACTTTTTCCACACTATTTATAATATTATGTAAGCATATAATCTTCCCACCTGGTTGTTCCTTTCCCAAAGTGAAAGATCATAGTCCAGATAGCTTGCCTCTCCAGTGCTCCCATCAATTTTGTCATCTTTCTCTGTACCCTTCCTAATTGCACAGGCCAAAATTGCAGATAGCAGGTGGTTTGTAGGCCTGGTACAATGGTTTCTGTTTTGTTCTCAGTTGATCCTGATAATTCCTGATACTGTTTGCATTTTGTGGCCACCAGTGAGCACTGACTTGATATTTGGAGGCAACTATTCACTATGCTGGTAGCCTTTCCATCTCCTAATCCTGGTCCTCCTTTCGAGACTGAATTTCTATAGGGTTTGGTTTGGTCTATGTATGGCTCAGAGTCATTGTATGGACAGAGAAGTTGATGTTCTGTTTAATCTGCATAAAGGGTTTTTATGACTGATGATTATACAGTCTGCCTTACAAGGGCGACATCTTTCTTAGTGGCTTTCAGCAGAATGACAGTGAGTGAGACTCAAGAGTGGCACAGCCCAGCTAACAGAGCAGTGGAGAGACAGGTAAGGCAGAAAGCTTTTATTTGGGGGTGAGCAGCTCTTCAATAAGTATCAGAGTTGTGCCGTTACCCAGACTCGTCATGTTCCCAGCAAACATCGGCGGAGGAGCTGGCCGAGGAGGTGACATTCAGGATGCCCTTTCTATCACCCACCAAAGCAGCTGAGGAGCTCCTGTTACAGAGCAGGGGAGTGGGGTGGGCAGGCTAAGATGCCTCCGGGTAAGACAAAGAAAAAAGAGAGCAAGTGGCAAAAGGGGGAGGGAAGGGGAGGGAAGCAAAATCAGGATTAGGTGCATAATATTAGCACTAGCAACAACTGTATCCTAAAAAAGAGAGCAATGAGGTGATATCTTCCTATGCTGACACTCATCTGTGACAGATGCACAAATCCCACTTCTGGGCAGACTTCAGTGCTGTAAATGGAAATATACTGGTATGGAATTTGTATAAACCTGTTCACTTTAAGCATTAGACTTTTCAAGGTTAAGACAGCCCACTGGATTACCATAGGATTTTCTGAGTGCCAGCGTCACTGCAGTGAGGTTCCCAACAGGATACATAGCAAAAGTTTCTAGTGACATTTTCTAAACTAACTTTTTATGTTGCAGAAAAGTTCCTTTTGCGTCCTCAGGAAATTTGTCAACAGCCTCATTATTTTATGTTGGCAGATAGATTTCCTTGGTGGTCAGCCTAGACATTTACTTAATTGCTCTCTGCATCCATCTGAGATGCCAAGGGAAGGATACAAGTCCCTGCTCCTCCTGAAGGGCAAATCAGTTGTGTAAAGCAGAAGAGCTCCAGCAGGAGATAATAACAGCAATGTGCCACCAGATAGCCAGGAGCCAGGGTGTTTTACATCTCTATCAGGACCGTGGCCTAAGAAAATATATGTTAAATTTTCTACAGCTCAAGATGCAGTGCCAACTTCACTCCATCACTGCTTTGCTGAGCAACACAGGTATGTGTTGCCTTCCTTCCAAACCAGTCTCCCAGGTCCCTCAAAGTGTCTGCTGCTCCCTGAGAAGTGACTCCAGGTGGAGAGCATCTTGCAGGGTGCCTCATAGAGTCTCACAGCAGACTCATCCCACGATCCCACACTGCTGTCTGCCTCTTAAGTTAGCTAAGCTTGGACTTTATCTCTCTGGGCTCTGATCCCCAAGTCTTTATGTGTACTGAACTGCATTTCTCCCAACAGTACTGTACTGACATCAGGGCCGTGCTGCTGGCAAGGGGGTGGAGGTGGGGGGAGGCAGGGCCTGTAAGACCACAGTTGTGAGACCCTAACAGCAAGGCTCAGATGGTTCCTTCTCTTCTGGGTCTCCTGACAGGACTCTACAGTGTGAACTGTTGAATTTGACTTTACTGACAAAGAGTTTCTGAAGGGGAATGTTTTCAACCATTTCCTCTACTATTACTGGAACGCTGCATTTGAGCTCAGGAGATCCCTGGCCATCCATATGGGACAGCAGCTCTATATGAGCCCATCAGCTGCATCTATTTTAAACTTCCTCTCAGAGATGTTCATTTATGGCCACTATGGACTGATGTTTTTCTCAAGGTCTTTGCACAAGCCCTTATCGGGTGACAGGCAGCCTCACTCCACAGATAGAGTGTCAATGCAAAATGACTCTCATTCTCCATAAAGCAGTACATAATTCATCTTCCTCACATCAGTGTCCCACTTTGATCCTGATAATCCAGCAGGCTTTATAGCAGTGGCTGTCAGTGGGGATTTTTTCCCAGCCTCTGCTCCTTCTGCATACATCCTCCCCTGGCTCAGAACTGCTAATTCATTCCTTTCCCATTACATTTCTACCCCCTCCTCCCAGCACACGCAGGAGCGGCTAGCACCACTCAGAGATGTTTACATTCTGCTCCCATCTCCTCCTCCGCTTCTGGGTTGTTTGGGTTTTTTTCTTGGAAGATTCTTTAAAAAACATATACATGGGTGGTAGCCACAGGCTAGGCTCACACAGAGTGACAAGCTAGGCCCCTGTGGGGTGGACCACAGCAGCAGCTCAAAACTTGGGCCATTCTGCACTGTCCCCATCCACTTACCCCTGCCAGAGAGAGCAGCAGCTCCTGGGGCCAGTGGACTCCAACCCAGGCTGCCTTCCCTGCTTGGAGAGCAGGCTGGGGCAGCTGAGTTCTGGCCGTGTTTGGGGTCTTCCAGACCTCAGCTGGGGACTGCCAGTAGTCCCTGAAGTCTTCAACCCTCTGGAAAGGTATGTCTTTTCACTGCCTCCTCCCAATACAGCTTGTGCTTCTGGGTTTGGGAAATGCTCCCTGAGGATGCTTTCTTCTCTGCAGCACAGCCAGCTTCTCACACCACTGTTCGCAGGCATGAGTGATAAGCCATGTGCCATGTGCAATAGTAATGAAACAACAGACTGCTTTACTTTATAGATTAAATACAGTAAATTATTTCTTAAAAAATAAAATTAAGCTTTACAAAGCTCTCTTGAGGCGGGCTATGAGTTAGATTGTCATTTGCAGATTATCATTGTAGTTTTTCCCAGCAGTTTCCCCTCAGATTTCTCCTGATCTTTCTTCCCCAAACCTGATGCTGAGTTATCATTTCTTCCACCCCCACATCCTCTACCATCTTATGACTTATCCCTTTTCCTCACACATATCCATCTCACTTTGCTCTTCCCAGACTCCTCCCTGCACTCCCCAGCACAATTTCAATCTTACCTCAGCACTGTGGTTACTCTCACTTCCACCTTCTCTCACTTACCAGCTTATTAATTTTTTCTGCAACAAGAGTCGCATGAAGGCAAGTTCAGCTGCTCACATCACACTTAATGCACTGGGGCCCCAGGTCTGTATTTGATCTGAACAAGTTCATGGGCTGCTCCTGCTCCACTTCACTGAGAGAAGGGACAGGGCTTTCTGCAAGGCTGCTGATTCTGGAGCAAGCTTGGAGCAAGCCCTGCCTCTGCCTTCCTCACCAGGGAAGGGATTCATGGACTGAGGCCTCTTGTTGGACAGCAAAAAATGGGCTTTCAGGTCCACAGGCATTGCTTTAATTTGTTGGTGTCCAAGAGAAGTGACACTCCCATCCACCCCAAACAGAGCCCCAGCTGACCGCTGGAAGTACCTGGGCAGCTGCTCTCTTCCCGTGGGACAGCACGTCCCGGGAGAGCACCACCCAGGCGCTTGGTTGGCACAGCATCATTGCACAGACTTCAAAGGGACCACTCTTGATTTATACCCTTACCAGGGAGAGCACACTCAGGCCTGCTTCTGACTTTTAACATTTCAGCTGAGAAAGGAGCTGTGCCGGAGCAAGTCTCTCTGGGATAAGAATAGCATCTGCCGTCTTAGGACACAACACAGCTGTCCAGCTCCTACATGGCAGCGCATTGCGCTGAGATATAGAAGGCAAGCTACCCGCCAAGGAATGCCTTCGAGCGCTATTAGTGGAAGCGTATCATCTACACAAACAGGCATGACCCCGCGCAGGAGTCTTGCAGGAGAGGGGCTATTTTGAGCTTTTGACACTGAGGATGAAGGGAGACAAATGGCAGGCTGATCCTTCTGGGATGGGCAACCTCCAAATCTCTCTGCAGCCTTGTCTCCTCCTCTGGGAATGACTCTTGTGAAGGCTGATGGGCGACTTGGTGGGACCCCACCCAGGAGGCAGGGGCCAGGAGGGAGCTGTGAATTTGCCAGRGACGCAAGGCCAARCCTCAGCCYCAACAGCACTGCCCAGCCGTGCTTATGGCAAGTCCTGCCTGAGGGTGTGCACCCGTCCCTAAGCTTGGAGCACGCAGCTGCCTGCTTTATTTTCGACCACATCCTTGAGAGCTAGAGAGATACCAGAGGGTATGTAACTGTGCAAGTGAAACACAAATCATTTGCAGCCAGGGGGGTATTCACCTCTTGCCACCTGAAGTTTTCTATCTCTGAGTGGTTCTTTGGCATCATGGATGTTTGAGTGGCCCCTTTTCCTCTTCCCAGATGTCGCAAATCCCCTCCCTGACTTATTTCCATCCTTTTAATATCCTCTTTCTTGTTCTGGTATGGATTTCTTTCATTCCAATTTATTTTTATGTCTAATTTATTTTTTGTATTTCTGTTTCATTTTCATTGCTTTGTGAAAATAACATCTGCTCTCTGGGGGAAAAAAAAAACACTCTCCCAGAAAAGTTTTCTAGCTGGATCAACTGGCCAAGTCAGTCTCCCTTGGGACTCCACATTCAGCTGGACCGATGCACAGCAGCAGTGTTAGCAGGCAGGAACAATTGGTCAGGGGATTGAATGTGTATTAGGTAGCTTATAAAGTGCTGCCACTAAATGCAATCCCACACCCTTAGGGTATGGATCTGATGCTAGCTCTTGGAAGAAGGCCCCTATGCACAGTCCCAGCCTCCTGAGCCATTCCCAGGAATGTCCAGCACTCCTGCAGATGAAGACTCAGTTGGTTCAGCTGGCAGACCAGAGGTACAACTATTCATTCATGGGCAAGTTATTTTTCCCAGCAGCCTAATAAGTTAAACTGACTTCTCCTACAACCCCCAGCAGTCTGGCTTTGCCAGGCACTGCTATGCCAGTTGGGCATCCCCCTGTGTCTATCACAAGACTGTACAACTGGGTGTGGGCAGTGTGAACAGCCCCTCGTCAGCTGCTCACCTAAAGATCAGGCTGGTGATAAAGAGAAAGGCTTTACCTTCCCATCTTGGAGCCATGTGATGGGGCTCAGATTCCTACAGAGCAGCCTTGCCAGGTGAAGACTCAACCAGGACCTTAAAACCTTCTCCCTGGTGTGAAAGGCTGTGTGATGGGGATGTGGGACCGGGCTGTGTGCTCCTCTGAGGCTCTCCAGCAGCCGAGTGCTCCCATTCATGTTGTCTTAAACCATCACGGTTCAGCATGGGCTGAGCTTCCTTGCAGTAACTCGAGCTGTGAAGCCTTGTGACCATGGCCATGCATTTCTTTCAGTTTGTTTTATTCTTTTTGCATGAAATTGGCAGTACACAAAGCGGACTGCAGGCTTTCCACACAGCTGCATTGCTACCAGCAGGCCCTGGGCCCAGTAGTCGTGCTCTCAGGATCCTCAACTCCAAACTAGCCAGACTGATCTACACACATGGCATTTTATGCCAATGCAGGCACCATGGTCTCCAGATACAGTCAACCTGGGGACTCAAGGCTGCCAGGTGGGAAAGCCAGTCTCCCCCACTTGCCATTCAGCCAACCTCGTCGTGAGTCAGAGCCAAAGCATTAAACCAAAAGAAAGTGAATTCCCCTTTTTGAAATGGAAGAGAGCTCCACTGCCAGCAGAAAGGAGCTGCAGGGTGAGGGTAGTGATTATCCCGCTAAAGCCACATCCCTGCAGAACCCCATTCCCCAGGGACTGCCGGGGCTGCTGTGCTCTGCCCACTGTGCCTGAGCAGGTGGGAAAGAGTCTCAGAAGATCAGGGACTGTGTAGCTGGGGCAAGAGCAATCAGCAAACTTACCAAAGCAGGAAAGAGGGCTGGGACGCTCACATGACATATTCCAGCTGATGCCTGGATACTCTGGAATGATAAATGACAGTCCCCTGATGAGGGTTGCTAGATTTTCCTAGCAGTTAGTAATTTCCCATTGATTTTGCACAGCTAATCCGAAGAAAATTATAGCTGGTTTTCTACAGGTAGTAGATTATTGTACTGTGCAACCAGTCATTTGACACTGTGGGCTAGGCTCAGTGACAGAACCTAAGAGCAAAGCAGGACTTTGGATTGCATCCTGAAGCACAGCAGTGTGCAGTGAGCCACTGAGAACAAGATGCAGGTAGTCTCCGGGGAAAGTGCTGCTTCCAGGCAGCAGGAGCTGAAACAGAAGTCATCCCTTGGGAGAGCAAAAGAGCAACACATCCAGATCTGTCCCAATTGGTGTGAAAAACTAGCATTCGATTCTGATTCCCCAAAATCACAGGCCCATAACAGTGGATGGAGGCCCCTTTTGAAAGGATCATGGTGTGGGGACAGCTTTTGGGGAAACTGAGGGATAGACTGACTGAGAAGGTTTATCAAAGTTCCAGGTTTCTCAAACAAGCTGAAGATCTTGCAGCTCATCAGCTCGGTATCTCATGAGGTTATTTACTGGGCAGTGATAGGAAATCTTTGGCCATTGCATAACGATCATTATCAAACATTCCTAAGGAAATGTGAAAACCCATTTGTAACTAGGGCAGTAGTTCACAGACCTCTGGAGAACAAGGTGAGAGGAGAAATCAGTAACCCCAAACCCTGCTCAACCTGGCAGTAGTTCTGTTTATCTCAGACCAGGAATCTGAGGGCAATAGTTAATTATCTGAGCAAAACAGATGTGTTTGCAGATGATCTGCTTCCCAGGTCCTGGGACAGAATGAACGATTTGACTGATGACAGCAGAGCTGGTCTGCAAGCTCTCTGGTTTGAGGACACAAGCAAGCAAGTGCCACAGGTTTTACAGCACCTTGGCATTTGACTCATTCATGATGAACAGTTGTGAAGGTTTGAGAATAGGAACCAAAGCACTAAACATGATTGTCCCGGTAGGTTCAGAGAAAAATCTGGTTATGAGGGTGGATTCATAGTTTGGACCATCAAAATGAGATCTCCTTTCCAAACTAGACTTGTAGATTAAACCCACTCAGAAGCTGAAAATGCTGAATGTGTTCACTGTTCCAAAAATCCCTATCTATTTTAAACTGCAGTACACTCACTTGTTTGGATACCAGTATGTGGCAGTAAGGGCCCTCCATATCTCCACATGAATGTATAAGTCTTCTGTATTTGGTAGCAAAAGGTGAGAATGGACAGACTCACAGCCTCATTCCCTTGTACAAGTGTGATGCTTGCATAGACTTGCTAACTTAGAAATATGGCAACTTATCAGAGTATCCTTGGGAGTTTTCCCTTGGGAGGTAGTTCTGAAGGGCAAAGGGGCCCAGGAAGGCTGGAAGTTCTTCAAGGAGGAAGTCTTAAAGGCGCAGGAGCGGGCTGTCCCTGTATGCCATAAGAGGAGCTGGCGGGGAAGACGACCGGCCTGGCTGAACAGGGAGCTTTTGCTGGGACTCAGGGAAAAAAGGAGAGTCTGTTGCTGTTGGAAGGAAAGGCGGGCGACTCAGGAAGAGTACAGGGATCTTGTCAGGTCCTGCAGAGAGGAAATTAGGAAGGCAAAAGCCCAGCTGGAACTCAATCTGGCCACTGTCGTCAGGGACAACAAAAAATGTTTTTACAAATATGTTAACGACAAAAAGAGGGCCAAGGAGAATCTCCCTCCCTTATTGGATGCGGGGGGGAACATTGCCACTGAGGATGAGGAGAAGGCTGAGGTACTTAATGCCTTCTTTGCCTCAGTCTTTAATATTCAGACCGGTGATCCTCTGGGTATTCACCCCCCTGAGCTGGAAGACGGGGACGGGGAGCAGAATAAATCCCCCATAATCGAAGAGGAAGAGGTTAATGACCTGCTACGCCAGCTGGACACACACAAGTCTATGGGGCCAGATGGGATCCACCCGAGAGTACTGAGGGAGCTGGCGGAGGAGCTTGCCAAGCCACTCTCCATCATTTATCAGCGGTCCTGGTTAACGGGGGAGGTCCCKGATGACTGGAGGCTTGCCAATGTGACGCCCATCTACAAGAAGGGCCGGAGAGAGGATCCGGGGAACTACAGGCCTGTCAGCCTGACCTCGGTGCCGGGGAAGATCATGGAGCGGTTCATCTTGAGGACGCTCACGAGGCAGGTGCGAGACAACCAAGGGATCGGGCCCAGCCAGCATGGGTTCATGAAGGGCAGGTCCTGCCTGACCAACCTGATCTCCTTCTATGACCGGGTGACCCGCCTAGTGGATGAGGGGAAGGCTGTGGATGTGGTTTACCTGGATTTAGCAAAGCCTTTGACACTGTCTCCCACAGTATTCTCCTGGAGAAGCTGGCTGCTCATGGCTTGGACGGGTGTACTCTTTGCTGGGTAAAAAACTGGCTGGACGGCCGAGCCCAGAGAGTTGTGGTGAATGGAGTCAAATCCGGTTGGCAGCCGGTCACGAGCGGTGTTACCAGGGCTCAGTTTTGGGGCCCGACTTGTTTAACATCTTTATCAATGATCTGGATGAGGGGATCAAGTGCACCCTTAGTAAGTTCGCAGATGACACCAAGTTGGGCGGGAGTGTTGATCTGTCTGAGGGTAGGAAGGCTCTGCAGAGGGATCCGGACAGGCTGGATCAATGGGCAGCGGCCAACTGCATGAGGTTCAACAAGGCCAAATGCCGGGTCCTGCACTTTGGTCACAACAACCCCAGGCAATGCTACAGGCTTGGGGAAGAGTGGCTGGAAAGCTGCCCGGTGGAAAAGGACCCGGGGATGCTGGTCGACGGCCGGCTGAACATGAGCCGGCAGTGTGCCCAGGTGGCCAAGAAGGCCAACGGCATCCTGGCCTGTATCAGGAAYAGTGTGGCCAGTAGGCAGAGGGAGGTGATCGTGCCCCTGTACTTGGCACTGGTGAGGCCGCATCTTGAATACTGTGTTCGGTTTTGGCCCCCTCACTACAAGAAGGACATTGAGGTGCTGGAGCATGTCCAGAGAAGGGCGACGAGGCTGGTGAAGGGTCTGGAGAACAGGTCTTATGAGGAGCGGCTGAGGGAGCTGGGGTTGTTTAGCCTGGAGAAGAGGAGACTGAGGGGAGGCCTTATCACTCTCTACAACTACCTGAAAGGAAGCTGTAGCGAGGTGGGTGTTGGTCTCTTCTCCCAAGTAACAAGCGATAGGACGAGAGGAAATGACCTCAAGTTACTCCAGGGGAGGTTTAGATTGGACATTAGGAAAAATTTCTTCACTGAAAGGGTTGTCAGTCATTGGAACAGGCTGCCCAGGGAAGTGGTGGAGTCGCAAACACTGGAGGTGTTCAAAAAACGTGTGGATGTGGCACTTCGGGACATGGTTTAGTGGGCTTGGGTGCTGGGTTGACGGTTGGACTCAATCTTAAAGGTCTTTTCCAACCTTAATGATTCTATGATTCTATGATCCTGGAGTGTGGATTTGAGAAAAGACACAAGAAGATGTGGCTGAATGCAGGAGATAAAAATGAGATGCCCAACTGTCATGATCTCACCTGCAATCCTGTAATGCCCCAGCTATTAAAGGATGCCAAGGAAATTGTGAGTAACTGAGAGACCTCCTACCCCAACATCAGATGCTCTAAATCTTGCAACCGAAAAGAAAAAGAAAATTTCACCGGTGGACTAAACTACCTAGAAAGGGATGCTGTGTGATACATGCTGACAACAACTCCAGCAGCAATAACCAGATCTAGATTTAGCATGGAACCCCTGAGAGACTCCTCTTTGTGGCACTGCTAAACTACTGTATGAAGCTACAAGAAATTGCACATCCCACCAGAGAGTTGTGAGGTCAGAGCCCAGAAAATACATGTAAGCACTGCAGACACCATCCCAACAATTCTGAGACCTACTCCCACACTTTGGGAGCCCACCTTGCAGCACCAGTCAATCCAGTCAGTGAGCACAAGTTCATTGGCAGCAACATAAAGGAAGAAACAATGGGCAGAGTCCTGTGACCCCCATCCTAGAGAGCAGGCTAAAGAGCTCAAAGAAACTGAGCTTGTGTTTGTGAATAACAGAAGTGCCCAGGCGGCAGGGACAACTGTCAGTGACAAGAGAAACATCTAGCTTTTGCTAGAACAAATGAAAAATCAGACACTTTCTAAAGTGTGTGTACATTGTGTTTCCACTGGGGGCCAGAGGGGAGTGATGGGGTAGTGGGAGGGTGTTTGGACCCAATGACTTCCAGACATCCCTTCCAACCTCAACCATTCTGTAATATGTGGAAAATAGAGAAATGTTGAGGCCTTCAATCTCCTGGAGTCCAAGCAACAATGGATTGATGGACTGCTCTGTCCGTTGGCTTTGCTGTGCCCTACAGGCATGACAATGTCTTTGCCAACCTGGGAAGCCATGTCACACCACCTTAGTTTCTGTAGTGGTTCTTAGGTGGTACTTCTGGCACTGAACTCTCAAGGTTTTTTGCTCTCAAACTGAGAAACCATTTATTTACAGTTCATGCAGCCTGAACTAGGGTTGTGAATCTCCAGGTTATCTGATGCAAGGAAGTGATGTACTAATAGGCTGAAACAGGGGACTGTTCATTTGGACAAGGTTGTGTTCAGCAGTGGGTCCCATCTATAGCACAGCTCTACCTCCCTTTCTGCACAGTGAAGTACAAATCCCAGGTCAGGTGGGCCAGATGTGTCTGGCACATAGATCTCAGGGCAAAGGGGTACGGTGCAGTGTTACAAACAAGTGAACTGTTGACCTGGTGTGGTGGCAGCCAAGTAATTAAGACTCCTGATTATTTTGTGGTAATGGAAAAAACAGGTCTGCATCCAACAGGAGCAGCCCATATGTAGGTAATGTTGGACCGGCAAGGACTAGGCAGAGACATTGACCATGGTAGTAGATCCATCCTGACTCTTTGCCAAGAAGCATGAGTGCACTGGATGAGGAGGAATGGAAAAAATTGGGGGTCTAATAGGGAGCCATGGTGAAACCTTCAAAGATGTCATGGGAAGGACAGGAATCTGCTGGTTTTATTAACCTCTTCGTAGTTGAAAACTGAGAAAGAGGTGACGCCCATCACTTTTTCAGACAGGAGCGACAGAACATCTTGGGTTTCTCCTCTCCCATCTTTGTTACTGACAGCAGAAGCAGGCCAGACTGCTTCCTGAGTGCTGGTGTGACTGTGTCCTGGAGCCAGGTAAGGTGAGATCCATTTGGATATACCTTTCCTAGGCACACTGGCATGAAGCAGTCAGCTGGAACTTCGCAACAGTGTCAGCATCCTATTTGAGCCAGCATCTCGTGCTCTGCACAAACTAATTCATCTTCTCAGACCACTGGGATGTCTGCATAAAGGTATCCCATTCACTCTCTAGCCCTGACTGGGCTGCTAGGTATGTCTCCTCAGCAGTCTTCACCAGTGCCAAAGTATCTGGGTTTTCTCATTACCTGAGATCCTGCAGTTTCAGCTATACCACGCATACACCACAAGGTAGCTGAACATGTATTTCTCTTTGGGAAACACCAAGCAGAATTATAGTGCCCAGTGCCACTGGGGAGATAAGCTTCAAGCAGCTACTCAGATTTTCCTGCTAACATTAGAGACCATTTGATAATTAGTTCCGATGTAACAAGTATGTGAGACACCTAAGTTCAAGTCCTCATCTGCTCGGAGATGCAAACTGGATAGCTCAGAAGTGGGCCAACTTTCTGAAGTGCGGTTTGACTACAAGGAGATTAGAAATACTTGATTTGTAATGCACACAGATGACTGTGGGCTCACAGGCTGGACCAGTCTTGTTCTCCCATGCAGAGATACAGCAGTGAAACTAAGCATGAATGCTATAATTTTGTTCACATTGCATGTTTGACATACCGCATCTGCTCATACAGTAGTTTATTCTCAGCTTCATTTAACAAGGTCAGGATATCTACTTTCAAGCAGAAGGTATGGAGGTTAAGCCTGTCAAACACCTAGATTTTCAGGTCAGGACAAAATCGCTCAAACATGATCATAGCAGCAGTAAGACTTGAACCCACAGTTTGGACTATGCTTAACTTAGAAAGAAAATGACTTTTACCTGAACATCAGCATTTGGAGCATCTGAAGTTGCAGGTATCTACTTTATTGACACTGGTAAAGCAGCAGAGTGACAGAAAATGTTTGTGTCCATATGCAAATGGAAGAATACTTCCTACCAGTGTAGCTCTAGCTACTGCAAATCCACAGCTGGAAAGATACTTTGTGTAAGTTCTTGTTATCCCAGAGGAAACTAATTTTTCAGTTCCTAACACCACCTGGAAAGGAGAGGCTTTGTTTAGTCCACACATGTCAAGATGAGTCTTTTGGTCCCTAAAATCATCTGTCTCTCAATGCACCATCCAGCTAGGATGTGCAACTGGAGCCCAGGCCAATGTAGCAGTGTCTGTAACCCTTAAGACCACACTTCATCAAATGTCATGCTGTCGGACTGATGGGTTGAAATGAAGAAACATATCTGTTGGCTTTTCTGAAGTGCTACTTTACTGTTGCAGTGCTTAAACAACCCGCATCCCCATCCTCTGGGACAAGGAGTATCCCAGCATTTCTAAAAGTGAATGTAAAGCATGGAAGGGAGTAAAAGGATTTAGGTGTTACAATGCCTAATTTTTAGGCCTCCCAGAGCAGAATCCAGAACTCATGCCAGGTGCCCAGGCTCTGTATATACAGCACAGTATCAGGCACCTCAAAGCAGAATCTAAAACTATAACATATTGCAGAGAGAATTGCCCATAGTCAGCATGTTCAACCTGCCCTTACCTGGGGATACCCAAGAGGAGATATCTGAAATCTTGCCCCTGTCTGGGTATTCAATTCAGTTAGAGATTCAGCATTCCCTCTGTAAGGTATTATCATGTCTAGAGACTTTGCTCAGGAACCTAGACTCAGCCTTCCAAGTGCTTCCCCTGGGGTCTTGGCAAGATACCCTGACAAGCACTGAGGAGTCAAAGCCTTTTACTGGAGCATGGCATTAAGTGACTCACTGAAAGTTGCACACCAGCCTCTGGCAGAACTATCACTGTCTATTGAGTCTCAGGCCAGAGCCTTCAGGAGAAAGCAAGTCCTCCATAGCTTCTCTTCTAGAGTGAAAATGCTGTATGAGTAAGAGGATGCTGTGGGTAAGCAGAAGGCAGCCTGGAGCCAAGGTTCTCCATTTCCTGGATACGTGTTCTAGGCACTAGTAATTTTTCCAAAACGTGGACTGAGGGTATTTTACCTCCAACCACAAACTGAGCTAGACTACTGCAGTCAAAAGGTGTTATACCTGCTCAGATCACACTAGGAAAAATAGCCTCTAGATCTTGTACCAGTCTTGGGTTGGAGATAGACAAGCTGAGCTTCCTGCCCAGGAAGCTCAGCTAAGGACATAGTGCTGCTGCGTATTTCTCAATCAGAACATCAATTCTGCCTAAGGCTCACAGGAAGGTTGTTTTAGGAATGTTCAGAGTTAGGTTGGCTCTCATTACTTTCACTTTATGAGGCAGTTTCTCAAATCTGAAATAAATGTGATGAAACTAGCCAGAAGGCTCATGCTCGGCACCAGAGCCTGAAATGCCAGAGTCATAGAATCATAGTATCACAGAATGGTTTGGACTGGAAGGGACCTTCAAAGATCATCTAGTCCAAAACCTCTGTCATAGACAGGGACATCTTCCACTAGATCAAGTTGCCCAAAGCCTCGTTCAACCTGATCTTGAACGCTTCCAATGATGGGGCATCCACGGCTTCTTTGAGCAACCTATTCCAGTGTCTCACCACCCTCATTGTAAACAATTTCTTCCTTATGTCCAGCCTAAACCTACCCTCTTTCAGTTTAAAACCATTGCCCCTTGTCCTGTCACTACAGGCCCTGGTAAAAAGTCTCTATCTGTCTGTCTTATAAACTCCCTTTATATATTACTGCAACAAGGTCTCCCCAGAGTCTTCTCTTCTCCACGCTGAACAACTCCAACTCTCTCAGCCTTTCTTCAAAGTCCCTTCCTTCCAGAACTGTCCTGTCTGAATGATGGCTATACCCACCGGCAAGGCACAAATCTACTGCTTGACTTGCTTGAGCAAACAGTACAAACTGTACACCTGCCTCCTGCAATAAAGGCTTGCCTTTGTAGAAGGGACTTCTGGAGTTTTAGCTCTGAGCTTGTTTACTTGACTCTCAGCAATATCTACCCTTTCCTCAGCCTCTTCTAGCTTATGCTGTGCTTTTCTGAATTTGGAGAGATTAGTACTGGCTTGTTCATCCTGAAATGGCAAAACAAAAGGAACTAAAAACCATCTGACAACATGCTGGGACACAGAGCCAACTTTTAAACTGACAGTCCTAGAAAATGGTAAATAAGTATTTGCTTCAGTTTAATGACTCACAGCTTCCTCAGCTTGTCTTTTGTAGGATTTGATTTTCATCTGCAATTTATCTGCCAGATCTTGTAACTTCATCATGTTCTTCCTGTGTTCTTCATTCTGTGGAAAGGGAATGTGCAATTATACATCCTTGGGAGACAAAACATCAGAAGAATTGCTTTCTATTTATACCCACCCGGAAAGTAAGCTCTTTGACTGTTCACATTTGCAGATGTTTTTCATAGTCTCTGTGGATTGTTTATGTTCTTCTTCCAGCTCAACTTCCAACTCTCGGATCTGGTGAATCAATCAACAATTGGCTTGAGCCCTCACATAGGACTTGGAGAAGAAAGGTATCTTTGACACCCATGTTCAGTGCTGGTACCCACCCTGGCCTCCGTCTTCAAGAGCTGTTTCTTGCCTCCCTTCAGTGCCAACTGCTTGGCCTCATCTAGACGGTGTTGCAGGTCCAGGTGCACTGTCTGGTCCAGGTTCTTCTTCAACCTCTCCAGGTGGCTGCTGGTGTCCTGCTTTTTCTTCAGCTCTTCTGCCATCATGGCCATCTTGGAAGGGAGATGACACAAGAAACTTGAAGAATGTGAAAGAACAGTGCATGCTGTGCACCATCTGACGATTCGTTCCTGGTTCCTGCTGACCGTTCCTCCCACTGCATTTCCTGCTTCGTTTTTTTCTGTGACATGATAGTGGCAGAAACATGATAGGAAATAGTAGGAAAAAGGATGGGAAAAAATCTGCCTTGCTGCACATACAGAGGTTGGAACAACAGAAAGGGTAAATGCTCTATCCCACTCTATGGTCATTACTGCGACCTTCATTGACACCCAAGAGCCATGCGGTAGAGCAGAAGCCACAGCAAGGCTTGGAAGCAGGGCACAGCACAGCTGAAAAGCTTCTCTGCATAACACAAGTGGAGTGTGATGGAATCTGCATGCTGTACCTTAGTGCATGCCCTGATATTGCCACAATAGCCTGGATGGCTAGTGTTACAAGGCAGAAAATAGTTTAAAACAGTCTATGTTATTTAAGACAAAACTAGGATATATTTTGCTCTCAAGCATTTGATTCCTACACAATCAAATTAAACATTTTGGTGAAATATTGAGTGACATTACTTACAAGTAATGTAAAATTCAACAAATTGCTTTTGCAGCAAAATACCTGAAAAAGTCTAAATTGAAAAATGTGAGAATAAAATAATGGCATTAGAAATTTTATATATATATAAAAATACATGTGTGTGCATATAATTCATTGTAATGCTCTATTTCTCTTTTATTCAAACACAATATAAATTATCGAATTTTTTTTTAATTTTCGTGAGCAAGTGGAGAAGTTTTCCTTCTACTTTAACTCCAAATAATGTTTTTAAGTGTTAAGATTTTGTTTTGATCCTATGCATCAAAAATCATTAACAGGTTAGGTCCCATGATACAGCAGCCCTATTGCCTGGCTGAGCTTCACTGGCCTTGCACAGGAGGATATAGCACCAATTTTGAGTGGAAATTCACAATTCTCATTTTAAAAGTTCTTAAATAAGATTTTGAAAAAATAAATATTTAAATACATTAGACACTTTACTGGTTTCAATACTGCAGGATTTTTGTGGTTTACATTTTCATGCAGCACTGGAGAAAGTTATTTGTTTTAGACTCACTAAATGTGGATTTAGTTCATTATGATGACAACAGCCCCAATAACTCATCTGTCAGCAGGACAAGTTCCCTGTTGCTCTAATCCTCCTCTGACGCATAGCCTCTTCAACCAGGCCCACAGACTGGTTCTTTGTCCAACTTCTGACAAGAGTATTTACATTAACTCCCAGCAGCAACACCGTTGGAAAGCCCTCAATATTTGAAGAGAAAAACTCAGTAATGTCCTCACATCTCTGATATGGCCTTCTTCGCTCTTTCTTCAGCATTTTTTGCTTTATTAGTAACATCTTCCATCTCAGTTTGGATTTGTGCCATATCAGCTTCAAGCTGCTTCTTTGTATTAAAAAGGCTGGTATTCTATGAAGGAGAAAAAGAGAGGCTTTGAGTGTCTGTCTTTAGTCTCTTACACATAGAGACCATGAACTACTATTCATTCTTACTCTGTGAATCTCTGGACGCAAAATATGCCTGTCTTTTAGCAAAGCAAACTACCTGGGTATGGAGGAGCTGCACACGTTCAGTGGCATCCAGAAGCTCCGCTCAGCCACTTTCCTTGACCACTTCGTCCGCTCCAGGGCTGCCCGTAGCTCCTCAACTTCAGCCTGCAACAGGTTTGCTCTGCGCTCCACCATGGCCACCTGCTCCTTCAGGTCCTCCTGTGTCCTAAGAGCATCATCTAAGTGCAGCTTCATGTCCTAAATATGAACAGCCAATTTTGTCCTAATAAATTTTTGGATACTGTGCTTAAAAATAAATCAACCAGAAAGGTAAACCAAGACCTTGAGAACTCCCTGGATGCTGTGCAGGTGTTTCTGTGCCTCTGTAGCCTGGCAGTTGGCATGGCTCAGCTGGATCTCCATTTCATTCAGGTCTCCCACCATCTTCTTCTTCAGCCTTAAGGATTCACTTCTGCTCCTGATCTCAGCATCCAAAACACCCTGCATGGTCTCCACAGTCCTTTGATGGTTCTTTTTAACTGTCTGATCTCCTCACCTTTCTCAGCAATCTTTCTGTTGATTTCTTACTTTATCTGATTCAGTTCTTGGCTGGCACCAAGGATTTTGTCCTCTTCATGCTCAAGAGCTGCCTTTAAAAGAAAAAGGGGAAAAACAAACACAAAAGTAACATTTCAGAGAATGTAATCATTGTGATGTTACTCAGTGACTTCACACAAACTCCTAAAGTTTGTGGCAATCAACCTTGCACACAGCCACTGCCCAGGAAAGAGAATAGAAATCTGTTCAGACTGCTCTCTACTTTTTCCAGCAATATTTAAACTAACTCACCTCTGCCTCTTCCAGAGCTAACTGCAGCTCAGATTTTTCTACTTCAGCTTGCTTTTTGGCTTTCTCAAGGTCTCTGATAATTTTGCCATTTTCAGTTACTTGTTCAGTCAGATCAGCTATTTCCTCTGTGAGATAAGAATGACATCAACCTGTGGTAGCCAGAGACGCTGAACTCTATGCTTTGTGACTGTGTTCAACACCTCTTTTGTAAACCTGCATATATACATATGTATATACATACGTCCATGTGTACACAGTTGTATATGTGTATGTATGTACAGATATAAACAGATACAGCCAACTTATGCAGGATGACATAAACAGAGAGGCATCAGTGTGGTTTCATAGCCCTCCTTACAGAGAGCCTGAAAGATACCTGCATGTGTTTATGTCTCTGGATAGGCCATCTGGGTAACACTATATGTCTTGTCATTATACTTTCACAGTGCATCTGTAAAATTCACTTTCACAAGCTGTACAACCTCTTGAGGGCACCAGCTTTATCTGGGAGTGGCATCTAAATGCCCTTGATCTTACATCTCTGCAGCAGATAATGGAGAGCCAGGACATTTGCTTTATTAGCTTAGTTACTTTACAAACTTGCTCAACAACTTTTGATGAGACGTTTATATTCTCCATTAATATGGAGAAAACAATAATGACAGAGTCCTGTAACTTAGTGTACCTTGTGCAGACATGAGCATACTTATAGAGCATGCTTTGTTGTGGTAGGACTGTGAACCAGATGGCAAAACAGAGCCAAACACTTATGCTTGAGAGTCTTGTTTTCCCATTTGATTGTTTTAAGCTGATCTAAGGTTTCCTTATAGGCATTTTTCACTTTTAAAAGCTCTGCGTTCAGTGAGCGTGATTCTTTAGAGTTTCCCGCTCCAGCTGGCTCTCCTCATACGTTCCCTTCCATTCTGCCACGACCTGAAAAATATCATGTTTCCTTCCCTGCTAGTACTGAAAATGTTATTTTATTTGTGGCTATTTTCTGTACTAGATAAATACTGCAGTCTCTGAAAACAGGACAAATTCCTATTGCCATGCTCTAGAGGAGCTGCTAGACTCAACTTGATTTCAGTATTGACTTAAGTAGGGGGTTTTAGTTTCGCTTTCTAGGAAGACTAGACTTAAAAGATACTGTGCTCACTTATCACCTTATCACAGTTCTGCTGTTTCTTGTCAAGGGCAGCTGCCAATGTGTTTGCTCTCTCTATGTCCACTGTCAGATCCTCCACCTCCCCCTGCAACTTCACCTTCTCCAAGGAGGCACACTTTCAATTCACAGTCTCTGCCTGCTGCCCTGTTTCCTGGAGACGCTGAGAGAGTTTTTTCCTTAAGGAATATAAATAAGACAAACCAAACATATGATTAAAAAAAATCAGTGTATTATATACATAATTTAATGAGTACAATATCAGAACTCATTTTTTAAATTAAGTGCATATGCAAACCCCAATAAAATAATTTATGTCAGGCTACTAAAAGTAGGTCTATGTTCTGCACAGTGTACATAACATCTGGACAGTTCACCCTATCTATCATGTACTTGGTCTGCTTCAGCTCCTCCATGCCCTGAATAGCATCCATCTCATATTTGGCTCTCCACTGGGACACTTCGTTGTTGGCCTTGGACAGGGCGCACTGCAGCTCCCCCTTTGCTTCCCGCTCCTCCTCATATTGTTCCCAGAGCAATTCACAGTCATGGCGAGCAGACTGCAAAGAGTGGGCCAAAGCATTCTTAGCCTAAAAATTACCCATAATATCATGTATTTATGTTAGCTGTCACCAGCAGGTGACTCCATGACCTTACACACTAAAAACATGGTCACTGTGTCTTGGGCAGAAGATGAAGGGCCAGAGGTTTATCAGTGTTCAGGCAGCTATCTTCAGCTACAACCAACTTTTCTCAGCTCTACCACTAGAAAAGACCAAGACTGATGCTCTCACCTTGGCATATGCTGTAGCTTTTCTTCCCTGGGGCTACAGAAGCAAAAGAAATCACATAGACCATGGTTTCAAAGTTAAAAAACATGGGAAAAAATTAACCAAAAGTGAAACCACTTCTAATGTGTCAGAGACCTCCTTACCAAAGCACTTAAACACAGTGCTCACTGTACACATTCTGCCCAGTAGTAATTTTATTGTTTTAGACTGCAGGCAACAATACTTACAAACTTCCAAAAGTGTTTTTTAGATGAACTGAGGCCCTGATACATTTTAAAGCCTTAACATGTGCTCAGTAGTTAGCACTACCTTGATCTCTTCCTCTAGCTGCCTTTTAAATCCTTCTATTTGCTGTGTAATTGCCTGCTTGCTTCTGGACAATTGCAATGTTATAGTTTCTTTCTCTTTGAGTTGACGGTTTAGTTCACCTGTAACAGGAGAAGACAGGTTTCCAGTACTGTCCAGATTAAGCATCCTGAAAACATTCATATATAAATAATAATCAGCAACAGACAAGTGGAATCACACAAAGTCATTTATCTTCTCAGTTGTTACCTTTATATATATACTTTTACCATTCTTATTTTACTATTTTCATTGCTTATATTTTTTTACATTGTCATCTTTACTCTTAAGAGTAATGCAGGGTTTAGTAATGAAATTATGAGACAGATATGTCTCCTCCAACACTTATCTATTCTATCTCCTTCAACATTACTCCTATTCCGCTTTAATCATAAGTTTTACTGTTCATTCAGACTTCCACATACACATGCTTAACCCACAATTCTCTCAGCTTTAACTACTTAAGTGCATAAGCACTTTGTTTCTCTACAGTTTCAAACCTTCCTTTCTGTTTCCTTTCTTGTTTGTTATCCCTTCTAAATTTCTTCTATACTGGCATCCTTTTTTAAAAGAACATTAGGGAAATTGGCAATCCTGTCTCTAGGTCTAGATGCTTCTTTCAAGTTGTATCACTCCTTCTAACTTACTCTGTTTTCTTACCATTCCATTTTACTGTATCTTCTACTAAACACTTCAATAATCTCCACCGCTTTGCACAGGTTTAGTAATTTCTTCTGCTTTCCTACTCCTGTTATCAATGTTTACTTCACATCTCCTTTCTCCGTTCCTCCGCTCTGGAAACTTCTCTGCCGTTCATGTGCTGGGTTACTCTAAGTCTCTGGTCCTGTTCGGCCCGCATAGGGAACTTTCCCCTTTTCCCTTTTCTTCCTTTTCTCCTAAACCCATTTCATAATACCTAGTAATATTCCTACTGATTCCAAGTAGATTTCCCTACTTTTTTCCACACAGGCATTTGCAATATATAGTGCGGTGCATTTGGGCACCTAGTGTTAAAAGGAACCTGATTCACCTTTGCTGCTGCCAGAGGACCAGAGCTACCTGTGCTCCATCAGGACTGGGTGACTGGCACACGGTATTCTGTCCTGCCCATATCTAAGCAACACCCCATTGTCTCCCAACTTATGGATTAATGTTAGTGCTGCCAATGCCATTTTTACCTTACCTATCTGTTGGGCAATTTGATTTAAGGCAGTCATCAAGGAGGCCATATAAAGATCCCTTGGTGTGTGATGTTTAATCTGGCTAAGAGCTGGTGTAGCACAAAGGCTAATCAGTTTACCTATTTCATTCCTGCTTTATTGAATGTTTGAAGCAGATTCTAAAAGTCCAACCCACAACTGTACTTTCTTTCAGTGGCCCAAGTTCTGCAGCTATCTGTCTTACATTCTTTTAGTGTCATTTCTTTTAAGGTAGTGTCCTGGTTCCAGCTGGGACAGAGTTAACTCTCTTCCCAGTAGCTGGAGGGGGTGCTGTGTTTTGGGTTTGGTAATGAAAGGAACGCTGATGGCCCATTGATGCTTTGGTTGTTGCTGGGTGGTGCTTGCACCGACAACTTTTCAGCCTCCCATGCTCTGCCAGGTGCAGGGGGAGCTGGAGGGGGAGCATAGCCGGGGCGGTTGACCCAGCTGGCCAATGGGGTATTCTATACCATGTGACATCATGCTCAGTATAAAAATAGGTGGGGGGAGGGCTCTGGGGGGCTTGTCTCATGCAGTTCATTTGGAACACGTGGGGGGTGAGCAGTTACATTGTGCATCGCCTGTTTTGTATATTCTGTTATTGTTGTTGTTATCATTGTTGTTATTACTGTTCTGTTTTGGTTTATTTCCATTATTAAACTGTTTTTATCTCAACCCGCGGGTCTTCCTTCGTGTGCCCTCCCGATTCTCTCCCCCATCCTACCAGAGTGGGGGGAGGTGAGCGAGTGGCTGCGTGGTGTTTAGTTGCTGGCTGGGGTTAAACCACGACAGTCCTTTTTGGCGCCCAACATGGGGCACAAAGGGTTGAGATAACAAGAGATTAACAACTAGAGCATATTAAGGAATTTATGTCGGTTAATAGCTGCCAGTCACAATATTGATTCATCTGTTCTCAATATTAATTTATTTGATCTGCACCATGCTCTTGTTTTTGCGGTACCTGCTAAAGATTGGTATTGGGTTTTGTAGTCTGCAGTGATTAGTGATATTTTGCCTGGGAGATTTGTTATTAAAAGACTGGCATTAGGGGGGTATTTGGTATTTGGGACTCGTAATGAAGCCGTTACTGTATTTTGGGTACCACCTCATGGAGGCAATTAGCAACGATACTTCTTCCTCTGAGACGTTTTTTATGGAGGAGATAGAGAATGGCACCTTCACTACCTTCATCTATGATGTCATCTCCTTTGTTAAAATCACTTGTCAGTACCTTAACATCCCTGGGTAGTTAAGATACATCTATTGGTATTGCTGGGGAATATCGTTTTGGTTTTGTCCAAGGTTAATAAGCAATTTAAGAACATCATCCAGAGATCTGCCCCGAGGCTGGATAGTTGTGAGTGGCAGGGTGAGTGGGAGAGCATGGGCAAATGCCTAGGATAGTGGGTGCCCCCGGTGTTTTGGAACCTCACCCCTGAATAAGTGCAGAATCCTGAAAAATCAGTGGAATATTTGGAAAAAGTGTGCTGTCACCCGGGCAACTCTAGGGAGACCCAAATCACTGCCATGTGCTGGGGCCTGGCCCATGCCTACCGAGCCCTGACTAACACTATTCAGAACCCTCAGGGGGAGGGGAAGGTCTCTGGATCTGATGACAAAACAACAGGCCCTGCAGCCACCCCACCCCCCGCGGCAGGCAGGGCGACTCCCCCGCCCCCTGCGACAGAGAACCCGCCCGTGCCGGTGTCACTCGCACCTATACAAAAGAGAAAATGCACAAGAAAATCAGCTCATTTAGTAAGGGATGAAGATGAACCAAGGCCATCAGGAGAACAGGAGGAGGAGGAGGCAGAGCCCGTAAATGAGGTGGTGACCACCCGATCCCTGTCTCTGGGTGAACTGCGAGATATGCGGAAAGATTTCAGCCGCTGTCCAGGCGAGCACATTGTCACCTGGCTGCTCCGATGCTGGGATAACGGGGCCAGCAGCCTGGAATTAGAGGGGAGGGAGGCCAAGCAGCTGGGATCCCTTTCTAGGGAAGTGGGCATTGACAAGGCGATTGGACCAGGGGCACAAGTCCTCAGCCTCTGGAGGCGACTCCTGTCAGGCGTGAAGGAAAGGTATCCCTTCAAGGAAGATGTTGTATGTCACCCAGGCAAGTGGACCACCATGGAGAAAGGTATCCAGTACCTGAGGGAATTAGCCATGCTAGAAGTGATCTATAATGACCTGGACAACGAGCAGTTACCCAAAGATCCAGATGAAGTCAAATGCACCCAACCCATCTGGCAGAAGTTTGTATGGAGCGCACCAGCATCGCATGCCAACTCATTGGCAGTAATGATCTGGAAAGATGGAGAGGAGCAAACGGTGGATGAATTGGCTGGCCAGCTCCGGCAACACGAAGAAAGTCTCTCTTCCTCCCTACAGGCCTGCATCTCTGTGGAGGAGAAATTGTCTTGGGAGGTCCAGCAACTCAAAGAGGATATGTCCTACTCCCCACCTGCACGGGCCAGTATCTCAGCCATTCGCAGTAAGCRTCCCTCTGCTCAAGAGAGGAGATATCGTTGGCATACACCCCGGGGCACCCTGTGGTTTTACCTGCGTGACCACAGAGAGGACATGAGGAAGTGGGATGGAAACCCTACCTCGACCCTAGAGGCACGGGTACGTGAGTTGCAGGGAAAAACAACCACAAAAGGGGGTTCTTCCAGGAAAACTGCTGCTCCAGTTTCCAGTGAGCAGCTCCCCAGGCGGAGCAGAAGGGCTGATTCCACTTCCGATCTTAATAAAGGGACTTCTGATTCATACTTGCAAGAAGTGGGTAGCAAATACGATCACCAGGACTAGAGGGGCACTGCTTCCAGCCAGGTGGAGGAAAGGGACAACCGGGTTTACTGGACTGTGTTGATTCGATGGCCTGGCACATCAGACCCACAGGAGTATAAGGCTCTTGTAGACACCGGTGCACAGTGTACCCTGATGCCATCAAGCTATAAAGGGGCAGAACCCATTTGTATTTCTGGAGTGACAGGGGGATCCCAAGAGCTGACTGTATTGGAGGCCGAAGTGAGCCTAAGTGGGAATGAATGGCAAAAGCACCCCATTGTGACTGGCCCAGAGGCTCTGTGCATCCTTGGCATAGGCTACCTCAGGAGAGGGTATTTCAAGGACCCAAAGGGATACCGGTGGGCTTTTGGTATAGCTGCCTTGGAGACGGAGGAAATTAAACAGCTGTCTACTTTGCCTGGTCTCTCAGAGGACCCTTCTGTTGTGGGGTTGCTGAGGGTTGAAGAACAACAGGTGCCAATCTCTACCACAGTGGTACACTGGCAGCAATATCGCACCAACCGAGACTCCCTGCTTCCCATCCATAAGCTGATTCGTCAACTGGAGAGCCAAGGAGTGATCAGCAAGACTCACTCGCCATTTAACAGTCCCATATGGCCAGTGTGAAAGTCTAATGGGGAGTGGAGACTAACAGTGGACTATCGTGGCCTGAACGAAGTCACGCCGCCATTGAGTGCTGCCACGCTGGACATGCTAGAACTTCAATATGAACTGGAGTCAAAGGCAGCCAAGTGGTATGCCACAATTGATATTGCTAACGCGTTCTTCTCAATCCCTTTGGTGGCAGAGTGCAGGCCACAGTTTGCTTTCACTTGGAGGGGCGGCCAGTACACCTGGAACCGACTGCCCCAGGGGTGGAAACACAGCCCCACCATTTGCCATGGACTGATCCACACCGCACTGGAACAGGGTGAGGCTCCAGAACACCTGCAATACATTGATGGCATCATCATATGGTGTAACACAGCAGAAAAAGTTTTCAAGAAAGGGGAGAGAATGATCCAAATCCTTCTGAAGACCGGTTTTGCCATAAAAAAGGTAAGGTCAAGGGGCCTGCACAGGAGATCCAGTTTTTAGGAATAAAATGGCAAGATGGACGTCGTCAGATCCCAATGGATGTGATCAATAAAAAACCAGCCATGTCTCCACCGACTAGCAAAAAGCCTTCTTAGGCATGGTGGGCTTTTGGAGAATGCATATTCCAGATTACAGCCTGACTGTAAGCCCTCTCTATCAAGTGACCAGGAAGAAGAACGATTTCAAATGGGGCCCTGAGCAACAACAAGCCTTTGAACAAATTAAACGGGAGATAGTTCAGGCAGTAGCCCTTGGGCCACTCCAGGCAGGACAAGATATAAAAATGTGCTTTACACCGCAGCCGGGGAGAATGGCCCTACCTGGAGCCTCTGGCAGAAAGCACCAGGGGAGACTCGAGGTCGACCCCTGGGGTTTTGGAGTCGGGGATACAGAGGATCCGAGGCCCGCTATACTCCAACTGAGAAAGAGATATTGGCAGCTTATGAAGGGGTTYGAGCTGCTTCRGAARTGGTTGGTACTGAAGCACAGCTCTTCCTGGCACCCTGACTGCCGGTGCTGGGCTGGATGTTCAAACGGAGGGTCCCCTCTACATATCATGCAACCGATGCTACTTGGAGTAAGTGGGTCACACTGATCACAGAACGGGGCCGAATATGAAACCCCAGTTGCCCAGGAATCTTGGAGGTGATCACGGACTGGCCAGAAGGCAAAGATTTTGGAATGTCCCCAGAGGAGGAGGTGACGCATGCTGAAGAGGCCCCACTGTATAATAAACTAGCAGAAAATGAGAAGCGATATGCCCTGTTCACTGATGGGTCCTGCTGCCTTCTGGGAAAGCATCGGAGGTGGAAGGCAGCTGTATGGAGTCCTACAAGACAAGTTGCAGAAACTGCTGAAGGAGAAGGTGAATCGAGTCAGTTTGCAGAGGTGAAGGCCATCCAGCTGGCTTTGGATATTGCTGAGTGAGAAAAATGGCCAGTACTTTATCTTTATACTGACTCATGGATGGTGGCAAATGCTCTGTGGGGGTGGTTGCAGCAATGGAAGCAGAACAACTGGCAGCGCAGAGGTAAACCCATCTGGGCTGCCGCATTGTGGCAAGATATCGCTGCCCGGGTAGAGAACCTGGTTGTAAAAGTACGTCATGTAGATTCTTGCGTACCCAAGTCGGGCCACTGAAGAACACCAGAACAACCAGCAGGTGGATCGGGCTGCTAAGATTGAAGTGGCTCGGGTGGATCTGGACTGGCAGCACAAGGATGAATTATTTCTAGCTCGGTGGGCCCATGACACCTCAGGCCATCAAGGAAGAGATGCAACATATAGATGGGCTCGTGATCGAGGGGTGGACTTGACCATCGACACTATTGCATGGGTTATCCATGCATGTGAAACATGCGCTGCCATCAAGCAAGCCAAGCGAGTAAAGCCTCTTCGGTATGGAGGGCGATGGTTGAAATATAAGTATGGGGAGGCCTGGCAGATTGATTATATTACACTCAGACGGACCCGCCAAGGCAAGCGCTATGTGCTCACCATGGTGGAAGTAACCACYGSRTGGCTGGAAACATATCCTGTGCCCCACGCCACTGCCCGGAACAYGATCCTGGGCCTTGAAAAGCAAGTCTTATGGTGACATGGCACCCCATAAAGAATTGAGTCAGGCAACGGGACTCATTTCCGAAACACTCTCATAGACACTTGGGCCAAAGAGCATGGCATTGAGTGGGTATATCACATCCCCTATCATGCACCAGCCTCCAGGAAAATCGAATGATACAATGGACTGCTAAAGACCACACTGAGAGCACTGGGTGGACTGCTAAAGACCACACTGAGAGCACTGGGTGGTGGGACATTCAAGCATTGGGACACACATTTAGCAAAGGCCACCTGGTTAGTCAACACCAGGGGATCTGTCACTCGAGCTGGCCCTGCCCAATGAAAACCCTTATGTACTGTAGAGGGGGATAAAGTCCCTGTAGCGCACATAAGGAATATGCTGGGGAAGACAGTCTGGGTCACTCCCGCCTCGGGCAAGGGAAAACCCATTTGTGGGATTGCTTTTCCTCAAGGACGTGGGTGCATTTGGTGGGTAATGCGAAAGGATGGGGAAGTCCCATGTGTACCTCAAGGGGATTTGATTTTGGGTGAAAACAGCCAATGAACTGAGGTGTATAATGTTATTGCTATATAATGCTGTATGTCATATCAATGGTATTGCAGTAAGAATCACCCAGACGAAAGAAGAATGAACTCTGATGAAACCGAGCAATGCGTGACAAYGATAGAACCAGATGAACGCAGCGAGAATGAAACCAGAACTGGCTTCAGGATGCAACAATCCAACACCACACACCATCTCCCCTGCCCTGAAAGACTGTTATGACAGATGGAGCCCAAAGTCATGGACTAAATGAACTCAGTAGACGTTTTGGAGGGATGGCCCATTGTCCTGGTTTTGGCTGGGGTGGAATTAATTTTCTTTCTAGTAGTTGATATAGTGCTATGTTTTGGATTTAGTATAAGAGGAATGTTGATAACACACTAATGTTCTTAGTTGTTGCTAGGTAGTCTACTTTCTCAAGGACTTTTCAGCTCACTTGCTCTGTGAGGTGCACAAGAAGCTGGGAGGGAGCATAGCCGGGACAGCTAGGCCAGCTGGCCAATGGGGTATTCCATACCATATGATGTCATGCTCAGCATATAAGGCTTGGGGAAGAAGAAGGAAGTGGGGGACGTTCGGAGTGATGGCGCTTGTCTTCCCAAGTAACCGTTACGCGTGGTGGAGCCCTGCTTTCCTAGAGATGGCTCAACACCTGCCTGTCCATGGGAAGTAGTGAAGGAATTCCTTGTTTTGCTTTGCTTGCGTGCGCGGCTTTTGCTTTCCCAATTAAACCGTCTTTATCTCAACCCACGAGTTTTCTCACTTTTACCCTTCTGATTCTCTCCCCTGTCCCACCCGGGGAAGAGTGAGCGAGCGGCTGTGTGGGGCTTAGTTGCTGGCTGGGCTTAAACCACGACACCCATAGACTAAGGAAATGATATGTGTGTATATATATATCAAAAGACAGGAAAAGAGGTGATGATTAATTGGGATGTATCGGAAAATGTGAGACCTGGGCATGACACAGATGGTATAGAATAAGGGGTGGATATTGTCCTGGTGCCGGCTGGGACAGAGTTAACTTTCTTCCCAGTAGCTGGAGGGGGTGCTGTGTTGCGGGTTTGGTAATGAAAGGAATGTTGATGGCCCATTGATGCTTTGGTTGTTGCTGGGTGGTGCTTGCACCGACAGCCTCCCCTGCCCTTCGAGGTGCAGGGGGACCTGGGGGGGAGCATAGCCGGGGTGGTTGACCCAGCTGGCCAATGGGGTATTCTATACCATGTGACATCATGCTCAGTATAAAACTGGGGGGGGGGGGGCTCTGGTGTTTAGGACACATGGGTTCGTTCGGAACACGTGCGGGGTGAGCAGTTGCATTGTGCATCGCCTGTTTTGTATATTCTGTTATTGTTGCTGTTATCATTGTTATTATCATTGTTATTATCACTGTTCTACTTTGTTTTATTTCCATTATTAAACTGTTTTTATCTCAACCCACGGGTCTTCCTTCGTGTGCCCTCCCGATCCTCTCCCTCATCCTACCGAAGGGAGGGGGAGGTGAGCAAGCAGCTGCGTGGTGTTTGGTTGCTGGCTGGGGTTAAACCACAACATGTAACAAGACTAGTTTGAACTGCAGTACCTCTTGGTCGTGGGATGGTGGTAGTAGTCATTGTATGTGCTGCTATTACCGCCTCCTCTTCTTTTTTCTATTCATATGTATTATCCCAATAAGTGTTTTCTCCCGACTCCCATTCTAATTTTCCACCACTTCCTGCAGATCAGCAGCACTTTTTCATTTTTGCATCCCAATCTGCTTTTTGCAAGCATCTAATTTTAGCTTCACATTTTTTGTGATCAGTTCCCTTTGGAGCTCTCCCTTGCTCTGGGGCGAACCATTGCACAGTATATTTTAATCCTTAAAAATGCTTCTGTTGTTTTTCTTTCTTCTTCTAAATTCTCCTGACTCTCTAATTCCAACTGTATCCCTTATCACATTTTTGAGCCACTAGATGATATTCCTTTTCTAATGACAAAATCACTTTAGAAAATTTGCTTAATTGTTTCTTTTAAAACACAATTTTCATGTTGAAGCAGTATGACTTTACACTGTCACGCTGGCTCAACTGACACAAAATGCTTTAGCAGCTTCCCATAATTGGTCCTGTGATACAAGAGGTATATCCTGAAGTTTCACTTCATAAGCTTTACAATAACCAGAAAACATTTATCCTACATCACCCTCTGTCCTGTGGGCTGAAGTTACACCTCTCTCCTTTCTTGGAGAGGTGCCTATAGCCCATGCTGTTATCTCTAGAATTCTTGGGTCTTCTTGTAGCCCTCCAATATATTTTCCGACTTTTCCTGAGCCATTTTAGATTTTTTCTCAACCTTTCAATTTCATTCTTAGATTTGCCTTGAGCACTATGCACAATGACATTACAACAAACTGGTCAGATTTACAGAATCATCTTGCAAGCATAATCACTTCAAAAAGAACACTCAGAAGAAAAGAAGAAATAATTTGCTTATGGTCTGTGTGTTCCCATATGACATTCTCCATCAAAAGGTGTTGTAAATTCCCTTTTCTCTGATAAGGGATGAAGATGTGGGAGTCACAGATTACAACTGGTATTTATTTGAACACCTTTTATTAATTAAGTTGCTACAGTTATTAGCCTCAAGCTGTGATTATTAATGCCAGGCACCTTTGAACACAGCACATTCATGTATTTCTTCAAAACTCACACACAGGCACACACATTCACCCATATCCCCCTATTAAGAACAACACCTGGAAGGCCAACCCCAGTTCTTTGCTCAGAAGCAGAGGATCATACTGACGGGCCAGTGCTTGGTCAGAAAGACCCTCAGGGGCTCCTGTTTTCATCAGGTATAATCCTGTAGTCTTTGCATACAGCAACCACCACCCTCTTGGATGTGGTCCCAGTTATACAACCTGTTGTTGATGCTGGTGTTTGCCAGTGGACTTGGGCTGATTTGATAAGTCTTGGTGTTCTGAGTTTGGCAGTTCTTATAGATTCATCAGGACCACTAGTGTCCAGAGATTACCAGATTTTGCGAGACTTCCACATTCTATGCCCTCTTTGGTCTGCTGTGTCCTTGTACCTATATCTCCATCCACACACAGATGTGCCTATAGAGCTCGTTCACATAAATTAATATAAATTCACATAAATTCACATAAATTCACATAAAAAGGGTCTTCATGGCAGGTGTAGTCCTATGACTTAGCTGCTAGAACAGTATATGTCAGCACTCCGTGATCTCCTATTGTGTAAAATCCCTAAAATTCAGAAGGTTCATTTAAGTCAGTTCAGTGTCATTTTGAGATGTCTCACTTTGCAGTCAGCCAGACCAAGGAGCATTCACACTTGTCACTCTCACTGTTCCAAGAACTCTGCATGGGAGCAGTAACAAGCTTCATGAGGGTAGCACACACATAGATACTGTACACACAGTGAACATGTGCACTCTTCAAGGAGAAAGTGCAGTTCTAATAGGTTGCTCAAATCATTTGGGACTGTCCCAAATTCCCAGTCCCCCTGCATGGAATCAGCAAGCCATGTCACATCATTCTGGGAATTATTTACCTAAGCAAATAATGCTTGCAATTGGCACATGAAATTTAAAGCATCACTCATTAACTGATTTCCTTCGATTTATTTCTAACATTGTCTGTGCCTGTACCAATGAGTCTGGAAGTAAAATAGGCACTTTGGGAACAATTACGTCTCACTCATGGTACACGTTAGAGGGTCTCTCTGCTACTGAAGGGAAAAAATATCCCCTCAGCAGATCTTTGTGCTTTCCTTACCAGACTTTGTCTGGAGCTGGGCTTTTTGTATCACCATCTCATTCATATTTCTCTGGTTTTCCTCAAATTTGGCTTTCATATCTCTCATCTGGTCTTCCAGGGTGTGGTACGTTTTTCCCAAATTAGCCTGAAAGATTAAGAAAGTGGAATCTCTGTATGTTTGTTTGTATTGCATTAAATTCCCACCAGACAGAAATATTGCCAGTTCAAGTATTTCACTTATAAAGAAACACCTTGGACTTAGTAACGGTCTCTGTACTACCGGCCAAGTCGTCAATCTCCATCTTCAGCTCACTCTTCTCCTTCTCCAGCTTCTGCTTCACTCGTTGCAGGTTGTCGATCTGCTCCCCAAGCTCAGCTGTGCTGTCCGCGTGCTTCTTCCGCAGGGCGGCAGCCGTGGCTTCGTGCTGCAGAGTGGCCTCTTCGAGGTCACGGCGCATCTTCTGAAATTCTGCCTCACGCTTCTTGTTAAGTTCGGTTTAAGCGGTGGTGGCTCCTCCAGCCTCTTCAAGTCTTTCACTGATTTCCTCAAATTCATTACCCAGCTCATCACAATGCTTCTCTGCTTTTGCCCACATCACTTTCTCACTCATGGTCTCCTCTTCCAGCTCTGCAACACAGGCCTATATAATGAGGAAATAGCACATCAGGAATTAATAAGGGAACAGATAATTCAATGCTTAGGTTAACGCATAATTGTCATAACAGAATACCAAGCCCATTGTTTTTGAGACTATAAACAAAACAAAGTCTCTTTGAATTTTACTGTTATGCCATTGTAGGCGAAGGCTTACCAACAGGAAAAGACCTATGGATCAACTCATACTAACTTTAGATCACAGCTTTCTGTTGTGGAGAAAATTATTACAAACGTATCGAGGTAATTACTGTGACTCGGTCAGAGATTTTATCAGTGACCAACTGTGGACAAGCATTATTCATGCTACTACAGTTTAAACAAGCAAACAGTAATGATGAAGTAGTTACATAAAGTCTCTTGCCTGCCATTCTCTGATCTTCTTCTGCAACTGAATAACTGAATTCTGCTGTTCCTCAATTTTATTTTGCATCTGGTTAAATTCAAAGTCTTTCCTGTGAAGGAAATAAATGTTCTTTTAATGAAAAGAAAATATATCCCGTTAAAAACAAATAGTAAATTTGTCACTAATTTTTTTTCTCATACTTCCTTAATTTTTCATCTAAATATTGTTTATCATCCTCCAGATCCACTGTGGTTTCCCAGGCAAGTTTCAAGTCTTCCTCAAGCTTTCTTTTTGCTCGTTCAAGATCCATACAAACTTTTCTTTCCTGTTCTAAAGATCCTTCAATCTGTAACAGAAACATATTTAAAGATGACTGATGGAACAACTGAAGAATCTGCCCCTTCTCCTTGTGTTGAACATGCTTACATGGTTCACTTGTTGCTCCAGCTTGATCCTGGCTTTGGTGAGGGTATTAACTTTGTCCTCCTCAATTTGCAGGTCATTCAGTGCCTGCTGGTGGGCTTCTTGCAGGGCATTCCTCTCCTTGACTAACTCCACAATAGTCTCATCCAAACCTGTCATTTCTTCAGTTAGATTTTTAACCTACTGTAAGGCAAAATACTTGAAGGTCACTAATAATTTTGGCTTTTATATAAGCTAGTGATCACAGAAAGGCAATAAACTCATTGCTGGACTACCAAAGAGACTTAATTAGTTGCATTATATGGTCAAACTATACAATCTCTCTGCTTATATATCAACCCTTCTGAAGTCACAAAGCAATTCTGAACTTTCATTTTAATACAGTTTTGTATGCTTATGGGTTGGTTTTCCTGCACAATAGAGGTGACTCTAACTTGACACCAGGCCCATAGATTTCCTTATACAATATCATGTTATTGTTCAAGTTGACTGCACCTTTACATCCTATATATAGACAGAGCAACTATTATTAAATGCAAATGGCAGAAATAAAAAGTACCTTGTTTTCTGTGGCATGCTTTTCCTTTTCAGCCTTGGCCAATGTTAACTCAAGGTCATCAATATCTTTCTTCAGCTCAGAGCATTCATCCTCCAGTTTCCTCTTTCTGGCTGCCAGATCAGCATTTATCTCCTCTTCATCCTCCCATTTTTCCATTACCTCCTTTATTCTTTCTTCCAGCTGGAATTTTGCTTTGATCAGCTGGTCATATCTTTCTTCAACATCAGCCAAATTTTCATTTTCCTTTTCATAGAAAACAGAAATGTGTTTCATTGTCACACATCGTAACTGACGCTTGCAGAAATCACCTGTTCATTATGCAATTGGAACATGAAATAACAGAATTTCCATTCAGCTCTTTCCTGAACACTCAGACAAAACTGATGTAATCTGAGGAGCCAAAAATGGTTTTAAATTACGTACAGTCTGTACTTGCAGGTCATTTTTCTCTTGCACCAGAGTCACCATTTTTTCTTCCAGTTCTTTCCTCTTGGTTTCTGATTTAGCCAGTTCTTCTTTCATTCTCTCAAACTCTTCCTTTATCATGGCCATTTCTTTCTCAATTTCCTCATTTTTTAAGAGGGTTTTTATCTTGAAGTGCAACTTCATCCAGGGCCAGTGCTTGACGTTCATGAATGCACGGGTGTTGTACTGGATGCAGAAAATGGACTCCCTGAAATCAAAGCGATCCATCAGTACTGTGAAAAAAGCACATCTTTGAGAAACCAGACCTTGCAGAAGACACACCCCTTCGGTCTAACATTCTTTTCAATTCAAGTCTCCTGAGGTATCCCCTGCATAAAGCCTGTGTCTGCATGATCAGTTGTCCTAAGCAATCATCTCGCATCTCTTCCAGGACATCTAGCAAACCTGCCTTGAAGAACACCTGAAATCAAAGAACAGAGATGTCATTGCTAGGCTTACATTTTAATGCAATGAATGATTTCTCATTGTGTGGAAAAATTAAATGTTTACCTTAGTGTGGCCAAATTTATACTGAGCATGATCTATCTCAATGGAAGACAGCAACTTTTCACACGTCTTCTTGCTATCAATAAACTGTCCTTCTGGAATGACACCAGTATTCAGAAGGCGGTATCTGAGAAAATAAAGGAAAAAAGCTTAACTGTCAGTATCATTTTAGTGCACAGGATGCTACAAGAATAGCTGTCACTTAGAAGATACAGAAGGTTGACACTTAGAAGATACAGAAGGTTGAGTCTGACTCACACCTCCAGCCTTAAATAGCAAACCAGTAAGAAGCAGGTCAGTTCAGTAGGTTCCCAGCATGTGTTACAGCCCTCACTGAGACTGAGGGCATGGACAGTCTGTTCTCTGGACCTGAGAGGCTCTGCTCATCTGTGTCAGTCATTTACGCTAATCTAGGGGGGCCAGCTCACTGGCTTAGCTGTAAATTCAAAAAATTAATGGATTTTAAGAATACGGAGACTGCTGCAAGTATCTAATCTGACTTTCTGTATAACACAGGCACACAGGCCTCCCAGTACTTTGTTGACCCAGCCCCCATCTTGTGATTAATCTAGCACATTTTAAAAAAAAAAGAAATTTCAATCTTATTTGAAGCCTTCAAACCTTGAGTGTCCCAGATAAGCTATTCACTCTCGCTGTAGGAAAGGTATACTTCACTTCTACCTTGACAACATCCTTTTTCAGGTCCCACCCTTGGACTCTTGCTTTGAGTCTGTCTTTTAGATGACAGGTTCCTGCATATTCAGAAATCTTTACACCTGTAGGTTCTCTACGCCACAAACAAATCATCTGTTAACATACAGTTTCATGAGTTTCATGAGTTAAACAGTTTGATTTAAATCTCTCACTGCACTTGAGTTCACATTTATCCTGTAGATCCTTTCTGAACCATATCCAGCTTCTCGCGTTCCTCCTGATGTATGTAAACCAGAATTATACATAGTATCTACCAACTAAGTATCAACTTCCTAATCCTACATTGAGAGATTATTCCACCCCCTATTCTTTTCAGCATGCCTCTGTTTACCCATACACATATCTGCCCACCCACATCACTGCCTTGGGAAGTCGTCTTCAGTTAGTGCCCAAAATGCCACTTCTACCTTTTTCAACGCCCCTGCTCTCTAGGATACCCTTTTCAGTGCTGTAAGTGTGGTGTACTTTCTTTGTTCTTAGAGATCTGACCCTACATTTGCCTTTGTTCAAATACAGCAAGCAGATGACCCCAGCTGGGTTGCCCTAAATTTAGCAACCCTTTATATATGTCTTATTTGCATGGCAGTTCCTGAGTTAAAATTGTTCAGTTGTTTGTTTTTTTTTTTTTTATCTACAAAGTAATGTAGCTAAGGTGCTGTAGAAATGTTAGCCCTGTACAAAATGAGAGTGCCATGTGGAACTAATTTAGATGTCCGGCTGAAGTCTGTTTTGTTAATGTATCTACATTTGCCAGTCAAGCTTGTAATTTCATCGAAAAAGTAGTATCACGTTTAAAACTTTCATAGAATCATAGAATAGAATAGTTTGGATTCTATTAGGTCATCTAGTCCAACCCCCCTGACATGGAGGGAGTTCATTTCCTTTCAGTAAAACCATTCTAGGTAGAATTATTTAAACAACATTCTTCAAACTTCTACTAGATAGTGGTTAAATATAGGATGTGGTATAGACCACCCTCCATATTTTTTCTGAAACATGCTTGTATCAAATTTGGGAATTTAAGCAAAAATACCCAAACATTCAGATGAACACGAATGAAGTGAAAATAGGTTTTGGCATACAGTATTCAGGAAGGCATTTGGGTCCACACAGACCCTGCTATTAGATATGTCTTCACACTTTCCATAGTTGTTTAATATTAAAATAGTCTTTTCCTAAGAACTGTATGTATCATTGACTTGTTTAGCAAGACTTTTCTCTCAAATGAATTGGGCTCGATGCAAACACAAGAATGTTATTACAGACCTTTGTTTAAAATCTTGTTAGGAAATCCTTCTTGCAGATATGAATGCCTTCCAGAACACCATTACATCTCAGCTGGTACAGAACAAGCTTGTGATCCATCAGACCTATGACAGAGGCACATGGGGATATATTGATTTTTTTAGCACTGGTCAATTGGCCTTTCTGCCAATTTCTAATCTATGTTTTATGAATTACCTGGAGTCTTTGTTTCATTGGGAATGATACAACACACAAAATGAGGCTCAGTTGTTTGCAAGTTGGACATCAACTTCTTTAGATTTTCCTGTAAAAAAGAGATCATTTGCAATCTCTATATTACTTCAAGACATAATGTAAATATTCTCAATATGATTTGACTCTGATGAAAAATAAAAATTCAGAAGTTTTCCTTACTCTTCTAGTGAATATTCTACAATCCTGTATAGGCATCAGCAAAGTAAATAGCTGCTAACAGTGGATACAATTGATAAACTTTCCTCCTGTCTTAAAATGAAAATGTGTCCTTAGTGGTTAGAAGCTAATCATAAGAGCTATTAAACAGGACAAGGATGGAAAGAAATGAACGATATTCCAGGATACCAATAGTGATCTTTCTTGACCAAATGAACTGTTGATCAAATGAATGAATGGGTTGTTTTGTTGTTTTTATTACTTAGATATATTAGTTATGTATATTTAAAAGAGAATTGAGCCACAAAATCAATGTTTGTCTAGGACATCAGAAGTCATCTGCTCTGCAGGATAGTTTTTGTTAGCATCGCATTTCTTTAATCATCTCATGAAATAATGTCATACTCTGAGTACGGCCCACTTCGCAGACAGGTGGATGCTGCACTCCTCATCCTGCCAGGAAGGGCTAAGCCTGTTCCTGGCCCCAGGATGTAGATGTGTCACAGCAACGCCAAGAGGCTGCAACATGTAATTTGTGTTGCCCACACTGACTGCAAGGCACTGATTGCCACACAATGCCCTGTACTCAGAGACACACATCCTGGAAGAAGCCAATTACAGCCAAATAAGGGAAGGGTGCTGTTGGCACCAAAGGTCAAAGCCAAGACAGCCTTTGGGCTGTCTTGAAACTGTGCAACCTGATCAAAGCACATTACTTCCCTTCTCCACCATCATCCCATTGGACCTCATCAGCAAAGTAGAATTCAAATTAGCTTTATCAGATCCCAAAGGTAACTTTCCACAGTATCGTGTGGCAACAGAGAAAGTGGGAATGGTGAACTAGTGCAGACAGGTCTGACAGGACTGCCTTCTCGGCGTTTTCTGCAGCTGGCCCATGCTGTGCCAGAGAACACACCTACCTGAAACAGTACAGAGACAGTTTGGAAGGAAGAGCCCTTTTTGTTGGTTCCTTTCTTCTCATTACCACCACCTTCAGCTGGAAAATGAGATGACAGTCCAACTGAGGTACTGCTGTAGATCCCTTTGACAGCATTATAATTGTGCATCTAATACATAGAGCATGAACACTGACTCAGCACTGATTCAAGTCATTTGATAGCTACAGCTGAAAACACCAGACAGGAAACATTAATCCTCTGATCTTACCTTCATCTATGGAAGCAAAGGTGGCATAAAATTGCATAAAATTTTCATAGATTATTTCTGATACAGTCCCACAACAGTTTCATTCAGGGGGTCCTTGTTCTTCTCAAGTCAGCCAGAGATGTTGTAGTCCACTGTACCAGCATAGTGCATCAGTGAAAAGTGGGCCTCAGCCTTGCCTTTGCTAGGCTTGGGCTTCTGGAAGTTACTGGACTTGCCCAGATGTTGGTCATAGAGCTTGTTCTTAACAGAGGTGTCAGTTGCCTTGGGGAACATGCACTCCTCTTCCAGGATGGAGAAGATGCCCATAGGCTGAATAGAAAAAAGGTGTTTTCAAATAAGATTAATTCAAGTTATAATAATATGGAGTGAAAGAAATGCTAAAATGAAAGTACAGGAGGTATTTTATAGAGAATTAGCTTGGGAGGAGCAGGTAAGCAAGATTTTTTGTGAACAGCTGGCAAGATATTCAAAAGCACCAGATTTTCATAAATAGGGTTTTGAACTACCCAGATATTGGCTGGAAAACAAAGAAAGCCAAGCAAAAACTGTGCAGTAACTTCTTGGAATACAGTAGTGACTTCCCCTTACCCAGAAGGAGCAAAAAGCAAGCAGACATGAGGCTTTCTAACATTTGAATTTAACTGAGAAGAAAACCTGAGGAGGAACCAATATGCAAAGACAGAAGACAACTGGGGTAAATATGACAATGAAATGGCAATTTATAATGATGTGGAAGAAAGAAGGACAGAACAGAGAAATAAAAGCAATGTCTTTTTAGAAGGCAGAATACATTTCCAGTCAGTGGATAATTAATCACTAGGGTTATGTTTAAAGGAAGGGAGGAGGTAAGGAGATCTGGAAGCTCCACAGAGAGAGTGTATTGAAGGCACTCAGTGCAAACACTCTCGAGAACCCCTTCCAGATCTGATTTGTGTGATTGCACAAACTGCGTAAGAAACACACTTTTTCTATAAGCTCAATGCAGGCAGCCAGGTCCATCCCACAGTCAATGAACTCCCATTCAATTCCTTCCTTATACTCTTCCTGCTCCGGCACAAACATGTGGTGCTTGAAGAACTGTTGCAGTTTCTCATTGGTGAAGTTGATGCACAGCTTCTCAAAGCTGTTGAACTAATATTTGAGTAAATATGTTAATATTGTTAAACTGACTCAAATCAATTTATTTTGTAGACAAAGGTCAGCCAGACTATCCCTGAAGGGTTTTGATAATAGCGTAAAAGATATATCATGGGTAGTCCAGGCTTACAGAAAAGTTGTGCTGTGCAGCACATGGTTGATGTAGCCTTCATTGGCGATGTTTTTGGGTGACCCTAATGTCACTAAATACAGATTCTGTGGGGAGGGAGACAGCAGCTTCATGGTTATGCTTCTGCCATTTTTTTTTCTCTTACAAAGTGGGTGATGGATCTACAAAGGCAGAAGCAGCTTCAGAGAGATTTGCTGTTTTTGAGGGCTGCACTGGGGTGAAGAGGAGGAAAGGTCAGAAAAGTCAAACAAAAGGAAAAAAGCATTTAAAGACAGCCAGAAGTCTGAGAGTGCCATGTGAAACCAAACCTCAAAAATCTCAAAGCCAGCAATTTCTAAGACCCCAATAAGTGCTGTCTTGGCAGCTTAGTATCCAGTTGTTGGTTGATACATGTCACCATCCACAAGAAGAATTTTTCATAGACTGACTTGGAAATAGCATTCACTGCCTGGTGCACCTGTAGGTAGACAGTTCACACAGCTGTGTCAGGGCACTGCTAGTGCATCACCAGAATAAAATGCCCCATCCACAGACATTGTCAGCCCACAAAGTGCACTAATAGGCCTTAATGGTCCTGACCATCCTCAGCTGTGACCTACACCCACTCTTGTCCCTTAGGGAGAGGACGGTCCCTGCTGCTCCCTGACACTCTCCTGATCCACTGTTTGGCCCTTCATGACATATTCATTTCCCACTTTCACCYGGGGATAGCACAAAGCTTTCAGCAAGTCTGCTGATTCAGGCCCATCAGGTATGCTGCTTTGTCAGCCTCTGTAAAACAAAAAAAAAAAGCTGAAAGACTTTCTTCTTAGCTGGGACAGACAGAATGCATTGGAGCCAGACAGAGACAGAGCTCACTCGGAAACGTGGCAAACTGGTTGGCTTTACCCTATCCACAAAGCTTGACCAACGTTCTCATTTACTTTTCGAAACGGCCTTGTAGGGCTGGTCCTCATGACTGAGTGGCTACAGTAGCCCCAACAGGTGTGGTAAAACCAACGAGTGCATTGGTGATGGGACAACAGGGTGTTTTTCCCTTTGAGCCACTTCTCAACAATGTCACCCAAGCAGAACAAGTCTGGATGTGTTACCAGAAACTGGCAAACACTACAGTAACATGTCCCAGGCATGAGGTCCTTCAGCAGAGCCATCAGGAATAAAGTGGATGCAGAAAGTGACTCTACAGGAGGTGGTAAGTTGAAGGTTGAACCTCCTTTTTATGTTCATCAAGGAACAACAACTTCTTTCCTGGAAGACTCCTTGCATTTCTAGTGAAAAATGGTATGAAAATAGATGGAAATACATCTCTCCAAGCCATGAAGGTATTACCTTCCGTGCCATCTGGCTCTGCCTGCTCCTCACGTGGTTTCTGCTTGAACTTCATGTTCCCGTAGTGCAGGATTGCCCCTGTCAGCTTGTAAATCCTCATTCTCTCATTGGGGCTGAAGCCCAAAATGTCAATGGCTGCCTGCACACCAGAYAGATCAGTTGATTATAATGGTGGTGATGGTAAAAGTGATACTGTCTCTCCTTGCTAAATGTACTCACGTCTGTGGCAACAAGCTCATCCTGGTCATCAATGCTGGCCACAGAAGTCTCCCCTTGGCTGATGAAGGGGTAGTCGTACGGGTTGGTTGTGATGAGGAGCATCTCTGAAAGGCAAAAGAAGGAGTGAGAGCCAGATCCTGGCAGTGAAAATGGAACAACAGCTCAGCAAGGTTTCACAGGCTCTTTTTCCATCTCTATCCCCAAACTCTTGGTTTTCTATTAAGAGACAAGAAAGACAGAGTAAAGCCATTCATCTGCCTTCCACTGGATGAGCAGGAAGTCCTGGAGAGGTTCTCAGTCCTTCCAGTTTAATATGCTGTGAAATGGGAGCTGAACATTCAGCACTGGCAGACAAGGAACAAGGGCCATCCAAAGAAACAGCTTTTAAGAAAGATACTTTTAGGTAAGACTTATACGTGCTTATCCTCATACATGACTTATACTAAACCATCCTGAATGCCCCTTGCAACCGCTGGGGTTGTGTGCTGGTGCACATAAGTAATACAAACATTTGTGTTTATCCACATCTAATTGAGGCCAAAATTCACAACTCATTTTCAGTCCTGAATCCTATGGCAGAGTAAGAGCAGAAGTGAAGGTGTGCAGATGTGCAGTGGGGTTGTGCAGCGTGCAGGAGAGGAAGCCCTCCATACATTGAAGATAAATCTGTCTGTGTCCTTGTACAGACGTGCAGTCCCTGGCACACGGCAGTCTCTCTGGGAAGGGAAGAGAGAGGTGGTAAACACTGGGAGGGCATGGGAGTGGAGTGAGGATGAGTGCAGTAGTTGAGTGTATGGCAAAAGGGTTTGGGACAGATGCGGCGCTTGGGTAGGGCATGCCATTGGCAGTGGGAAGGGGGAAAAGGCTGGAGGGGCTATACTGGAAACAGGGAAGAACTTTTGTCCATGTGATAAAGAGTTCAGATAGATGGTTTGCAGATCAGGGTATCTGGCCATCCAGCACCCAGGGAATTTCTCACCTTTCTATTGAAGATTATTCACAGGATCTGGCTCATATAAATTGGACTTTCCACGCCAGCAAGAACAGTAAGGTGTAAGGCAGAGTAAATTAGCCACCCCCACACCTCACCTGCACACAGTTTGCATTAGAACTTATTGAGGGAAGATAAATTGGAGGTGGAGTAACCCCTAGTGCAACACCGTTATACAGAGATAAAAGTGCTGTGTACAGCTTTGGTAACCCAGTCATTGATGATGCTGGAATGTAGCTGACGTAAATAAGCACATGACCAAAGCTTCAGTGCTTTGCACAGCCTGAGGCACCTGCCGAAAGGGGAAGCCGGGTACTTGTAACACATGGCGCTAGGCCAGCAGGTGCCACTGGACCCTCCATCACTGAGCTGACATATTTAGGGAAAAGTCTCCCATATTGATTTTACTGTAAAATGTCACCAGGTGATGGCTGTCCTTACCAAGCAGTTCAGGCTTCCTATTGGAGAAGATCTGATAGAAGATGTGGTAGCTTCTCTCAGCTTTCAGCTGGAAGGTGACTCTTGACTTTTCCAGCAAGTCTGTAATATGTATGCACATATAAATTTGTCAAGCTCTTCTTTACTTTATAGTAAAGCAGTAAGCCCACCTTATTTACTCACAGGTCTCAATGTCACCAGAGGCCAGTTTTCCAGAGGTACCAAAATGAATACAAATTAATTTCCCCCGGCAAGCAGACAAAAGGTAGTGGTCAGTGAAGCATTCTCAGGGTAACATGCCAGAGTGTTTTTCTCTCTTAAATCTCAGTGACAGAGAAAAGGAAGCACTTTACACATACTCCAATTTTAAACTGTGGAAATCTTTCCCACAGGACACTACAGAGGCAAAAAGCTCAAATGGATATAAAAAAGCCAGCCCCCAGGAAAGCAGGTTCTTGTACACAGTGACCTGCTGCGGCCTCTGCTCAGTCACATAACTGTGATTGCTGGAAGCTGGGGGTGARCCAATGGATGACTGCTTTATTCTTTATTTGCTTTCTTAAAAATCTTCTAGCACCTACTGCCAAGATGTTGGTTGAGGTGGTTCTTTGGGCTGCTGGATCTATTCTTACAAAAGTTATCAGGACACGAGCTGCTAAGATATTTCAGTGTTTTTGCAAGATTAACTTGCAAAGTTAAGACAGCTTGAAGGCTCCTCTAGGAAACTGTTTGCACCCAGTGACACTGATAACAATTTCACATGCAAAGGGGACTTTCAAAGTAGCTGCCTGCTCTGCTACCAGTAAAGGAAGGAACTTATCAGTCGATATGTCAGTGTTAGATGAGAAAGGGTTAAAAGCAGCGGTTGAGGAATGCTAAGACTGGCAAGGCCACAACCCAACCTGTTTCAGAGCATTGCCTGATCTTTAAAGCCTAAACCAAGAATAATTATCCAATGGATACCTTTATCACAGCATCCAGAGCAATACTTTCCTCTGCAGGCTGTGCTGGTCCCAGCACAGGGTAGATTTCTTGCCTGAGCTAGTCTAGTGCTTTCTGTGTTCCCTGCCCTCCCCAGCAGATGTCCTAGGACCCTCAGCAGGGCAGGGAGAAGGGCCAGGAGGAATGCACTTACTCTGCTGTCCTCTGTCTCAACAGTTATCTTCCGATCCTGTGCAGCCTTGATCTTCCCTTTGGTGTACTCCATCTCAGTGTCAGCGACAAAGCAGTAGGTCTTGGCATCAAATGGCTGGTTCTGGGCTTCTATTCTTTCCTTCTCTGATTTGCGCAGGTATGGTGCAGCCTCACCAAAAACCTCCATGCCAGCGTCTCTGCTCATGGTTGAAGCTGAAAGACAGACCCTGCTGTGGTGGTCCCCTGTGCGGTCCTTAGAGTTGAGCAGGGTGGAGCTGAACGTCCACGAGCCCTCCCAAGTTGGCTGCTCTGAGAGCACCCTTCTCATCTCTTGGATGCGTGCCACAAGGTCTTGAGGGAGATATTTGCCTTTCAAAGCTGGAATGTACAAAAGCAATGAAGAAGACCTGCCACCCTTCACGGCCCCAAGGAAAGGGAATCCATGCCCGAAGGATTCATGTAGTCCTTAGTAAGACTGAAGCCCTGAAGCCTGTTTTTCTTCCAGTTCTCCATTTATGATTTCTCCCGCTCCCTTTTAACATGGAGCCTGTCCTAGTACTCTGGTGGGCAGCCATAGCGGGCAGGAACAGACACGTGCCATGGCCCGTTAGAGCAGCTCATGCAGGGGGAAGAATGAGGACCTGCCCACAATGAGCACAAGAGAAGAGCAGTTCATGCCAGTCCAGGCAAGCTATTAGTTTTCATGCCTTAAATTCTCACCTTAACAATCAGTTGACAGAAAGAAGGAAGGAATGGGCTGACATCTCTGATCTCTGAAAGAGAAAGATTGGAAGGTCAAACTCCAGCTAAGCTACAGCTTCTCCTAAGGCCCAGTACCGCTCACTTACTTCCCGCGAGCAACCACTCCAACTGAGGACCAGCGAAGTAAACCACAGATACCAGTCCTTCCCTACCCAAGGAATGGCCCAGCGGAGAATCTACAGCAGATCTTCCACCGCAGTGCTACAGCCTTGCGAAGCTCCAAGCACAGGGAACATCACCTGTGGCAGGAGCCCTCCACCCCTCTACAGGTCAGTAACAGCATGGCCACGAGCACGGACAGGGGATCAGGAGCCACCAACAAGGGCTTTCTCCCTGACAGCTTTTATAGGCTCGGCCCCTTCCCTTAGCTCGGCCCCTTCCCTATATTTGGAAGGGAGGGATCGGCACTCCCGCCTGCTCACCAATTCATGTTCGTTTTCTGCCATATACAGTATGTAAAGAAAGGAGCCACTCTTTTTTCCATTTCTAGTAACTCTGGAACCTAACTGTGGTTTGTAGACTCTTTTTTGTGAGAATTTCCTCTACTGCGAACATGCCTGCCAGCCAGCTATGACCATGGCTGACACTTCACTCATACCTGCTCTCACCTATATGTCACAGAAATAATAGTCCAGAAAGGACCTGCCCCGCTGCTCCTGCTCACGGGATGCCTGTGCAGAGTTGCACAGTGGCAAGGGAACGCAAAGCAGCTACCCATGGGGTGGAGGGCAAGGCCACGGGAAGGGAAAAAGGTGATGAGGATTCATGTAGGATCAGTTATGGCAATTCTTGTGGCTTCCAATCACTGCATGGGTGAGGGAGGACGGGAGGAGAGGCCATGACTGAAGTGTGATGTGACAAACCATGGCAAAATAGAGGCTAACCAGAAAGAACAACACCCAAATCTAGCCAGGGATGGACATTTCATGAATGTCAAACCCTGAATATGCTACAGAAATTTAGCTTCAAATACTGCTTTGGCTGCCTAGGACATTTACCCTTGCTGCCAAAAGGAGCTTCAGAAGCCATGTCACATCATGCTATCAGGTTCTTAGACTCAGCTGATTGTAATTCCCACGTGAGAATGATATTGGTCAGGGGACATAGTAGCCACCAAATCACTGGGCACTAGCCACCTTTGCATGCCAGCTAGGACAGTGCAGCTCTGCTCAGTCCTGAGCACTTGTGACCCAGAGCACCACTTCCACATGAATCCCTGGGGCTGTAGGCTTGGCCATGCCTGGGGAAAGGCAGAGCTGTGCCTGAGGAGAGGCAGGCTGTGCAAGGATACACTGCACCTATGCAACTCCTGCTTGCGCAGCACAGACCGAGGACTGGCAGCAAGGCATGGCCAGCATAGGCTCAGACACCCCTCTACCTTCCCAGAGCAGGGCTGTGCCACAGGTTTCCAGGACCACCCTGCCAAACTATCACCAAATCCACTTTAGCCTACGTGTGTGCCCTGAAAAGCATAGGAAACCACTGGGAATTAGCATGGAGAAAAATAAAAATTCAGCTAAATTCTCCAGCTCTGCAGGAGAGGATGGGGTCAGGCAGGACCCAGAGCTGAGCTCTCCCATCTCAGGGCAAAGCACCATGACCAGCAGGCAGCACAGCCAGGCTTCTGCTGGGTTACTCTCTGGCCCAACAACCTGTGTTCTCAGTTGCACATTTTCAATGAGATAAAAACCTCACTGACTCTTGCAAAACTCCTGCAAAGCTAACTCATAAACTCTTGCAAAAGGGGTATGAACCCCCTTTGGGTCAGAGTGGGCTTTGAATGGAGGTCTTCCAGTCCCAAATGCTCCCTTTGGTTGGTACAGAGAAGACAGACAATGGCTGCAAATTGAGCTCACCTGACAGGGCAGGTGAGGACAGCATGGCAGGGGCAATGGGAGCCTTCATGCCTGCATAGATAGCGGTAGCTCCTGGTGCATAATCAGAAGGGTCTCCTCTGCTCCAAGTCATCCTGCCTATTTTGGTCATCGTCTGTCACTGTTCAGTATCACCCGTTCACCCTCTGCACAGCATGGACACTCATCCAAGGCTGCAGCACCAGCCTTCCCTCACCAGAACAAAGCCTACAGGACTTGTGTGAAGCCAGAAGCCTACCCCAAATAGCTCCTGCCACCACCCAAAGCACCACTCCCAGCTGGAGCACCTTGGGGCACCTGCAGCTGCTTCTGCGACATGGGGGACATCACCTCATCTTTCAGACACAGTGGCTGGCCCTACTTGAAAGGAAAGCTGACTCCATGGTCTTGCAGGAGCGTCATTGTCGCTAGTGTTTTGTCAAACAAGTTCCATGTTGCCCTTAATTTCATTTAAGGTCACTAAAAATGGACACCACAGACACGTATCTCATGAACCATGAATTCCTAGAATCCCCCTAAGCCTGGAGGATGAGGGAAAGCTTTTTTTAGCAAGCACCCCCTGTGATCAGCCCTTTGAACTCAGTACAGTGGATGTACTGAGTGTCTGCAAAAAGCCAAGACACACCAGACCAACTATCAGTTTGGGGCTTTGGCCTGACACTGAATTGTCAGTGTGATTCAGACAGGGCCTTTCCTGCTCCCAGGCATGCCCAAAAGCAAGGGGGACAGACCCTACTCCCCACAGCCAGCTGTAGGATCAGAGCAAAGAGCACACGCAGGCAGCAAGAGCCACTTTCCCTGCTTTCTCTCACTGGTTCAGGTGCCCAGCTGGGAGCAGAGTGCAGGAAAACAATTAGTAACAAGCAATGACCCACAGGTAGCCCCTGCTGGCAACTAGTCACAGGCACCTGCTGAGCACTGCACCAAGAACATACTGGACTGTTTAAAACCATTTGCGCACAGCCATTGTCTCAAATGCTCTAAATCAGGGCCAACCAGTATGTTCACAAGCTGTAGTACCATTTCATGTTCTCCCAAGCCCAGCAAGGGTTAGTAGCTAAAAAAATACACATTAATAACTTTCAGATCTCTAAGTAATACTGATCCGTGAAGTATGCAACCAACTACAACAGCCATTGCTATTACATGCCTGCTATTTGAAAAAGCCCCACTTTTCATTAGAACAGTCACATTCTTAATTCTAGCAGTTCTCCATCATTATATGAAAACATTTCTCAAGATAATAGTTGCTGTAAAATCTTATCAGAAGGTAAGATGGAGCAAGGGCTGAGATATAAAAATGTGCCTGTTACACTGCAAAGCAGGAATGCCGAGAGACTCGGGGAGTGCAGATCAATCTGCAGATCTAGATTTTTGTTTTTTTCCTTGGTCTTAAGGACATGCATTAGATTTTTCTGGCTCAAGAAATAAGTGTACAAAACTTTCTACGTTTAGACTTGTTTGTGCTTTGGAGCCTTTGAATGTTTGACAAGCTGTATGAATAGGGATGACAGAGCTTCATGCAAATAAAAATCACAAAGTGCCATGATAGATCTAAAACTTAAATCTCTTTTTATAAATTACAGTTGGAGTTGAATGAGTGGGACATTGCAGGTCTTTCAACCCAACCAAGGAAATTCCAAAACTTCAGCAAGCTGAGGAAAGATTACTGCTTTTATACCATGTGTCTGGAGTTTCCCGGGGAGCAACTGCTTTAGAAATACTCTGTATTTCACTCTGGCAAGGTGGCTATTCTTCCCACTCTGCAGAGGAGACCACACATGAATGATTTGCCTCCTCTAATGGAAAGAGGCTGGGCCAGACTCAAAGCAGGCTGTGGACATCTGGGTGCCAGCTTCTGGGTACTGGATTTTAGGGTGAAATCCAGACTCCAGGGGCTTGACATGAAGCTCCTTGCGCTGTGCAGGGATTTGTTAAGCACCTCAGAAGGACAATTCACAAACCCTGCTAAAAAAAAGGGGATCTGCTTAGCCTGAGCTGAGTGATGAAGCTGGGTACCCAGCCCTTCAGTGTCGGTCCCAGAGCCTGTCGCTGCCTTTGGAGGGCTTGAGCTCAGCCCCTCTGACTGGGCTGGCTCTGGTCGCTCCCAGCAGGACCAGCAGCCAGGAAATGGGAGACCCAAAATCAAACCTTTTCTTAGCCCGGGGATTTTCAGCTGATGTCTCTCACCTTCCCAGAAGAAGTGGAGACAGATGTTAAGAGTCAGTGTCAGAAGCAGGAGCAGCAGAAGGAAACCTGGCTGCAGCCTGGAGGTTCCAGGGCTCAGCTGGTAGACACCCTGCTCCCAGTATAATGTCTGGGTTTTGGTCCTATTCCTGTAGAGAGATACTTCTTATTGCACTCCCAGGGCTGGAGGACATCTCAACCATTTTGCCTAAACCCCAGGATTGTGCAGGATTAGTCTTCAACCCACAAAGCCATTACCTACAACAGGCCACACAAAAGTGTCACCTCTGCACTTGTGGAGGATCCTGCTATCCCTCAGGAAAATCCAAAGCTGCATGTGCTGGGGCTGAGTGGTCCGAGCACAAGAGGATGTGGAAGCCAAGGGTGTTACACAGACTGGGCAACATTCATTCCCAATATTTTCTTATAAAAGCAAAGGACGCTTATTTCTTGGCCTCACAAGAGCTGGACAGGAAAAGCAGCCTTTTTGTTTTACCTGTTGAGTGCCTGGATCTCCTTTCTTAACTCAGAGCTCCATACTCCTTGCTCCTCTGGACTCAGTTCTACTTGTGTCCAGGGCCACCCTGCCTCTCCCCCACCACCACGCAGTTAGAGGCAGTGCCAGTAGATTGCTCCTGCGAACGGGCCAACTGCACATGGGGTTGGGACAAGGGGGCTGCTGCCTCACAACAGGGTACAAGATGGCCCCTTGTGAAGAAGCACTGACACCATCCCAACCACAGCCAGGACTGCCACAAGCTCTGCTGCTTGGCRTTTGGGCAGGCATGAAATGGTGTCCCAGGAAAAGATGAGATTTAGAGTGTGTCCCAGGTCAACGATACCCTGCTTCAGCTTCTCACAGACAGAGGACAGTGAAACACCTTCCTTTACCACCAAAACCTTCCTAGGGCACTGTAGAAAGGCCCCAGGGCACACATGTAGGTACACATCTACTTGCAAGCAGCCCTGGGGAACAGCAGCTGCCATTATATCTGTTGCTCCGTGCTGCCAACATCATTTGCAGACACAGAGCTGTCCTGAAGTGAAGGTCACAAGGGTGCTATCACAGTGAGCTGCGTTGCCTTGCAAGGCTCTCTAGTCCTGGTGTTGCCAGGCAGCTTTTATTACTGCCCTTCATTCAGATAAGGGCACTCATGGCTCAATATACCACCACAAATTAAAGGTGGATTTACTGGCTGGTGTCTATCTATTTTTGCACAAAGAACTTCAGGAGAATGAGGAGGTTTTGTAAGCTGTAGCTGAATAAGTTCCCTAGCATGCTGAAAGAACCTACCTTATTAAACTAGTAATACACAGCTTAAAACACGGAATGGGCTGGTTCTTGCACAGAGACAGATGCAATCATTTCTGCCCAGGTCTCCCCAGCAGAGATCCTCATACTCCCAGTAACATGTACAACTGATGCAGAGCTGCTAGAAGTCAGGGGCTAGATAATCCATGAGCAGCATAGCTTGCTTTAAAAAAAACAGTTTCAAAAAAAATCAGGTTTTTTTTGAACCAAACCAAACCTTTTAAATTCTCTTCTAGGGGGGAAATAGTTAGCTTTTTGCTTTTCTTTTTAGGCCACCAAACCTAAGAGCAAACCAGTAAAATTGACCTGCTTATCAGTTCATATCTAATAGCAAGGACTGTGGCCATTCCCCCCATAGCACAGCACAGAATATCTGCTTCATTAAGTACACGCTCACTGCCCCAAGGCTGGGGAGCTCCTGAGCAGCCCCAGCACACACTGTCCTGGAGCCACAGCTCCTGGGTCTATCTAGGTGAGCACCCTACAGCAGCAGCAGGGACTGGAAAGCCTTGGCTGCAACTGGCAACCTCAGTCCATCATGGCAGGCTGTTCATAGCTCTGTTTGACTCCTCAGCAGTCCGCACATCGCTTGTTTTACCTGACTGAAGATACATACTGATTTGCAGCTAGGTGGTAAAGACCCCAACTCAATGCTCAGCCTTCAGCTCCATCCTGTAGTTCACCAAAGAGCACGTGAGACCCCTCATTCATTCCACAGTCCTGGCTATGGGCTGATGGGAGCACATCTTTGTAATGTGGGGTCAGTGCTTGGACCACACAAGTCTGATGAAGTGAGAAAAGGCTCAGAAAATGTAGATATCTACAAAATTACTGGAGAAAGAGAGAAAGAGCTACAGTATCTCAAACCGCCCATAGCCTTGACCCAAGATAGGGATGAGGAAGACTCACTTTTTTCCTCAGGCTGCTAATAGCTAACAAGCAACAAGGATTAAAAGGCTCTGGGTGGCTGCAGGAGGATGCTAAGTTTCAGCCAGCTTTCTTCAATGGCCAGGCATCTTTGCCATTGAAGTTCAGTGCCACCGGCTGCAGTTTCTGAAGGACTGCCATGACAACAGCCTCATTGTACCACGGCTTGCAGTACTCTGTGGTGCTGGCCAACAACGCTGTTCAGTCTATCATTGCCAAAATGCTGCCAAGCAGGGCTGGCTGTGGCATTTCTATCAGCTCTAAGGAGCCTGAACCCCGAGTGCTTCAGAATCCTGAGTCTCCATCAGCTGAATCCCAGCACAACACTGCTCACCCCAAGGGAGGGGGTCAGAGAAAAGCAGTAAGGCTGGGAAGAGCCTGGAGCGATACAGCGTGTGTAGCAGCCACAGTGGAGGACATTTGAGCAGAGTTACAGCCACATGGCCAGGTGTCACCTCAGGTGCACACCTCGATCTTCCATGCACCCCACTGTTGCCTCCAAGTCTGTCCCATCCCTTGGCCTCATGCTAGCATTTTTTGGTGCCCTCTGCACAATCTGCTCTAGCCTGTACTTAAGCCTGCTGTGCCTGCAGAAACCTCCCTGCACCCCCAATACCTGGCAAGAGGGACCTGATACACAAAGGCAGCTTCCAATCAAGGAGCCACTGCAACAAGCACAGAAGAGCTGTCCTGAGCTCTGCAGCCCTCTTCCCTGTCCTCTCTCACTGTCATTGCAGCTTGCCCAAGTCAAGCTGGCTGTTTCATGCTTTGGAGTGGCTTGGGAGCATGCTTGAGGTTGTCTGAAGGTGCTGGTACAAATCTGTGCTGAGTGGAGCATGCCTGGTGACTGCTCAGCCAGGAACCCAAAAGCACCCCGCAGGCCTCAGGCCAGCAAGGTCCTAGTCAAGAAACTCAGCAACCCCTGGAAGCATAGGGGCCCAGCTGGCACCATCAGGAAGTGTTTGCTGAATATAAGCGGTCAAGGAGGTTGACTGATGTCTGTGGATCTGGAGCCAACCAGGACACTGTACCTTGTTTCCAGACAGCAGAAACATCTGTTTTTCCTCCCTTATGTGAGTTACTCCATCAGATGGAGAGTTTGTTTGCAGGCAGCAGGTAAATCCAGCACTGTGGGAAACACCTGCCCTGGAATTGTCCTGAACAGTCCCTCCAGGGCACAGCAGGCTGCTCTAGCTAGGGACAGTCATGAGTGATTAAAGACACTACCATCATTCAGATACACCATGGGACTGCAGACAAAGCACTGTGTGAACATGTATGACCCAGGTAGTCCTCACTGCCCAAGTGCAAGGTACGGGCTGAAGCAGGAGATGTGCTCCAAAAGCACCTGGCCTCATGCTGTAGCACAGCTCAAGCTCAATACAAGTGGAGAGCAGAGCTGCTCAGCAACCCCCGGTCAAAACAAGCTTCTTTGAAATGAACACTAAGGACCAGGCCAGGGAGCCACGTCCTCTCTGCTGCTCTGGGCTCAAGCGAACTTGTCAGCTGCAGCGCACATGGTTTCGGAGCTGGGGAGCAGATAAATTCCCGTGTCACAGGCCATTTGATCCAGGTCAATTCTCCTTAAGATCAAAACTGGATTTGGACTGAGCCCTTTTAGCTATCATGGCAGGCACACAGGGTATTTTCACACTGGCAGTACACATGTGACAGAGTATGGAAAAATAAAACCGGATTTGGATTTTGCCCTGATGACTGTGGACTGATGCCCAGTATGGCTCCTGCATCCTCTCAAGAGACACCAGCCAAGACACGGGCTTGCTTTCCTGATAGGTTTCTTTTTTAAGTGCAGAAGAAAAAATTTCAATGAAGAGGGGAAAAAAAAAACCCACAGAAATGTGTTTGGAGCACATTTCTGGGCACATAAAAGAGAAGGTGATAGGAACAGTCAGTGGGGATTTACTAAGAGGTGAATTACATCTGACCATCCTGATTACCTTTTATGATAAAATGACCAGATCCGTGGATGTGGGGAAAGCAGTGGATGCTGCCCAACATCAGCTCCCAAAACTATCTGCCACAATATTCTTGTGTCCAAGCTAGGAGTTTATGATCTGGATAGGTAGGCAACTAGGTGGGCAAAGAACCTGGCTGGGCAATAATACTTAGAGGATAGTTGTTAACGGGTCACATGCATGGGTCAGTCCTGGGAGTTTTCCTGTTTAACACCTTTATCAATGACCTGGCAGAGGCAACAACACCACACTTGCTTATAAAGTTTGGAGACGGCAATATAGTGGGGGAGCAGCTGATACCCTCTAGGCCAGAGCTGCCATCCAGAGGGACCCAGACAGGCTGGAGGGATGTGCTGACAGGAGCCTTATGGAGTTCAACAAGGACAAATGTGAAGCCCTGCACCTGGTAAGGAAAGCGTCCTTGCAAAAACACATGCTGGGAACTGACTGGCCAGGGGCAGTTTGGGAAGAAGAATCTGAGGTCAAGATGGTCAGGGGCCTGGAGCCTGCCATCACATACAACACGAGGAGAGGCTGAGGGAAGAGGGCGTGTTCAGCCTGGGAAGGAGAAGGCTTCAGGAGGACCTAACAGCAGCCTTCCAACACCCATGAGGAGGTTATCAAGAAAATGGGAGTCAGGCTCCTCGCCCTGGTACACAGTAAAAGAATGAGTTAAAACACTGATTGAAATGAGAAGTTCAGACTGGATATAAAGAAAAACATTTGCTCTAGTGGGAAACATTTTTTTAACCCATCTGAAGAGGTTGTACAGCCGCCATCCTTGGAGGTTTTTAAGTCCTAGCTGCTTAAAACCTTGAGCAACCTGGTCTGACCCCATAGCTGCCCCTGCTTTGAGCAGGAGGTTGGACTACAGACGTCCTGAGGTTCCTTCCCATCCAAGTTATTCCATGATCTGGACTGCAAATGCAACATCAGGCTTTGCAGACATTTAAAGCCACAGTCTCTGTACCTCTTCAGTCCCTGGCTCTGCCCGTGCTGTTGGTGAGAACATTCCTAAAATGGTCAGCTTCATCTGTGAGGCAAGTATCACTCATTAGTTCGGCTCCTCCATGGGCTACGTGCACAGGACTGCGTTGCCTTCCTTGAGTAGACAAATGGAGCTGTCTCTCATTCCTCAGACATCTTGTCACTAGCCCCCAGCCTGGGACGGCATCAGCTCTGCAGTCAGTATTATAGGGGCCAGCTGCTCTGAAGAAATGCTATTTTCCCCCAGTATTTTATGGGACAAGTAGGCTGGGGCTGGGTGTGGTGTGGGCACACACAGGAACGCCCTGTGGATTGGCCCCAGCCAGGCTTGTACTCTACTGTCTGTCTGTCCGCAGGGTACCCAGGGGTCCCCATTTGCCCGAGGTAACAGAGGCTCACCTTCACAGCACCAGACTCCAACAAATTTGGTTCTCAAGTGAAACCTGTAGTCCAGTGCACCGGTGAGACCTGCTTAGGGAGCCAGGCACCCCTCCGCCCCAGTCCAGCGCTCAGCATAGCCACAAAGAAAGGAGTCCTGTCGTAAACTTTCCCCTGCCAGACCGGAGCTCCCCCTTTGCGGGCCGGGCACTGCACTCTGGGCTACAGGGCATTTGGGTACGATGAGTACAGGGGGAATTTGCTCTGTTTCTAGTACTGAAGAAATACCGGACATCCACTGACAAAGGGTCTCCAAGCCCGCCCCAGCACATTCTCTTTCTCCCACTACACATCCACCCCTTAAACAGTTATGCATCCTCCTGGTGAACATTCAGCACAGCCCTTGGTCCTCCTAAACGTGCAGGGAACAGAGCTGCTCTCCCTGCTGTCACTGAGGCAGGGCAGTGAAAGCCTAACAGTTGCCTAAACAACAATTTTTTTAAAAAACAAACAAACAAACAAACAACCTCTCACTTCCAAAGAAAGTTTCCCTCCTGGGAAAGGTCAAGGGAAAAGAGATGGGCAGGGTCAATTTGAGAGGCAGAAAGAAGCAGGACATCACTTGCCCCCACTGCCAGAAGGCAAGGCACGTGCTCGAGTGCCAAGATGTGGCCCACGGGCCAGTCCCTCCATCCTGAATCTTTCTGTGCCCTTCCCACAGGCCCCCCAGTCTGCCACAAGCTTCTCATGTCAGCTGGTTCTGCCTTTCAGGGCACATAAAAACAAGTTAAAGGACATGACATGCCAAAACATTTGGCAGAAGACAGAAATCTTACATTTGTCTCTGTAGCAGGAGTCAGATGCAAATTAGCTTTAGGGAAATACATGTAGATAGGGTGATCCTTGACACGCTGCAGCCCACAGGCTTTGTATTGAGTTCGCAAAGCCTCAGGACAGAGGCTTGGCAGGCTTGCCTCATCCAAATTTCTACTGATTTCTGTTTTGTTTTAACTTGGCTTAGCTGTAATACCAATTCTTTCTTCTGAGCAAGTGGTTCTGGCTAATTTATTTTATTTTTACTTATCATTGCTTCATACAACCCTAGTTTTACATAGATTGTACTCTGTGCAGAATAAGGTATTTGTCACTAACATACTGATGCAATACAAAGAATTACAAGCCTGATATGACAGCAGAGACCTTGAGAGGTGCAAAGGATGCTGCATAGAGAAGTGCAGCCATGGGATGGTAAGAGATGGGGCAGAGACTTGGCCCTAGAGACTCCACAGCCACAAACAACTCATGAGTGGTCAGATAAAGAAATAGAGACCTGAAGGTGTCACCCATGAAAACCAGTTTTGTCCAGAGACCACGTATCCAATGTATGTAAAAATGCAAGAGAGATGTAATGTGGCGTCACAGAACGGAAAAATGGGAGCATCTTGCTGTATGACTGACTTCTTTACAGAGCCAGTTTTTGTTGCACAGATATGAGAGGTGAGCAGTAGGTGTTTAGTGGCAATTTACCGTTATCCAGCAATCCTTCAGGAACAGGAGTCAATTTTTCACTATTTCTTTCCTGCTGCCAGTAAAAACTGACCAGAACCTACTGAAGATCACTGTGCCAAGCAACCCATCTGCCTAGCCCCTCTCATGACATTTTTGCACAAGCATCTCCTTTACATCAGTTAAACTCACTCCCTTTTTATACTGCAGAGTGTGTACACGCCCCTTCTATGCTTCCATTATATGCAAAACACCACCAGACTCAAGGAAACTGCAACACTTTTCACACACGCTCCCCTGTGAAAAATGGAGGGGTAATAAGAGACCCCAAACACAAAGGGAAGTCTCAGTCCCAGGAGCCTGCACACCGGCATGGCAGGGGGAAACCCTGCATGGCACAATATGCAATCCTGGCATTTCAGTGACTGCTGCTGATGGAGATCCCCCACACCACAAGAAGAGACAGGTCCCCGGGCCAAGCCCTGTTCCTGGCAGAGGCTACCGCATACATCAAATTCAAAACACTCCTCTACTTAGTGGTCAGTTAAGTAAAATGGGTTTTAAATAAATACACTCTCTCTCCGTTAGCCCCATGACCAACCTGTTGCATTTTTCACTTTGAAATATTGTCTCTTTCCCATTCCTTTTGGAAGACAGATATGGCTGAAAAACATGTATTGAGTCTTTTCAGTCCCTAAAGATTCAAATTACAGTATTAAAATTCGTCTTTTCTCCACAGGGTATCTTAAGCGCTTGGCAGTAATCAAGAGAAGCACAAATAGACTTTAAAGAGGCAAACAAAGTATCCTCCCGGATCAGCTGCTCCATTTCTTAGTCACTTTCCCACCAGGTCTTCTAAGTCAGTATTTTCATGAAACACAGAACAGAGAGGAATGGACTCTTTAATACAGAAGAAGCAGTGAGACAGGCAGGACAATTCCCCCCCCCCACTACCCCCAAGGAAAATATTCAGATTATTTCTGACTTGTTCAAAAAGGAAAAAAAGTATTTCCCCAATGCAGGTAAAGTAAGAACTTGGAGACTTAAAGCACATGAGAGGGCATTAAAAAAAGCTGCACAGGCCTGCACTTCTACACAGTCTCCACTAGCAGTACTCGCTGCTAGTTTCTGTTCGTTACCAGTTAATATGCACAACTTGTCCACTACAGATCGTCCCTATTGAATGGCCACAGAGTTGGGCCACTGAGACCCGTAAGGGGGTGGTGTTCCAATGTTGCTTTTATCACAGGAGCGGATAAATATAATTTACCACCTTCTATATCCCAATGCACTGTATTGCACAAGTCATCCTCAAAACAACTGCATCAGAAGTTCAAAAAGGAGGTGATTTTCCCTGGTAAAGGTCACGATGAAAAAAGGAAACAGGCACACACTCATCTGGAGCAGGGCAGCTCAGAGCACTGGGTGAGTACAGTCTCAACAAGACAAATTTCATAGAAACACAGAAGTGCTGGTTAGAAGGGAGCTCCAGAGGTCTCCAGTCCAGCTTCCCACAGGACTATCACCAGCAGGTCAAGCCATGGCCTGTCTTGTTTCAAAACAAACTGGTGCACTGCCACTCGGAAAAAGAAACGCAGAGCTAGTAGGTGCCAAAAGTCAGCTCTGTAAGGAAAGTTTTGAAAATAAATTACCTCCAGGATTGTGGGGAAAAATAAAAGGTGAGGAAAGGCTCTTTAGAAACAATGCAGACACTCGCAACCACTCCATGAAAATAAAATCATTATTGCCAGGGTGCCACTTATCACAGACACTAATATTATTGATAACACCTTGGATTTGACACAGCCTCTAATTGATAGAAGACTTAAAGTATGAAAATTCCTTTGGAAGCCACTCCTATTGCCTATTGCAATCAAGCCAGCCAGCACAAGGAGGAAAAAAAATAACTTCCTTTTCAGCTGTTGAGTTTAATTTTACTAACATACTTTTTAAAACTCCCACTGTAAACTGATACAGAAAAATTATTGCTGATACTTTAAAACAGAAAAAAAACCTGCTTTAAACTATCTAGTATTTGAGAAGGAAAAAAAAAAAAAAGAGTATCTTGGAACTTCAGGAATCTTCCTTCCTTGACAGAGCTTTATCAGAAGAGTGCAGTCTTAGACATGCTCTATCACAGTAACCTTCCTGATACCCTCAGGAGGTCACTATAGTATAAGACAGCTGATGCGGACCTACACTACTTTATCATGTTTTATCAATGCTCTGGAACAGGTTAAGTTTACTGTTTTTCAGTATGGAAGTTTACCATAGACACTGCACCTTCCCTCAGACAGGAATGTTCTCTTCCAAGCCCCACACTCAGAAGAATGCCAGTGCTACCAGTAGGAACACTTGCGTTCAGTTTGAAACACTCTGGGACTTGGTGCAAGAACTTTTCTGTTTTGTCTCCTGTGGGCCATTCTCTGGGGTTTAGCTACCTTAAAAAAGCACGTTCAGCTTATGGTTTGCACTACTATAGATAAACACTACTTTCTAAAAAGAGATAAAACAATGCAAGAATATGAAGCTTGACCAGTATCCAAAGTTCTGATGATATTCTAATCAAATCTAAGGAAAAAAACCATATTGCTTATACAAAGCAATCTTTATTTTCAAATGCTGCACTGCAAAAATTTTATCTGATTTACAGCCCTATGCATGGACACATATCCTCTTCATCCTTCCCACTTCACTATTCAGCATAGCACAATCAGGCCAACTATGCATAAAATCATTTAGATCAGAAGAAAAATCTGTTTGCAACCCATTAGTCATTTCCTTATAAGTTAACAGCGTTCACCTGGAAAAATCACCAGGAAAAAAACATTTCATATCTGCATTAAAATGAAGAAGAGATCAGGCACACTACAGGGCTGGTCCCATGCGTGGACGCTGCTGATGCCTTCAGTGCTCTTCACCTTTTTAACCTTGATAAAGAAGTACTTTTAAGGCTCTCCTGCTTATAATATTGTAACTGCCTCTCCATGAAGGCAAAACAGTGCAGAAAGAAAAGGTCCTCTGAGAATGCCATGGCCCACATGCAGTGACTGTCCTTCACTGATGTCCTGCCAAGAGACACCAATTAATTTTACCAGTGATACACACGTTCTTCCCAAATGAAAAGTGTTTTCCATTTTTTGCTCCCAACAGTGTTTCAGAGAAGTCCCAAATTTCATTCTGTAGCCTAGATCTTGCTGCAAATAATATCCATGGGGAAGGCCCTATAGAGATTTTTGATAATGGTGTTTTGCAGAAGTATGGTTGACTTTCTTATTTGGAAGAAAGGAGGCATATGGTGACAGGATGTTACACTTGTATGCTTCTGCTTTAACTCCAATGTCCAATTACAGCCAAACCTACAAGTGATGTTCACATCAATCTCTGAAGACCTTGTGTTTTAGGATCTGTATTTTCTCATGTGTGCAGCAATAGAAGAAGAAATCTCAGTGCTCCTCTTGTTCTGGCCATAATAGTCCACGAAGTCACCATCTGGCCCGAGGAGGTACATTATTATTGTGTGATCCACCTGTAAGAGAGCACATTGTGGCTTGGTAAAAAAGATCATAGAATACCAGGTTGGAAGGGAACTCAAGGATCATCTGGTCCAACCTTTCTTGGCAGAAGCATGGTTTAGACAAGATGGCCCAGCACCCTGTCCAGCCAGATCTTAAAAGTGTCCAATGTTAGAGAATCCACCACTTCCCTGAAGAGATTATTCCAATAGCTGATTGTTCTCACTGTGAAAAATTTTTGCRTTTTGCCCCATCAGAATGTCCCCAGGAGTAACTTGTAGCCATTACCCCTCGTCTTTTCCATGTGACTCCTTTTCCAAGGGAGTCTCCATCTTCTTTGTAGCGACCCTTTAAATACTGGAACACCCTGCACATCTCTCAAAGTCAGCAGCAACAGGGTCCCGTTCAGCCGTCTGACCAGATTCCTCACCAAGAAGCTAAAGCAAGATAAGGAAAACCTCAGCATCACCTCGGCGACCTCTTCTTGTTTTACCCAAGAAAATAAATTGAGAAAACTAGTTGCATATTCAGAATGTGTGAAGGAAGCTTTAAGCAGACAAGTCTTCCCTAAGCTGCTGGCACCCTTCTTCCAGCACAGACAAGGCTGGGGCAAACCTGCAGGCTAATGGTCTTTCCCCCTCACTTTTCCCAGTTTCCCTCTACTTCTCATGATGCTCCGTGACCCTCACAAGGTATTCAAGCTCCTGCTGCTAATATGATGTAAATCCAGTATAAACAGAGGTATTTCATTAAAACAAGTTCACTGCCAGTGCAAACAATGGGACCAAGAGCATCACTGGGATACAGGAGCTGCAGATAGAGGAGCTGGCGCAGAGGGAAATACATGTGCTGGGAGGGGTCTCCCTCTACTGTCCGAACTGAAATAACATTAAAAAAAATGTTCAAAGTAACAATTACTTGAACGTTCAAGGTATTACAATTTGATTTATATACAAGTTAACTCCACGTAAATTTATTTAAAATGTAAATTTATTTAAAATGCCACTGCAGGTACTGTCTGCATCTAACTGTTACAACATCTTTATGAGCAAAGACATGAAATACTGAAAATGGAGGCCATGAATCTGTGATTGCTCGAGTGACTATATCATCTCACTGCCACTGGAGAAAAAGAACTGGAATGTACTTATGCACTGAGAGTACAACTGTGTTTGAAATTAAGAAATCACATAAACATTTCCAGTACCACAAGCTAAAAGGATGCACTAAGCTTAATGGCATTTCTGTCACTGAAAGAATGTTTCTGAAAATTTTATTGAAGCAGGTTTAATTCAAATATTTTACTCTAGTTTCAAATTTTCAAGATAAGATCACAAAATCAAGTTGTAGGAGGCTTTTTTTAAGAAATCTGAATCACAATTTAGATCCTTTAACTGGAAATTAACAAAAAAAAAAAAAAAAAAAAATCAGGTAGCCTGCTCAGAGCATCTTAACTCCTGGCCTATGGAAGATTAAATACAGTCAGGATGAAGTGCAGTTTCTGTGTAAAAGACCACTTTTTTTTCAAGCTGTGCCCAAAGCCTGCACTGTTCCCACTGTATGCACCTAAGATCATCATTTGAGTTTCAATGCAATCTTGTAAACCACAGAATAAACCAAATAAACTGGATATTCTGGTATTGAGAATTATAAAATTGAGATTATTAAATCTAATAACATTCAAGTAATACTTGAAAAATTCAAACAGATGTTTAGAAATTATAATTTCTAAATGCTCATCTCAATGCTATTTTCATGTCAAAACAAGCAGCAATTGGCTATAGTGGACCTCTTCCCCTTCCCCATCTCCCAGCAGCCTGCAGAGGAAACAGAACCTGCTCCTGCACAAACATCAGTCTTAATCACCAACTGGCATGACACGTCCATGCAAGACATAATGAGGAAAAAAAAAACCTTACTGGAGGAAATGACAGAGTAGTAATTATCTGGATAAGTCTCAGGTAGGCACAAAATCAGCCTCCCAGGTCTGAAAAAAAACCAAGAGCCTATGACAAATCCTGAAGAGATGCAGGTATACTCTTCCTCCTTGGCACCGTGTCTGGGGCTCCCAGGCTGCTCTCCTGCTCACAACTGACTGGCCTTTCTTCCTCGCTGCCCTTCCTTTCTCTCAGACTCACAACCCTAGCACAGACCAGCGATATTCTCCCTGGATCCTGAATCCCTTCTCCTACTTCACTACATCTGTAGTCACATTCTCCAGCTTGGTTTCACCCTCCAGCCTCCCTTGAAACTGCTGTCATCTATAGAGTTATTTTCCTTGACTGAACCCCTGTACTTTCCCTTCACGGCCATGCCAGAATCCAGGTGTGGTTTGCTAGAATCCACGTGTGGTTTACTTCATAAGGAGCAGCACTCCTTCAGCTTTTCTGGCCTCTTTCCATCATCTCTCCGCAACTTCAGTTCACTCATTTAGTGTCAGATTCTACTGATTTTTTCTCTCTCCTGAGCTGGCATCCTTTGCCAATCCTGTTCCTATAACCTATTCTTGTATTTCTACCAGCCCTCTTTTATAAATCTGATTTTAAGTAGTATCTTTTTCAGATTGATGCTAGATTGATTTAAATTGGTGTTGTTTCTCCAGCAAGCTTCTCTCCTCCATTCAAATATAGTATCTTAGACACAGACTTCTTTAGCTATTGAGTTGCCACTTTAAGCGAAAACAAGTTCTTGATCTCCCACTTCACACCCATTTTAGTAACGTAGAGCAGTGCACATCACCAGTGTGATTCCATCTTCTCTTTACTGAGATCATGTGCTGCTCTTGCTGTTTCTTTCTATGTACACTTTTTTTGTTCCACCAACCTTTTTGTCCACGTGGATAATTTATTTGCTGCAGTCAGGTGGTTTTAGAAAACAGATTAAGAATAGACAATAGTGGATTAGACCAAAATCAATCTGCCTCAGCATCCTGCCTCAAATAGTGGCCAACAATGGTTGCTTTAAAGAAGAGTATAAAACCAGCACCAAAAATACGCTATCTTCCTCTATTACCTACCAGTTTCCAAACATGTTTAGCTCACAGGCTTCCTGAACTAGGCAAGACTTCTGTGCATTTCGATATCCTCAACAGATTGTTTTTTCCAAAGACTAACAACCAGTCTCCCTGTGGACTCCCATAAACTTCTTTCATTTGCATCTGTAGCAAGGGATTCCACTTCTCACATGTCCGTTGCAACAAGAACCATCACCTTTCCTTTTGAACCTGTTTTGGGTTTTCTCTGATGCCCTTAGTTCTTGTAATGAAGAAAAAAAAAAAAGAAGATCATACAACATGTATCCTCACTTGTCATATCACTTGTACCTAATTTACTCTTCCAGTCTGCTCAGGATGTGGCAAGTCAGGAAGGCCCTAGCAGCAGCTCTGAGACCTATAACCAGTCCTATTCACTTCCAGAGAGTAAGATTTTGACTACCCAGTTTAGCCTCACTTAAACCTCAGCTTCCCCCTTCACACTGTTATTTTACATATTTTATTCCCACTTAATTTAGCATTAACGTGCTCTCTCTTCCAGGTCATTTGACACAGGAGGAAGATCCTCACAGTATCTGCAGGCAGACTTTGCATCATCCAAGTCTCTTGCCAGGAAGACCCTGCTCCTTGGTGTCAGTTTGGCAGGGAATGAGTTGTTACTCATTTTTACCTCTCATTTCTCCCTCTTCCTATTGCCTTAATTTTCCAGTTCCATTTTCACCTTGGAGCACATAAGAGAACAACCAGACAAAAACATTACACGACAGAAAGAAGTTCAAATTACTGCCAGGCTTGCTAGCTCATATGCTATTCTGTACACAGGCCTGGGATTGTACATTTTTAGAACATGTTTCAGTGAGGTTCTGAGCTTGTAAGAGGGCACCTTGATTCTGACTGAGACCTCTCAAACACAGCTTAACACATCAGTGCAACAGGGCTCTGTCATGTAGGACTTCAGTATAGATGGCAACAGCTGCCTTCTGATTTTAAAAATCTATATGCTGTTCTTAGCTAAAGTCTTTCATTAGTCAAAGGCCCTACATTTACTTACTATGTAATCATTGTCTTCATCTTTCGAGCCTTCACTGTAATACACACGGTAAGCTTTGGCCACTTGGTCAATCTGTGCCTTGGTACCAGTCAATCCGATCAGTTTCGGAGAAAATTCTAGATAGAAAGACGACATTTAGACATTTCAGTGAAAAGAATCCCATCAAGAGCCTCCTTTTCAGTGCTCTTTATTACATGCTGTAAGACACTGAGGAAGAAAACAGTAATACCTTTAACATATTTGGCAATGGCTTCTTCGTTGTCCCTTTCAGGATCAATGGTGATGAAGAGTGGGGTCAGATTAGGCAAAGATGGAATTCTATCTGTGACATCAACAACTATTATTTTTCTTAGAAAAGTCAAAATCATTTCTCACCTCCCTTCAAACAAGCTCACAGCCAAGCTACCGTAACATCAATTCAAGCCCATTCTAAGTGACCAAAAAAAGGCCATCTTGTGCAGCTTAATTTATACAATTTGTGAATGAAGCAAATGCCATGAAATCCAACACTCTCTGCTTGTGCTGGGTGCAGCTACACTTCCAGCCTCTCAGCTGGAGACCCTGCCCTGCTTAGGAGAGATGACAAATTGGCTCTGATGCAGAAAATGCCATGGCGTGATGCACATATCAAAGCACAATGGTCAATACAACGAAAGCATGCCTGTGATGGTGGAGCAGGAAGATAGGTGAAGACACAATTCAGGCTCTTTCCCTCATGTTCCAGCCATAGCCTTCACTGTATTTTCTTCACTTTAGTCTGCCCTCCCACTTGCTTGGTTACTATTATCCCTGCTCCATAACTCTTCCATGTTTTATTACCAAGAAGTCCCCTGTTGTGGAAAGATCAGTGCTGTCATGCTCTAAATATCAGATCCTAGTGATAGGCAGATTGATGTATGTATCACTTAGCAATTAATTCAACTACTGAATAGTAGTAAACAGCATTTTTTAAAAAAAGATCATCAGTTATTTCCATTTGTGATATTTTACCACAATAAACCTGGACRTCCCATAAAAAGGACCACTATGCCAACCGAATTCCCATACCAATTTCATCTACCACTTCAATCATTTTCTCCAGTTCATCAGGACAGATGTCAGGGCAGTGTGTGAAGCCGAAGTAGATCAGCACCCACTGGCCGATATAGTCCTTGCTGGTCTTGGGCTGTCCCTCATGGCTGACGAGTGAGAAAGGCCCTCCTAGCAGCGGTTTCCCAATGCCTCGGTTTCGTTCCTTTTCCAGCTCTACAAAAAACAAGGGGGGATCAAACACATCCATGCCACAATCCATGCTGCTTCCCAGACGAGCCTCAGAAGCAGTTGAGAGTCAGGCACCCTCGCAGAGTCACGGCCTGGGGCACTGAAACATCAAGATCTACCAACGCCCATCATGCAGAAGCCCAATGTGGGCAAGACTTCCAAAAAGCATTCCATTTTGGGCAAAATCAAATATAGCACTAAACTCCTTTGAAACATAATAATCTCCTTCATTGTCATCTGATTGCATTTGTATCAAAAAAAAAGAAAGAAAAAAAAGATAAAGACAAGTACCTGGCTTGGTGTGAAACAGAAGTAGCATCCTTTTCAAACTGAATATATCCTAAAAGCTGTAATATCTCTGATTTTCAACATTAAAAACACGTGGGCAGTTACTGCAGGACAGGGAAATACACACATACACTACACAGAAGGAAACCAACGTGCACAGAAAACCCCACCTCCGTGTCTGTGCTGCATCGACCGGCAGCAGCGTGCATAATGAAACGCAACTATTCCAACAGCAAAAGCATATTTAAGAATTTTAAAATGCTTAACCTTGAAGGTTTTTTTGAATTTTCGAAAATTTTCTGTGGCACTTGCATACACACAGGCACGAAGTGGCACTGTGCGAAGCAGGACGTCATTCAGGGGGATGCCGAAGTAGGTAAAATACATCTGAATACAAAAAATACGTCATCTGAATACAAAATACAACGCTCCTGCTGCTTCTCCCTCCCAGCCACACACTGGCAGCCCAGGCCGGGTCCCGCCGAGGCAGCGCGGCCTCCCCTGAGGCGGGAAGGGTCTGGTCCCTCCCCCCAACACTCACCCTCCTCCTTCCGCCGCTTCACCTTCTTCATGGCGGCCAACAGCCCCCCGCACAGCACGAAGGTGGCCGCCAGCGACCGCCACGACACCAGCTGCTGAGAAGAAGCTGTTTAATGACTGAAAAGGGGGGACGGCGCGGTGCGGCCCGTCCCGCCGCCCCGGGCTCCCCCGCTGAAGAGGGACCCGGCTCCCTCACTCCCTCACTCACCCTCCACTGCGCGCCCGTCCGCGGGCCGCTGCCCGGAGGCAGGCGGGACAGCTGGCGGCTGCCGGGCGCGGGTAGCGCCGGCCGGCCCTTAGGGCCGGCGAGGGGCCGGCCGGCGCTACCCGCGCCCGGCAGCCGCCAGTAAAGCGCCGCCCGCCAGCAGCGCAGCACTGCCGCCGCCATTTTCCCCCCTCTCTTCCATCCCCGCCCCTTCCGGCCCCCTCACCCAGGAGCGTCCGCCATGGAGGCGGTACCGCTGTTCTCCTTCGGTGTTATCGCGGACATCCAGTACGCGGATGCGGAGGACGGCTATGACTTCGGCGGGTACCGGCGCCGGTATTACCGGCAGAGCCTTAACCTGCTGCGGGACGCTGTGGCAGCGTGGGCCACCGAGAAGCCGCCGCTCGCTTTCGTGCTGCAGCTGGGTGATAGCATCGATGGCCTCAACGCCCGCAGCGGCGAGGCCGAGGGTGCCTTGGAGCAGGTGCTGGCAGCGCTGGGGCGGCTGCCGGTGCCGGTGCATCACGCATGGGGCAACCACGAGTTCTATAACTTCAGCCGGGCCCGCCTGGTGCACACTGGCCTCAACAGCCGTCCCGCCGGAGCCATAGCTGGCCTGGCAGCTGGGGACTGCCAGGCCTACCACTTCAGCCCAGCCGCACGGTTCCGTGTCGTTGTGCTCGATGCCTACGACCTGAGCATCCTGGGCAGGGAGCCGGACAGCCCCCGCTATCAGGAGTCCCTGCAGCTGCTGCGGGAGAAGAACCCCAACAACAACCTCAACAGCCCTGCAGGTACCCCCCAACTTGAGCCTTCGGCAGGGAGCGCGGGCAGCTGAACCTCCACTTCCCAGAGCGATAAGGTAGCTTCCGGGGCTGACATCTGGTTGCCAGATGGGGCTGAGGCATGTGCCCCATTTCTGCCCACCTCCTCCGTGTCCCTGCTGTCAGCTGAAAGCCAGTCAGTGGGTCTCTAGGCGGGCACAGGAGATGCTCTCCCATATCTGTCATGCTGCTCTAGTGCTTTTGGGATGGGTTTATGTTGTGCTGTATCAGAACAAAAAGCAGCTGTTGGTGCAGCTGCTATTGCAGAGCATCGAGTGATGCCCACCCTATCCCATGCCGGGGTGGGACCCAAGAGTGGAAATCCTGTGCGTGCAGTGTGACCAAAACCTCTGAAAACACTAACAAATAATTTTCTCTTATTTGTCCAAGAAGGCTGGAGTTTTGATCCAAGAGATGCAAAAAAAAAAAGGTCATAAGAGTAAATCATCCATCGTAAGCAGACTTAAATAAGGCAAGCAAATAGGGGAGTCACGAGAGGTGTATGCACCTATGCCTAACCTCCTTCTTCATTGCAGGACTCAAAGAACCTTGGTTTGTAGAGTTTAACGGAGGATTTAGCCAAGCCCAGCTGGACTGGTTCAATGAAGTCCTCAAGTTCTCTGATGAAAACCAAGAAAAAGTTGTAGTTATGGGTAGGTGGATATGGGGAATATATGGGGATATGTGCAAAAAAAGTTATGTAGCCAATGTACGTTAGCTGCGAAAAACATGTAGCAGCTTTGTACCTCCACTGAGGTACCTCCACATGTAACCTGTGAAGTAGGAGAATAGCAACCATGTCTCACACTTGGGTGAGCTTTCTGTATACACTTAGATGGCTGAACTTCCCAGCAATGCAGGCAGAGTTTGGTTACACTTAAAGTAAGTCTCCTCATTCTTTCCCTCTCAACTGCAGGTCATCTGCCCATTCATCCAGATGCTTCAGACAGAGTTTGCCTAGCCTGGAATTATGAAGATGCCCTTTCGGTCATACACTCCCATCAGTGCGTGGTCTGCTTTCTTGCAGGGCACCTGCATGACGGTGGCTATTGTTTAGACTCTCATGGAGTTCATCATCTGACTTTGGAGGGTGTTATTGAAACTCCACCGGAAACCAATGCCTTTGGAACTATTTATGTCTATGAAGATAAAATGATACTAAAGGGAAGGGGCAGAATTTCAGACAGAGTTATGCATTTCTGAAAACGGTGAGCAAATACAAATTGCTCTTCTTCAGGAAGTACTCGGACAAAAAAGCAGGGGATTCAGCTTATTATTTGCTTGTAGAAAGATGTGCATGGCTGATCTTTATAGCTTTAACTCAGACATTTTTCTCTTGGATACAGAAACATGATTTCTAAAATTCTGTAAGAAAACAGACCTAGTTTCTTCATGGAGAATAGAGAAGGCCAGTAACCATGTTTGAAATAAATACACTTGAATGCAGAATGTTGACTTGAAACACCCAATCCTGATTGGATTGTTACTTACTGTGAAAAAAATGCAAACCGTATTATGAATATTGTCAAAAAAGTGCCACTTTTTCATATCAGTCAGAATTAAAGCATGCAGAATTGTACCTGCACAGCTGCATTTCAACTTTTTTTTTTTTTTTTTTTCCCAAACATCATAGTCAGTAATGTCTCCTGTTTGGCAGAATTAGTCCACCCTGTAGCCTAATGCAGTCTTCTTATGTCGTGGTTTAACCCCAGTCAGCAACTAAACACCACACAGCAACCCCACCACACACTAAACACCGCTCGCTCACCCCCCCACTCCGGCAGGATGTGGGAGAGGATCGGGAGGGCACATGGAGGAAAACCCGTGGGTTGAGATAAAAACAGTTTAATAATGGAAATAAAACAAAGTAGAACAGTGATAATAACAACGATAACAACAATAACAGAATATACAAAACAGGCGATTCACAACACAACTGCTCACCCCCACGTGTTCCGGACGAACCCCCCGAACCGTGCGCTTCCCCCCGAAGGAACCGCCCCTGGTTTTTAAGCTGGGCATGATGTCACATGGTATAGAATACCCCATTGGCCAGCTGGGTCAACCACCCCGGCTATGCTCCCCCCCAGGTCCCCCTGCACCTCGAAGGGCAGGGGAGGCTGTCGGTGCAAGCACCACCCAGCAACAACCAAAGCATCAATGGGCCATCAACATTCCTTTCATTACCAAACCCGCAACACAGCACCCCCTCCAGCTACTGGGAAGAAAGTTAACTCTGTCCCAGCCGGAACCAGGACATCTTAACATTGCTTTGAAAGACTAAAGTAATCTTCAAAAAAATCTAAGCCCAAGGAAAATAGGGACCATCTATGCTACATCATGTAATGCTGCAGATATACCCACTGGGATCTATGCATACACAGCTGTAATAGCCTGCAGCAGTACTGAGCAAAGAAGCCCTGACATAGAAGGATCTAAAGCATGTTGCTGTGCTGCATCTGGACCTGTTCTGGCTCTCTCCAAGCCAGTGTGTGTCCAGTGTATTGACCTGTGCTTCCTTTTCCAGGATTAGTAGCATTGTAACATGCTTACTGTTGCTGGGCTGTTGTGTGGGTTCTGCCTTCCAGGAACAGAAATTCTGTGAGAAGCACAGTTGTAATAGTGACCACATCTGCTGGTGGCAGTGCTGAGTATGCATCTTGCAGAAAATAAAAGATATGGAAGCTTTCACTGAATTTTCTTTAGAAAAATAGCATTTATTACTCTGTAAAACCAGTAATTTTCAGTTAAAGATAATAGCAAAAATATTTCTTCAGATATATTCTACATATGATTTTAGTGTAGGTACAGAAATACAGACTGCTCAATTTTTCAATTAGTCTCAATGGACTATCCAGGCAGATATCTGGAAGTTTTATGGCTGTAGATAGTCATTTATTGAAACAGAGTGTTTGCTTTACTTCTCCCTTATGTTACAGAACAGTAGATTTCCCAAAGTATGAGGTGGTTGGAGAGTGATCCAGGGATGCCAGGATATCTTGAGTATACCAAACACACATTAGAACAACAGTGCTTTGAAAATGTATGAAGAAGCTAGCTGAACAACAGTTTCCATAGAAAAATTCTCCACTCAGATTTGACAGTGTTCCTCAATTTTTTTAACAAATCTCAAACCGCACTGCTAGAAGCAGCCAAGCAGTCTTGAGTCCTATCAAACTGATACTAACTTTTCATTAAGAACCAAAAGCAGAGGCAAGTAAGGTCAGAATATTTATTCTGTACTTTCTCCCACCCAATTAAATCACCATTTTACAGTGCGTTGGCCAAGATGCTCGCATCTCTTTGTTCACATAAATGTACAGCCATGAAACAAAGGGGAAGAGGGCGACCACAATTGCAACAATCAAGCGAACTCCACCCACTGGACTCCTATAAAGAAGCAAATGCAACAGAGCTACTTCAAATCAGACTGCTACAAAACATGCACACCTGGCTGCAGCTGGAAAGATAGCAGAGCCTTTGGCCACTTCAATGAAGCTTCTGTCAATGCATCAGCAGAGTCCTTCACTGGAGGGGCACCACACACCAGCAGAAAAAGTTCTTCTGCCACCTTGGGCTACATAAACCAGGTGAAAAAAAAAAAAAGCACCCTGCTTGCCTAGAGCATCTGTGACATGTTTTCCCAGCACAAAGGTAGTGTTTGGCAGATTGGGATTTTTCATGCTAACAGGAATTTAGCAAAACTGCTGTAGCACAGTCCTTTGAAGCGGCTGGAGGGGAAAAGTGTGGAGCCACTGTAGCCAGGCAGCCAGCCAGAGCGTTCTGCTAGCTCTGCCTGCATCACCCACCTGCTCCGGTGGACGCAGCGGACACCAGTACAGAGACCCTCACTGGAAAGTTCTGTAAATTGGGAGCAATGGCAGAAATGGCTTTGCAGTTCATTAGCAGTTGTGGCCAACACTCACTAGCCTGTTCCACAGAAGGGCACACTGTTCTTATGCAAAGGGAGAATGTCCCCTGCCCATTATGGCAGGGGAAGCAGAAAACATGTTTCGTGTAGCTTTACTTTCCCCTCACAGACTTTTATCTGTGCAAGATCCTACAGGCTGTAGCACCAGCTATTACTGCTTAGGTATCTGAGAAGGTTCAGATAGATGAAGCCAAAAAACAAGCAGCCAAATCAACTATGTATTTTCAGGAAGCTAGTCACTAAATGTGAACATATGAATGGATTGAAAAAAAAGGAAACAAAACTTACTTTGCTGAACTGCGACAAAGACTCATCCATACTGTAATAATCACCAGACCAAATAACTCTCTAAAAAGCCAAACAAAAAACAGATCAGAAAATAATACAAGCAGATGTTTACTTTTAAAAAATACAAATTTTGCCTCCAAAACAGTAGTGTCTGCTCCTTTGGAGAAGTTCAATATATATTACTAGGATTATAATTATAAAAGTATTTACACGGAGTAACTTTGCTTCCCACCAGAAATCTACAAACACACGTGACCCAGCTATACAGCTGCAGAAATTCCTGCTTCTACTTTTTGTTCCGCTGCTAAACTTACATTCCACGGCACATTTCCCTCATTAACACGGAGCAAAGCAGCATCCCAGTATTCCAGACCGTAAACAGCTGCAGTAGCTGCCAGCTGCTACTTCACCTTAGTACTGTGCAAGCACCTACTTCAGGCAACAACCGAATGTCCAGGTGAGAAATCCCCCCTCCCCCTCAATCCCTGGCAGTTCCGAGGACTCAGCAGCCCATACCAGATAAACATGCATATGGTATCACCTCAGGAGTTTTTAAAACATTAATTCCCATTCCTACAGCTCCAGCAAGAGAACACAAAGCTGTTTCACTGTGCTAGCGCCCTGGTCTTTGAAAGCCAGAGCTGCCCCCAATTAAATCTGCCACAACCAGGCGAGCAATCACGACTGTTCACTCTCCCTTTAGCTCTTTTGTCCAAAAAATCGCTGGTTTGGAGCACTATGGTCCATCCTCCTTGGTTTGATTCCCCTGGACCAACAGCACTCACTGCAACAGCCCAGCAAATAAAGTTTAGCAAGGTGACCACCAGAAGGAGATGGCCTGGCATGCTGAATTCGTGCAGGGGAAAACAAAAATCACTGCTTACCTGCCTTCCTCTTCGTGCAACATGTTTCCTTGAGCGTAAGCAAACAAAGAGCAAGCCAAGGCAACGGTCCCAACAATACAGCCAGCAGAATGAAGGTCACAGAGGCTCCTCCAAACACCATTATCTGAGGAAAAAAACAGACTGCCAGCAACTGCAATGTAGCATGAAGTAAACCCTATAAATCAAAAAGCAACTGAGTCGCTAAAAAAGATGCCTCCAGCAAACACACACATCTTAGGCAGGAAGATGGAATCGATACCAGCATCTTTATGACCAGGGAAATCTACTAAAAAGTGCTGTTGAAAATAAACACTAGTGGGCTTGGGGCTTGCTTTCCTAGGAATGCAACTTCTTGGCAGCAGCACCTCAATGAAAGCGGTTTCCTATTCTCTCTGGCAAACAAAAGAGGCTCCAGCATTCAACATGCATGGAAAAAAAATCACAAGGCGAAATACAAATAAAAGTTCTCTTAAGGAGGAGGAACGGCCTTTCCGGAGCTCACAGCCGTAACCAGACACTCAGCATGACCCCAGAGGACCACCGGAGTCCAGAGGAGCGAGCCCCAGCTCCCAGCCAGCTGTCAGGGAGCGTCTACCCTTACACTCCTGGATAAGCCTCTGCCTGAGCTTTTGCCTGTGATGATGAGCAATGCTGATGACATCTCTGCCTGGGGACTGATATTTTTAAATAGAGAAATACACATGATGTGAAATGTCTGAATGGGCCCACAGATTCTTGTGGTTTTCCATGTCCATACCCAGGGGTTTGTGAGGGAGAGGTGAGCAAATGACAGGCAGTTCTCACTGATCTCAGCAATGTCAACAGCAAAACCATTAAGTTAAAAGCAGTCTTTTCTGGGCACTGACCCCTCCAGGCAAGCGTTAAAGATGATGAACTGCCAAAATTCAAGAGCTCAGCATGAACCAACGTTGTAATCGATTCCCCATTTGGCTGAACTTACTGCAGCTCAGCAGAGGCAGAATCTGGGTCTTCCACAGACTTCAACGGCAAATATGCCTTGGTAAATTTACATAAATGTCCAGTTATACAATAGTTGTGCTATTTTAATCTTTATTATCCACAGATCTTGGCACAAGTAACAAAAACCTACTTGTGAGTTTAACATGCAGATTCTCTTGACCAGCCAAATGCCATTATGTTGGAGCTACACCTCTCACACAATTAAGCCTCCCCTGAAATGTTCAAAACCACAGGCAATCAACCCTCATGAGTTTTGGCTTTATGAGTGCTGCCACTTTATATGCTTAAGGTAGCCAGAACGCCAAGAGACTGCAACGGTGTGATTTGTAATGACACCATGCACTCTTGAAGATYTTCTTTTTTAGCATAAGTGTGGGTTTAGTTTATTCAGAGTAAGTATTCATCCAGAAAAGATACAGTCATTTTGTCTATATGAAACGTCATTATTTTAAAATTATTTCTACTGGATCAAAATACAAAAAAAATTAACTACTTTCTGGAGTCCTGGACCAAATCTGATCCGACTGATTCTTTCAACATGTGATGTGGCATTAACCCCTTTAGCGTATGCCGTTGGAAACTTAGCCACAGCACTGAAGCCTCTAAACATCCCCATCGCTGCCCGTGTGCTTTGTGGGGTAGCTGCAATACTTGATACTGAACAAGACCTTTAGCTCTTTCAAAGGACTGTGCAGAGTTCAACTGCTCTTCTATGAGGTAGATAAGCAAAAACACAGATTTACAACATGGAAACAAAGTGAATTAATGCGCTAACGTCAACACCAGAGCCAGGTTCAGAGCATGCTCCCAGGCTTGTGCTCCACTCAGGCTTTGAGTGCTGGAATCGGGGTGCAACGGTAAGACAATCCCAGCAGCAAGCCTTTATGCAGGGCTCCTCTGTTCACCTGCAGCATGTCCAACCACAAGTACTAAACCAATGACCATTTTTTGTAGAAGCAGGTCCCACAGCTTTTTGCCCTCAAGAAGTAGTAGGACATTGCCCTCAAGACAGTAGTAGTTTCCACGTGGCCTGATCTTAATCTGATATTCAATAAAAAAAAAAACTTTTGGGGGCAAAATTTGAGCAGAGATTCTGTTTTGCACACCAATATCATACCTGCTATTGAAGGGTTAATGCTGACAAGCAGTGTCAGGGCAGCTGGCACTAAGTAGACAACCTGTTAATGAAACATAAATCTACCCTGTAGCAAAACTTAGCAAGATAAGGAAGCAGAAGCGCAGGTCCACATCAGTGCTTCTCCCCTTCACAGCAGTTTGTCAGATGCACAGAACAGTTGCCAATCCCTCTCCCTCTGGCATACCCTGGCACTGCTAGTGCTCATCTTCACCATCACCACCCAAAATCCTGGACCATCAGCTGAGTGCCAGGCCTTGCTCCTCAGCTTCTGGGTTACCAAGTCCTTGCTGCCCAACCAGCCCGCTGCAGAGCCCCTTGCACTGCACCTTGATCCCCCCAGGAAAGCCCCTATGGGCCTCCCACTGGGCCCCCCAAACCCTCCACCTGTGCTGGGCGGCTCCCCTGGGAGCAGGAGCACCCTTTGCTGCCGAAGCCCAGCTCTGCCGCTGTCAGCTGGGCTCAGCTGCACAAGGGACGTCCCCCTGCACAAGGGACGTGCAGGGGACAGCCCTTGCCCACTCAGCAGCTCCTGTCACATACAGAGACATTCCCCCTTGCCCCTCAGCTCCAAGCTCTGTGCACACCGGGCCAGGGCCACCGAGCTGTTCATGTGCCCGGGAAAGGGCTGGCAAAGCAGACAGAGAAGAGGGTTTCTCTCTAGATTTCCTCTCGAGTCCGAGGAAGCCCTGCCGAGCTGAGCAGCGACAGAAGGCAATCAAGCTGCTGACTCAAGGCATGCAGAGGTGGCAATGGAGACAGGAGGTCGCCAGGTCAGAGGGTCTCGGGCACAGGGCAGGAGGAGCGGAAAGCAGTTTGGTGTGTTCTGCACAGAGAAGCAGGTGCAAATCGGCGGTGCAATAAGGAAAATACTGGAAGTACGATCGGATTTCAGCCGTCGCTGCAGTGGGGAGATTTGTTTTCCGGGCGCCTGCTTGCTCTTCGGCTAAAAGCAGGGAGCAGGTTTCCTGCGGCGGCCCCGGTTCGGACGAGGCGCTGGGCGGATCGGCGCAGCGGAGCGGAGCAGGGCTGGGGCCACCGGGGACCGCTCAGGGAAGGCGCCGGGAGGCGGAGCCGCAGGAGAAGGGCCGCCCCCAGGGCCTGCCCCCAGCGTCCGCCCCGCTCCAGCTGCACGGTGGGTAGGGCAGCCCGTACTCACTGTCCACAGCCCGGCGTCAGGGTCGTTCACCTGCAGCGAGGAGGCGCGCACTGAGACCCTGCAGCCGCCGCCCCGGCCGGGGCCGCGCTCCCCGGGAGGGGACCGGAAGGGAGGGGAGGGGAGCAGAGCGGGGCCGCCTGGCCGCCCCCAGCCCGGGCAGCCCCGCCCTCACCTGCACGGTGGCCGCCAGCCCGAAAAAGGCGGCCATGAGGAGGTTGCAGAGCCGCCACAGCCGCCCCGCCATGGCCGGCACCGCCTCCGCTTCTGCCGGGGCGGGACGCGGCCACGAGGGCGGGGCGCGGCCGCCGGGGCGGGGCCACGGGAGCGGGGCGGGACCACCCGGTGCCCGCCCCCCGCGCGGCGGCAGCGCCCGCCCCGTCCGCCGGTTCCGGGTCCGGCCGCCCCTGCGGCGGGGACTGGGGTCGCTGCAGGCAAGGGTGCAGCGGAGATGCCAGGGGTGGTCAGCGTGGCTTATTCGTAGTTACTGATTTTTTTAGAGAGGATTGAAAAATGCTTGTTTTCAAAATCGAGCCAAAATCCAGAGTTGTGCAGTGCTAGTTACAATATGCGTATTCCAGTAATTACAGGAAAGCAAGGTTCTCCTGTCTTTCACCGGCTGGATCACTGAACACGAGCCAGTCTGCTCATAAACAAGTCATCCATCAGCGAGCTCCTGTGGCAAATAAGTCCAAGTATGTCCTGCGCTCCATGCAGAGAAGCGTGACCAGCACGTTGCAGGGAGTTATTATTCCCTCTTTGACCCGGTGCTGGTGTACCTGCAACTTTCAGTCCTGTCCAGGGTCCCCAGTGAGGAAGGATGTGGAAGACTCAGATTGGGGTCCTGCAGACAGCAGCCAGGATAGTCAGGAATCCAGATAACGTGGACTTTGAGCAGAAGTGGGCAAAGAGGAAACAAAATCCAGTAAAAAAGTGTAACTGCCTGTGAGGTGGGTGCAGAGATGACAGATCCATATTTTCCTTGCTGGCATCAGATGATGATGATGATCAGATCAGATGCCCCAAAGGGCACTGGCCACAAATTGTGGCTTGGAAGGTTTTGACTGGACATTAGGGAAACGTACTCATCAGGAGGGTCGTGCAGCCTGCAATAGGTGACCCAGACAGGCTGTGTGATCTCCATCCTTGGAGATTTCCATGGCTTACCTAGACAAAGCCATGGCTCACCTGATCTGATGTTGTGACAATCTTGCTTCAATTGGGCTGTTGGACTCAAGACCTCTAGCCATGCCTTCATAGCAATATTTCCATGTTTCTGTGATAACTCATGTACCTGAAAGATCTTTGTTTTAGTGAATACATATGCACAAACTTGTACAGTAAAACTGGCAAGTAGTTATGCAAAAGTATAAACCCCTTGAGAGGGGCCCTGCAGTCCCTGCCTGAGCTGTTGTAGGAGCGTCCATCTCCAGCTTGGCCACAGCCTTGCTTGTGTTTGCCCATGGAGCCTGTTGCAGTCCTTGACCCATTGGCTGACTTCCCAGCTAGACCTCAGACCTGCCTTATCACCATGGATCTCACCGGCTGTCACTAGGCTATGTCTGATGCTGGTTATCCCCACCGAGCCTGATCGTGAAACTGACCCATAGGTTGACTTCCTAGCTTGACCTCAGGCTTGCCTTGTCTCCATGAATTTGGCTGGTGATCTGAGCTCTTGGTTGGATCTGGCTGCAGTCCTTGGGTCTGCCCTGCTTGCCCCCCGCCAGGGCAGTGGGACGGGCTTTGCCCATGCCCATTGCCTGTGGTGTCCCTCCCAGCGCCTGTCCTTTAGGGAGCAGCCAGCCCTCGCTGCTCCCTGACGAGCTCCTTCACCCAGTTCAGTACGTGTGTGCCGGTGGCTGGGGAGGGCGGGAAGGTGCTCTCAGGGCTGGAGTGCAGAGCCCTGGCGCAGACTGGTTAAGGTTGAAATGGCTGTGGAGCTGCACCGTCAGTCACCACAGTGGGCTGACAGGTGCTGGGGCATGACCGAGCTCAGAGAGTTCCTGGGAGGGGTTGGGAACAGCTGTGGCTGGCAGTACAGCTGCAGATCAAACCGCTAGTAGAGACACCGCTGGTCAGGGGCCAAGTACTGCTGCTGTTTTGAGGGATACCTCCAAGGTCAGGCAGGAATATGCAAGACTAGATATTCATTTTTCAGCATAGGCAAGGCAAAATAAGGAACTACTGCAAATCCTGCAGAGTGTGTTGAAACTAACTATGAACAGTGAGGTTTCCACTGAGCTTCTGTTCAGTCTGTCCTCATACTCAAGAGCCATCCTATTTAGTTGCAAAGGACATTGTGAGCCCACCTCTACATCAAACCTACATGTGAGAGATTCGTGTTTGTTATAGTTAACTTTGGCATTAGGTATCCGAAAAGTATGTTTCTCTACTGTAGAAATAACTAAGCTGACTGAGAGCTGGCATGGCAGAAGAGAAGGAACCGTCTCCAGAAAAGCCTCCTGTTACACAGCAAGACTGAGCACCAGCTCCAAGGATCCTGTAGTGGTTTAACCCCGGCCGGCAACCAAACACCACGCAGCCGCTCGCTCACCGCCCCCTCTGTCCGGTAGGATGGGGGAGAGAATCGGGAGGGCACACGAAGGATAACCCATGGGTTGAGATAAAAACAGTTTAATAATGGAAATAAACCAAAGTAGAACAGTGATAATAATAATGATAACAACAACAATAACAGAATATACAAAACAGGCGATGCACAATGCTCACCCCCACGTGCCCGAACGAACCCATGTGTCCTGAACACCAGAGCCCCCCCCCCAGTTTTATACTGAGCATGATGTCACATGGTATAGAATACCCCATTGGCCAGCTGGGTCAACTGCCCGGGCTATACTCCCCCCCCAGCTCCCCCTGCACCTCGAAGGGCAGGGGAGGCTGAAAAGTCGGTGCAAGCACCACCCAGCAACAATCAAAGCATCAATGGGCCATCAACGTTCCTTTCATTACCAAACCCAAAACACAGCACCCCCTCCAGCTACTGGGAAAAAAGTTAACTCTGTCCCAGCCGGACAATATCCACCCCTTATTCTATACCATCTATGTCATGCCCAGGTCTCACATTTTCTGATACATCCCAATTAATCATCACCACTTTTCCTGTCTTTTGATATATATATATATACACAGATATCATTCCCTTAGTCTATGGGCCATCCCTCCAAAATGTCTACTGAGTTCATTTAGTCCATGACTTTGGGCTCCATCTGTCATAACAGTCTTTCAGGGCAGGGGAGATGGTGTGTGGTGTTGGATTGTTGCATCCTGAAGCCAGTTCTGGTTTCATTCTCGCTGCGTTCATCTGGTTCTATCRTTGTCACGCATTGCTCGGTTTCATCAGAGTTCATTCTTCTTTCGTCTGGGTGATTCTTACTGCAATACCATTGATATGACATACAGCATTATATAGCAATAACATTATACACCTCAGTTCATTGGCTGTTTTCACCCAAAATCAAATCCCCTTGAGGTACACATGGGACTTCCCCATCCTTTCGCATTACCCACCAAATGCACCCACGTCCTTGAGGAAAAGCAATCCCACAAATGGGTTTTCCCTTGCCCGAGGCAGGAGTGACCCAGACTGTCTTCCCCAGCATATTCCTTATGTGCGCTACAGGGACTTTATCCCCCTCTACAGTACATAAGGGTTTTCATTGGGCAGGGCCAGCTCGAGTGACAGATCCCCTGGTGTTGACTAACCAGGTGGCCTTTGCTAAATGTGTGTCCCAATGCTTGAATGTCCCACCACCCAGTGCTCTCAGTGTGGTCTTTAGCAGTCCACCCAGTGCTCTCAGTGTGGTCTTTAGCAGTCCATTGTATCATTCGATTTTCCTGGAGGCTGGTGCATGATAGGGGATGTGATATACCCACTCAATGCCATGCTCTTTGGCCCAAGTGTCTATGAGAGTGTTTCGGAAATGAGTCCCGTTGCCTGACTCAATTCTTTATGGGGTGCCATGTCACCATAAGACTTGCTTTTCAAGGCCCAGGATCRTGTTCCGGGCAGTGGCGTGGGGCACAGGATATGTTTCCAGCCATGCGGTGGTTACTTCCACCATGGTGAGCACATAGCGCTTGCCTTGGCGGGTCCGTCTGAGTGTAATATAATCAATCTGCCAGGCCTCCCCATACTTATATTTCAACCATCGCCCTCCATACCGAAGAGGCTTTACTCGCTTGGCTTGCTTGATGGCAGCGCATGTTTCACATGCATGGATAACCCATGCAATAGTGTCGATGGTCAAGTCCACCCCTCGATCACGAGCCCATCTATATGTTGCATCTCTTCCTTGATGGCCTGAGGTGTCATGGGCCCACCGAGCTAGAAATAATTCATGTGGGAAGCTTTTTGGAAAGCAATGGACACGTTGAACTAATGAACTTACGAATTATGAGAAGAGATGAGAGACTGAAACTGCACAGAACAGCTACTGCAGTCTGAACGTTAACAAGAAGGAGGAGTTCACACGCTGATACTGAAACTGCTGTGATGCCAACATAAATACTGAATGTCTATTTTTAGATCAACTTATTATATATGCTCCACTATTGTTTATACTAAGATACAGCTGTGCTTAACCAATAGYAATGTGTGTGTATATGTTTAGAAGCCAGTGAGCACATGCCACGAGTACTGACCCATGCTCTTGCAGAGTATATAATGGCTTAAGTTTTCTTAATAAACGGCTTCAGCACGATCATATTGGTCTGCGTCTGAGTCCGGGCTTCAGCATGATCATATTGGTCTGCGTCTGAGCCCATACTGCAAACTACAACAGTCCGTCTCAACTGAAACGACAATTGGTGACCCCGACGTGATGCTGAGGAAGAAGATGACTGGAGGAAGTCGTGGGGATGGAGCCCAGTGAAGCTGAAGACAGCGAGCAGAGCTGTTGACGGATCCGGATCATTTTTGAGAAGATGTGGAGGAATGGCTTGTTGAACAAGGCAAAGTGGACTTTGTGCAGCTGGTAAACAAGGAACTTGGAAAGAATGGTATGAAAAGTGTGGTTTAATCAAATAATGGTACCATCTGACGATGGTTGGAATACCCAAAATAAAAACGGGGGAATTGTGGAGGAATGGCTTGTTGAACAAGCCATTCCTCCACAAGAAGACACCGGTAGTAGGTGAGCCACTGGGAACATGGGAGGGAAATTAACTAAGGAAGAGAGTATCATACTCTCCACATGGACGCTGTTGTTAAAGCAGCAAGGTGTAAGCCTCCCTGTAGTTATGTTATGAAAAATGCATTTATGGGTAAAAGAAACGGGCATAGTGAAGGGAGCCCAGGATATTTTCCAGACAGCAGTGTGTGATAGCCTTGGAGAAGAATTATGGAAGGATATCTCGTCTGGGAACAAAGATTTATTGCCTTTAGCAACATTATGGAAATTACTTAAAGATACAGTAGCCAGCATGCGAGCGGAGAAAAATGTGACTTTACAAGCGTGTGCAGCTTTTTTGGATACCGGACAAGACCAGGGTGGGGCGAGGGAAGTGCAGAAGGTAGTGCGCCGTAAGGTCCGTATGTTTGATAACCCCCCTCTGCCTCCGGTGCCTATGCCTGTGCCGAGTCACTACACGGGGGAGCCTCCTGCACAAGGAAAAGAGCCGCCTATGCAGCCGCCCGATCCTATGCCAGAACCATCGGCACCCCCGATGGAGGGTTTTCCTGATGATACTCCAGAGGCAAATCCTCCGCAGCCCTCCTCTATAGAACTTTGGGAAGAAAAGTGTCGTACTCCAGTATCCAACGAGGATATAAATACGCAGTTGACAAATTTACGGCGACGCTTAGAGCGATTGACGATGACGCCACAGAAGAACATTGATCCCTGCAATGTTCCAGTGCCTGATGACTTACCCCTTCCACCAAAGGGAAAACATCAGCAGATGATGCAGCTGCCTGGCTAGCTCAGTTGGTAGAGCATGAGGCTCTTAATCTCAGGGTTGTGGGTTTGAGCCCCACCACCACCAAACAGCAGTGTGCAAACACAGATAGGAGTTGTTCATGGAAATAGCTTCTAGGAACTCATTTGAACACAAAGCGGGCATAGGTCATGCATATGCATAGGCGTATTGTGCAACCTAATGAATATGTAACACTTTCCTGTATATATTCATGAGAAGTGCTGTGCTGGGGCGCGCACGACTTTGGTGGGACTACCTCCCCCCCCCCCCCCGCGCTGCCCAGCACTGAATAAACATACCTACTTTACAATCTTATAGATTGTGGAGTCTATTTCCGCACATCAGATTTGCCGAGCCAGCCAGGAGACTCTCAGCTTGGGCGCGCCCCAAGCACTTTCCTCGGAGGGGCCTCCGCTGCCAGCCGCTCACCAGGGGAGCAAACAACCTCCTGAAGCCGCGGAAGAAAACGGTATGTTTTATGAGGGAGGCCTGTAAGTCGTACGCGTGGCCGGGGCAGCTGGTAAATTGCGCAGAGACTTCTGGCGTGCAGCACAGTCCCCGTATGGGAGGAGGGTACCCTGTAGGGGGGATTTGCTGACCGATGGGGCGGCCGCTAGCAATCTTGAGAGTAGATCGAGCAAATCCGAGGTCACCGCTGCATCCCAGTGTTGGGAGCCAGGATGGACCTGCTAATAACTGGTATATAAGAAGCAGGAGAAGGTTAAGCGGACCTCCTCGCAATTGCGCTTGGGTTAATTTTTTTTTACATTTGCAGCTGCTAGATGAGTGTTAACTGGGATAATAAGAGTGCCCGGGAATCTTATAGCAAAGGTCTTTGTCTTTATGTGTGTGTGYATAATGTTTTATGTGTGCGTAATGTATGGAAAATTGTAAATGCCTCTATATGTTAATGAAAGAGCAAAGCGGAGGGAATCGCTCCTTTGGTAATTTGAGCTCAAACCTTAAAAATATTAAAACAAAGGAGGACATTGGATAAGGAGGGGAAAGGGCATGGCAGACTTTAGACTGGAAAACTTTAAAAGAAATGAAAAGTGCTATTGCAGAATATGGGTTGACATCTAACTATACACAGCAAATGCTCGGTGCGATGTTTTCTAGTACGGTCTTGGAACCCAATGATTGTTAACATTTAGCGAGTATTTTGGTTACACCTTCACAAGCGTTACATTTTAAAAGTGCCTTTGAGACCTTGGCAGATCGTGCCGCAGATGACAATACAAATCGTGGGACAAACGATCCATTGTATGGAGTTACCTTTGATATGTTGGTGGGTCGAGGTCAGTCTAGTTCAGAAAATGCACAAATGCACATGGCTGTTGAAGTTTTGCAGCAATCTCAGGAGCTTGCTTTGGCAGCTTTTAAAACAGTTCCTGAAACTGGAAGACCTACTCCATCTTATGTTTCGATTAAGCAAGGACCGAATTAATTATATATGCAATTTATCAATCGTTTTACTACAGCTGTTGAGAGAAATATGGATCTCGCCCCTGGAGCAAGAGAGTCAGTGTTGATGTCGCTTGCAGTAGAAAATGCTAACCTGATTTGTAAGTGTATTTTACAGGTTTTGCCAAAGTCGGCGGGATTGCAAGACATGATGGATGCATGTGCGAAAGTAGGAACAGCTGAAGCAAATCAGGGTGTCTGGACCACATCTCCTCCGCCACAAGAGGGAGTGCCRGCGTGGACGTGGCAACAGCAGTAGATTTTACTCTCCCTGATACTTCTGTGCATTGTATTCCCTCTGTTCTTCAAGGTCCTTTAGGTCATAACCTCTGTGCATTTTTACTTGGTCGATCATCCACATCTCGAAAGGGGATTTTCGTATTACCAGGAGTTATTGACGCTGATTATACAGGTACAATTGGCATTATGGTACAAACGTGTTCTCCGCCTGTGAATATTCCAAAGGGATCAAAAATTGCTCAATTAATACCCTTTGAGGCGAAAGTGCCYAAAAGTGATCTGAAAATTAGAGGAAATCAAGGGTGGGGATCTACGGGAATGCCCCAAATTAATTTTGCTTTGGATATTTTGAAAAATAAACCAGAGGTTAGAGTYACYCTTAAAGGACCTGGAGACGAGACTATGTCTTTGTCTGTATTAATTGATACTGGTGCTGATGTTACTATCATCCCACATGAGAAGTGGCCCAAGACATGACCTTTGATGACACCAAATGGCGGGGCAATGGGTATTGGAGGAGTTCAAATTACTCAAGTCAGTACATATCTGATTAAAATACTTTTATCAGATGGCAGTGTCGCCAGCGTAAGACTCTATATCCTTCACACCACTATTGCCTTATTGGGCCGAGATGCCCTTAGCCAGCTGGGGTTGAAATTAACAAATGAACATTTTTAGTGGCGGCCATTGAGGGACGGCCAACCTGTAAGCTACAATGGCTAACAGATAAACCAGTCTGGGTTGATCAATGGCGGCTCACTGAAAAGAAGCTGTCCCATATCCATCAACTGGTCAAAGAACAATGATTGGCTGGGCACATCAGGCCATCTAATAGTCCCTGGAATACACCAATATTTACTATACCTAAAAAATCGGGAAAATGGAGGTTGTTGCATGACCTCAAAGCAGTAAATGCGGTAATGAAGGATATGGGAGCCTTGCAGCCAGGACTACCCAGTCCRGTCATGATGCCAAAGGAATGGAATATGTTGATAATTGACCTGAAAGATTGCTTTTTTACCATACCATTGCATGCAGAYGACTGCGAAAAATTTGCCTTTTCTGTACCAGCTATTAACAAAAGTGAGCCATCAAAAAGATATGAGTGGGTAGTCTTACCTCAAGGAATGAAAAATTCTCCTACCATTTGTCAAATGTATGTTTCTGGAGTTTTGCAGCCATTACGGAAACGATTTAGTACCTTTGTGATTTATCATTACATGGATGACATTKTAATTGYRGGAAAAGAGTTAAATCCCAATATTGTTGTGCCTATTTTTCAGCAGGAGTTAGCAARGKCTGGATTGGTTRTCGCTCBGGAAAAGGTGCAGCAACAACYACCATGGAAATATTTAGGTTGGATTRTATMTGGAACTAYAGTTACYCCACAAAAAGTAACTTTAAATGAGAAAATAGAAACACTATCTGATGTCCAAAAATTGATTGGTGATATACAATGGGTACGCACAATATGTGGTATCACCAATGATGACCTTGCACCGCTTATGCCTTTGCTAAAGGGGCCTCCCGATGTGGGAGAACCTCGACGATTGTCTCAAATGCAGAAGAATGCACTGTAAAAAATTGTTGATAAAATATCTATGTCCAAAGCCAGCCAGTGGAATCCTGAGCTACCAATTCAATCCTTTGTCTTTAATGGTGGTATTCAGCCGTTTGCTATCTTGGCACAATGGGATGAAAAACAGGATGATCCTCTATGTATCATGGAATGGATATTTTTGCCATATCGATTATCAAAAACCATTGTGACTAAGGTGGAAGCTATTGCTCAAGTCATCATTCGCTCAAGAAAATGATGTCGAGAAATAGCTGGTGTTGACCCTACTACTATTCATGTCCCCATTGTAGCGGAATATTTTAATTGAGTGTTGCAAAACGATTTTGTGTTAGCCATGGCCTTGAATGCCTTTATTGGGGATCTTACCATTAATTATCCAGCTCACCGACTAATAAAGTTTTTACTCCGTTATGGTTTTGAAACTATTCCAAAGTTTTCTAGGAGACCAATGAACGGACTAACCGTTTTTAAAGATGCTAGTAAGAATAGTCATCAAGCCGGCTATGTGTGGCATCACAATGGGCAATGGCACTCACAACGTTTGACGGGTGAAGCTACTGATTCCCTTCAAACGTTGGAATTATATGCCGTTCTTGAAGTATTTAGAAATTGGTCAACAGAGCCTGTTAATGTCGTTCGTGACTCTTTGTATGTTGTTGGCATAGTGCAACAATTAGAACGCGCTATTTTAAAGGAGGTGAATAATCAGCGACTTAGTCAACTTTTAACCGAGTTATGGCAGCTGATAAATTGTTGTCAGCATGAGTATTTTATCGTCCACATTCGTAGCCATTCTGGCCTTCTCGGTAGTTTAGTGGAAGGTAACGAGCGTGCCGATCAACTAGTGGCCGCTGCATGGAATGGTCCGCCTCCTAATGCCTTCCAGCAGGCTCGGAACTCACATATGTTTTTCCATCAGGCTCCAAAAATGTTAGTTCGACAGTTTGACATTCCATTATCGGATTCTAAAGGAATTGTTCAAGCTTGCCCTGACTGTCAAGGACAAGCATTGGGGGTGGGTCTCGGAGTCAACCCCCGAGGCCTACGGCCGCTACAGCTTTGGCAGATGGATGTTACCCATGTATCCAGCTTTGGTSRTTTGAAATATGTRCATGTTACAATAGATACCTTTTCTCACGCTATTTGGGCTACYMCCTTATCTGGAGAAACAGCTCGACATGTAATACTGCATTTACGCGGATGTTTTGCTGCACTAGGAGTTCCTCTTGAAATTAAAACAGATAATGGTCCTGCTTATACCTCGCAGGCCTTAGAGCGATTTATGAACCTCTGGGGAGTTAAACACGTTACAGGTATTCCTCATTCCCCCACAGGACAGGCAATTGTAGAACGCGTGCATCAAGTCATCAAACAGTTCTTGTTAAAACAAAAAGGGGGAGAAGAGGGGAATGTGTCTCCTGTAGCACAAATACAGAAAGTAATATATGTGATGAATTTCTTACGGTTGGTAGGAACTGACACTGAGCCCCCTGCAGTGATTCACAGTCAGGCCTTGGGCTCGGAACATAAAGAAAAGAGTCAAGGTATTTTAGTCCAGTATAGGGACCCTGAAACTGGAGTATGGAACGGTCCCACTGAACTGCGATATATTGGACGAGAGTATGTTCATATCGTTACAGGAAGAAGTCCTTGCTGGATTCCGGCCAGATGGGTCAGGCCATGGAAGGGTCTGGCTGAAGACCCGGTCGTCCGGGAGCAGGACAATGAATAACTAGCCAGCAATTTAATCTTACCTCTGATATCATTAGCATATTACTGACAGATGTAGATAGTGTTAGGCATGCTGTGTTGCAAAATCGYGCTGCTATTGATTTTTTGCTTTTAACTCACGGACACGGTTGTGAGGAATTTGAAGGGATGTGTTGTATGAATCTCTCTGATCACTCGATTTCGATTCATAAGCAAGTAGACCAGATGAGAGCTAATATGCACAAGTTAACCACTGATCATTCGTGGCTTGATGAATTGTTTGAAGGATGGGGATTAACAGGATGGTTAAAAGGGATCTTAAAACAAGGACTATTGGTTATCCTTATAGCGTTGGTAATTTTGCTATTTGTGCCATGTATACTATCTTGTGCAAAGCGATCAATACAAAAATCTTTGGAAGAAGTTTGGGCCGCCGAGCTAAAACAAAAAGGGGGAATTGTGGGAAGCTTTTTGGAAAGCAATGGACACGTTGAACTAATGAACTTATGGATTATGAGAAGAGATGAGAGACTGAAACTGCACAGAACAGCTACTGCAGTCTGAAGGTTAACAAGAAGGAGGAGTTCACACGCTGATACTGAAACTGCTGTGATGCCAACATAAATACTGAATGTCTATTTTTAGATCRACTTATTATATACGCTCCGCTATTGTTTATACTAAGATACAGCTGTGCTTAACCAATAGCAATGTGTGTGTATATGTTTAGAAGCCAGTGAGCACATGCCACAAGTACTGACCCATGCTCTTGCAGAATATATAATGGCTTAAGTTTTCTTAATAAACGGCTTCAGCACGATCATATTGGTCTGCGTCTGAGTCCGGGCTTCAGCATGATCATATTGGTCTGCGTCTGAGCCCATACCGCAAACTACAACAGTCCGTCTCAACTGAAACGACAAATTCACCCTTGTGTTGCCAGTCCAGACCCACCCGAGGCACTTCAATTTTAGCAGCCCAATCCACCTGCTGGTTGTTCTGGTGTTCTTCAGTGGCCTGACTCCTGGGTACGTGAGCATCTACGTGATGTACTTTTACAACCAGGTTCTTTATCCGGGCAGCGATATCTTGCCACAATGCGGCAGCCCAGATGGGTTTACCTCTGCGCTGCCAGTTGTTCTGCTTCCATTGCTGCAACCACCCCCACAGAGCATTTGCCACCATCCATGAGTCAGTATAAAGATAAAGTACTGGCCATTTTTCTCACTCAGCAATATCCAAAGCCAGCTGGATGGCTTTCACTTCTGCAAACTGACTCGACTCACCTTCTCCTTCAGCAGGTTCTGCAACTTGTCTTGTAGGACTCCATACAGCAGCCTTCCACCTCCGATGCTTTCCCAGAAGGCGGCAGGACCCATCAGTGAACAGGGCATATCGCTTCTCATTTTCTGCTAGTTTATTATACAGTGGGGCCTCTTCAGCATGCGTCACCTCCTCCTCTGGGGACATTCCAAAATCTTTGCTTCTGGCCAGTCCATGATCACCTCCAAGATTCCTGGGCAACTGGGGTTTCATATTCGGCCCCGTTCTGTGATCAGTGTGACCCACTTACTCCAGGTAGCATCGGTTGCATGATGTGTAGAGGGGACCCTCCGTTTGAACATCCAGCCCAGCACCGGCAGTCAGGGTGCCAGGAGGAGCTGTGCTTCAGTACCAACCACTTCCAAAGCAGCTCGAACCCCTTCATATGCTGCCAATATCTCTTTCTCAGTTGGAGTATAGTGGGCCTCGGTTCCTTTGTATCCCCAACTCCAAAACCCCAGGGGTCGACCTCGAGCCTCCCCTGGTGCTTTCTGCCAGAGGCTCCAGGTAGGGCCATTCTCCCCGGCTGCGGTGTGAAGCCCATTTTTTACATCTTGTCCTGCCTGGAGTGGCCCAAGGGCTACTGCCTGAACTATCTCCCGTTTAATTTGTTCAAAGGCTTGTTGTTGCTCAGGGCCTCATGTGAAATCGTTCTTCTTCCTGGTCACTTGATAGAGAGGGCTTACAATCAAGCTGTAATCTGGAATATGCATTCTCCAAAAGCCCACCACGCCTAAGAAGGCTTGTGTTTCCTTTTTGCTAGTTGGTGGAGACATGGCTGTTTTTTTATTGATCACATCCATTGAGATCTGACGATGTCCATCTTGCCATTTTATTCCTAAAAACTGGATCTCCTGTGCAGGCCCCTTGACCTTACCTTTTTTATGGCAAAACCAGCCTTCAGAAGGATTCGGATTATTCTCTCCCCTTTCTCAAAAACTTTTTCTGCTATGTTGCCCCATACAATAATGCCATCAATGTATTGCAGGTGTTCTGGGGCCTCACCCTGTTCCAGTGCGGTGTGGATCAGTCCATGGCAAATGGTGGGGCTGTGTTTCCACCCCCGGGGCAGTCGGTTCCAGGTGTACTGGCCGCCCCTCCAAGTGAAAGCAAACTGTGGCCTGCACTCTGCTGCCAAAGGGATTGAGAAGAACGCATTGGCGATATCAGTTGTGGCGTACCACTTGGCTGCCTTCGACTCGAGTTCGTATTGAAGTTCTAGCATGTCCGGCATGGCAGCACTCAATGGCGGCGTGACTTCGTTCAGGCCACGATAGTCCACTGTTAGTCTCCACTCCACATTAGACTTTCACACTGGCCATATGGGACTGTTAAATGGCGAGCGAGTCTTGCTGATMACTCCTTGGCTCTCCAGTTGACGAATCAGCTTATGGATGGGAAGCAGGGAGTCTCGGTTGGTGCGATATTGCTGCCAGTGTACCACTGTGGTAGCGATTGGCACCTGTTGTTCTTCGACCCTCAGCAACCCCACAACAGAAGGGTCCTCTGAGAGACCAGGCAAAGTAGACAGCTGTTTAATTTCCTCCGTCTCCAAGGCAGCTATACCAAAAGCCCACCGGTATCCCTTTGGGTCCTTGAAATACCCTCTCCTGAGGTAGCCTATGCCAAGGATGCACAGAGCCTCTGGGCCAGTCACAATGGGGTGCTTTTGCCATTCATTCCCACTTAGGCTCACTTCGGCCTTCAATGCAGTCAGCTCTTGGGATCCCCCTGTCACTCCAGAAATACAAACGGGTTCTGCCCCTTTATAGCTTGATGGCATTAGGGTACACTGTGCACCGGTGTCTACAAGAGCCTTATACTCCTGTGGGTCTGATGTGCCAGGCCATCGAACCCACACAGTCCAGTAAACCCGGTTGTCCCTTTCCTCCACCTGGCTGGAGGCAGCGCCCCTCTAGTCCTGGTGATCGTATTTGCTACCCACTTCTTGCAAGTATGAATCAGAAGTCCCTTTATTAAGATCGGAAGTGGAATCAGCCCTTCTGCTCCGCCTGGGGAACTGCTCACTGGAAACTGGAGCAGCAGTTTTCCTGGAAGAACCCCCTTTTGTGGTTGTTTTTCCCTGCAACTCACGTACCCGTGCCTCTAGGGTCGAGGTAGGGTTTCCATCCCACTTCCTCATGTCCTCTCTGTGGTCACGCAGGTAAAACCAYAGGGTGCCCCGGGGTGTATRCCAACGATATCTCCTCTCTTGAGCAGAGGGACGCTTACTGCGAATGGCTGAGATACTGGCCCGTGCAGGTGGGGAGTAGGACATATCCTCTTTGAGTTGCTGGACCTCCCAAGACAATTTCTCCTCCACAGAGATGCAGGCCTGTAGGRAGGAAGAGAGACTTTCTTCGTGTTGCCGGAGCTGGCCAGCCAATTCATCCACCGTTTGCTCCTCTCCATCTTTCCAGATCATTACTGCCAATGAGTTGGCATGCGATGCTGGTGCGCTCCATACAAACTTCTGCCAGATGGGTTGGGTGCATTTGACTTCATCTGGATCTTTGGGTAACTGCTCGTTGTCCAGGTCATTATAGATCACTTCTAGCATGGCTAATTCCCTCAGGTACTGGATACCTTTCTCCATGGTGGTCCACTTGCCTGGGTGACATACAACATCTTCCTTGAAGGGATACCTTTCCTTCACGCCTGACAGGAGTCGCCTCCAGAGGCTGAGGACTTGTGCCCCTGGTCCAATCGCCTTGTCAATGCCCACTTCCCTAGAAAGGGATCCCAGCTGCTTGGCCTCCCTCCCCTCTAATTCCAGGCTGCTGGCCCCGTTATCCCAGCATCGGAGCAGCCAGGTGACAATGTGCTCGCCTGGACAGCGGCTGAAATCTTTCCGCATATCTCGCAGTTCACCCAGAGACAGGGATCGGGTGGTCACCACCTCATTTACGGGCTCTGCCTCCTCCTCCTCCTGTTCTCCTGATGGCCTTGGTTCATCTTCATCCCTTACTAAATGAGCTGATTTTCTTGTGCATTTTCTCTTTTGTATAGGTGCGAGTGACACCGGCACGGGCGGGTTCTCTGTCGCAGGGGGCGGGGGAGTCGCCCTGCCTGCCGCGGGGGGTGGGGTGGCTGCAGGGCCTGTTGTTTTGTCATCAGATCCAGAGACCTTCCCCTCCCCCTGAGGGTTCTGAATAGTGTTAGTCAGGGCTCGGTAGGCATGGGCCAGGCCCCAGCACATGGCAGTGATTTGGGTCTCCCTAGAGTTGCCCGGGTGACAGCACACTTTTTCCAAATATTCCACTGATTTTTCAGGATTCTGCACTTATTCAGGGGTGAGGTTCCAAAACACCGGGGGCACCCACTATCCTAGGCATTTGCCCATGCTCTCCCACTCACCCTGCCACTCACAACTATCCAGCCTCGGGGCAGATCTCTGGATGATGTTCTTAAATTGCTTATTAACCTTGGACAAAACCAAAACGATATTCCCCAGCAATACCAATAGATGTATCTTAACTACCCAGGGATGTTAAGGTACTGACAAGTGATTTTAACAAAGGAGATGACATCATAGATGAAGGTAGTGAAGGTGCCATTCTCTATCTCCTCCATAAAAAACGTCTCAGAGGAAGAAGTATCGTTGCTAATTGCCTCCATGAGGTGGTACCCAAAATACAGTAACGGCTTCATTACGAGTCCCAAATACCAAATACCCCCCTAATGCCAGTCTTTTAATAACAAATCTCCCAGGCAAAATATCACTAATCACTGCAGACTACAAAACCCAATACCAATCTTTAGCAGGTACCGCAAAAACAAGAGCATGGTGCAGATCAAATAAATTAATATTGAGAACAGATGAATCAATATTGTGACTGGCAGCTATTAACCGACATAAATTCCTTAATATGCTCTAGTTGTTAATCTCTTGTTATCTCAACCCTTTGTGCCCCATGTTGGGCGCCAAAAAGGACTGTCGTGGTTTAACCCCWGCCAGCAACTAAACACCACGCAGCCGCTCGCTCACCGCCCCCTCTGTCCGGTAGGATAGGGGAGAGAATCAGGAGGGCCACACGAAGGAAAACCCACGGGTTGAGATAAAAACAGTTTAATGATGGAAACAAACCAAAGTAGAACAGTGATAACAACAATGATAACAACAACAACAGAATATACAAAACACAATGCAACCGCTCACCCCCCGCGCATCCCGAACAAACCCGCGTGTCCCAAACACCAGAGCCCCCTCCCCCACCCCAGTTTTATACTGAGCATGATGTCACATGGTATAGAATACCCCATTGGCCAGCTGGGTCAACCCTCTCCCCCCGGCTATGCTCCCCCTCAGCTCCCCCTACACTTGGCAGAGCATGGGAGGCTGAAAAGTTGTCGGTGCAAGCACCACCCAGTAACAACCAAAGCATCAATGGGCCATCAACGTTCCTTTCATTACCAAACCCAAAACACAGCACCCCCTCCAGCTACTGGGAAGAGAGTTAACTCTGTCCCAGCCGGAACCACGACAGATCCCCAGTGAGCTTGTCACAAGCGTCTTCTGTCTCCCAGGGGCCATGAATAGATGTGGCACTGGGTGTCACAGCTATGCCAGGGCTTGGAAATTTGGTGATGTTGAAGAACCATGGGTGTAGGGGAGTACCAGTAAGTCAGGGATAAGAGGAGACATCTTTCTTTTCCTTGCCAAGAAACTGGGATTTAAATGGAAATTTTTGTAATAACTCAATGGTCTAGGATTAGTTTTTTATTTAAGAAGAGATTCAGTCTTTTTGTGGTGTCTGGAGAACGAAAAGGGTATTGCTCAGAAGAATAGTACTGCGTCATCATTTGCTGGTCATTTATAACCAAAAGTGATAATTAATGATGAATTGAAAGTGGGCCCTTCAGCAATGTTATATCTACCATATCCATCTACCAAACCTGAGTCTCTGTCAGATCATTTCTCCCACTGATTTCAGTAATGGCATAATACAGCCCCCTCAGCCCCCAACAGAATTAGGTCTTGCTGAACTGTTATGGGGAGGACATGTGAATGTGTCTACCAACAGAGAAGGACTGGTGGGAGATGTGGTGGTCGGAGGCCATCTGGGGCCCAGCGACCATGACATGATAGAATTCTCAATTCTTGGTGAAGTAAGGAGAGGGGTCAGCAAGACCGCTACCATGGACTTCTGGAGGGCAGACTTTGGCCCGTTCAGGACACTGGTTGAGAGAGTCCCTTGGGAAGGGCAAAGGGGGCCAGGAAGGCTGGAAGTTCTCCAAGGAGGAAGACTTAAAAGCGCAGGAGCAGGCTGTCCCCATGTGCCATAAGAGGAGCTGGCAGGGAAGACAACCAGCCTGGCTGAACAGGGAGCTTTTGCTGGGTCTCAGGGAAAATTGGAGTCTGTCACTGTTGGAAGAAGGGGCGGGCGACTCAGGAAGAGTACAGGGATCTCGTCAGGTCCTGCAGAGAGGAAATTAGAAAGGCAAAACCCAGATGGAGCTCAATCTGGCCACTGTCGTCAGGGACAACAAAAAATGTTTTTACAAATACGTTAACTGTCATTTCAGTTGAGATGGACTGTCGTAGTTTGCGGTATGGGCTCAGACGCAGACCAATATGATCGTGCTGAAGCCGTTTATTAAGAAAACTTAAGCCATTATATACTCTGCAAGAGCATGGGTCAGTACTCGTGGCATGTGCTCACTGGCTTCTAAACATATACACACACATTGCTATTGGTTAAGCACAGCTGTATCTTAGTATAAACAATAGCGGAGCGTATATAATAAGTTGATCTAAAAATAGACATTCAGTATTTATGTTGGCATCACAGCAGTTTCAGTATCAGCGTGTGAACTCCTCCTTCTTGTTAACCTTCAGACTGCAGTAGCTGTTCTGTGCAGTTTCAGTCTCTCATCTCTTCTCATAATTCATAAGTTCATTAGTTCAACGTGTCCATTGCTTTCCAACAAGCTTCCCACATTAACGACAAAAAGAGGGCCAAGGAGAATCTCCCTCCCTTATTGGATGCGGGGGGGAACATTGCCACTGAGGATGAGGAGAAGGCTGAGGTACTTAATGCCTTCTTTGCCTCAGTCTTTAATATTCAGACCGGTGATCCTCAGGATATTCACCCCCCTGAGCTGGAAGATGGGGACAGGGAGCAGAATAAACACCCCATAATCGAAGAGGAAGAGGTTAACGACCTGCTACACCAGCTGGACACACACAAGTCTATGGGGCCGGATGGGATCCACCCGAGAGTACTGAGGGAGCTAGCAGAGGAGTTGCCAAGCCACTCTCCATCATTTATCAGCGGTCCTGGTTAACGGGGGAGGTCCCGGATGACTGGAGGCTTGCTAATGTGACGCCCATCTTCAAGAAGGGCCGGAGGGAGGATCCGGGGAACTACAGGCCTATCAGCCTGACCTCGGTGCTGGGGAAGATTATGGAGCGGTTCATCTTGAGGGAGCTCACGAGGCAGGTGTGGGACAACCAAGGGATCGGGCCCAGCCAGCATGGGTTCATGAAGGGCAGGTCCTGCTTGACCAACCTGATCTCCTTCTATGACCAGGTGATGCGCCTAGTGGATGAGGGGAAGGCTGTGGATGTGGTCTACCTGGACTTTAGTAAAGCCTTTGACACTGTCTCCCACAGCATTCTCCTGGAGAAGCTGGCGGCTCATGGCTTGGACGGGTGTACTCTTCGCTGGGTAAAAAACTGGCTGGACGGCCGAGCCCAGAGAGTTGTGGTGAATGGAGTCAAATCCGGTTGGCAGCCGGTCACGAGCGGTGTTACCAGGGCTCAGTTTTGGGGCCCGACTTGTTTAACATCTTTATCAATGATCTGGATGAGGGGATCAAGTGCACCCTTAGTAAGTTTGCAGATGACACCAAATTGGGCAGGAGTGTTGATCTGCCTGAGGGTAGGAAGGCTCTGCAGAGGGATCTGGACAGGCTGGATCGATGGGCCGAGGCCAACTGCATGAGGTTCAACAAGGCCAAGTGCCGGGTCCTGCACTTTGGTCACAACAACCCCAGGCAACGCTACAGGCTTGGGGAACAGTGGCTGGAAAGCTGCCCGGTGGAAAAGGACCTGGGGATGCTGGTTGACAGCCGGCTGAATATGAGCCGGCAGTGTGCCCAGGTGGCCAAGAAGGCCAACGGCATCCTGGCCTGTATCAGGAACAGTGTGGCCAGTAGGCGGAGGGAGGTGATCGTGCCCCTGTACTCGGCACTGGTGAGGCCGCACCTCGAATACTGTGTGCAGTTTTGGGCCCCTCACTACAAGAAGAACATTGAGGTGCTGGAGCGTGTCCAGAGAAGGGCGATGAGGCTGGTGAAGGATCTGGAGCACAAGTCTTATGAGGAGCGGCTGAGGGAGCTGGGGTTGTTTAGCCTGGAGAAGAGGAGACTGAGGGGAGACCTTATCGCTCTCTACAACTACCTGAAAGGAGGCTGTAGCGAGGTGGGTGTTGGTCTCTTCTCCCAAGTAACAAGCGAAAGGATGAGAGGAAATGGCCTCAAGTTGCGCCAGGGGAGGTTTAGACTGGATATTAGGAAAAATTTCTTCACCAAAAGGGTAGTCAGGCATTGGAACAGGCTGCCCAGGGAAGTAGTGGAGTCACCATCACTGGAGGTGTTCAAAAAACGTGTGGATGTGGTACTTCAAGACACGGTTTAGTGGGCTTGGGTGCTGGGTTGACGGTTGGACTCGATGATCTTAAAGGTCTTTTCCAACCTTAATGATTCTATGATTCTATGATTTGTGGAGAGGATTAATGCTCAACTTCTCCTGTTATTTTTAACTGAGTCTTTCCGTGAGCACGTTATGAGAGATGAAATTGCTGCAGAGAAAGTCACAGAGCAGTAAAAGCCATCTTTGTAAATGGCTGCCATTGTTACAGCTCCACTGAGTAGGCTTTATGGTTCATAATAATTGTGTTATTCTGTACATTAAAAAACTGCTGGCAGCTGCAGGCAGAACAGTAAGCCATGTTCACTAAAATCCTCCCGACGTTGAAATTGATTCACCTTCCCATACTGAAGCCCAGGAAAATTAAACCACTCTCTACAGGTGCCCTTAGGAGTACAACTTTCCTATTCACAAGCACTCCAGGAAGGGACTACAAATGCTTAAAGAAAAGCTGGGAAACTACTCTCCATATTTTGTTTTCCTCTTACCAAACCCAGCTTGATGCATGGATTAGCAAGAGCAACAGTCCAAACGTCCCTGCAATTTCTCAGTAGGTCCCCATGGAGCTGCACTCCCTCGCTGAGGCACCATGAACTACACCATACTCCTGGTTCGGGTTTTTTAAGGAGGGAGGACCTCACTGGAGAGCAGTCAGTGACGTTTGTCTTTGTGGTGTAACCTCTATCTCCGGATCTTCAGTCTCTTCCCCTCAGCTCAGAAGCAGCAGTGCTCTAATAATGAACCTAGTAATATGCTCTAGTAATGAATCGCTTTCATGCTTTGTTTCCAGGTCCAGGATAGGCTTTTGAATGTATTTTCTAAGGGAGGGGAGGTATCTCGGGCTAGCGAAGGGAAATATCAAGGATTAAAAAGTAACAGTGGTGTTAATAAGAGAGAAGAATGTAAGAGACAGTGTGTCTTTCATTAATGTAATTTATATAATAGGAAAATAAAGAGAAGCTTTTCAGGCACACCAGCTCTTCTTCGTGTGGGGAACAAAGTTATGAATTACTGTCTGTTTTTTCCAACCATATTAGCTGATCTTGCAAGAAGAAAATTCATCTGTGATGAACTCTATGACTCTTTCATTTGTCCAGTCACAAGCTATTGCGCAAACCTACACAGACTACCTGTGCCACGGCTGGGCTGCTGTCTGCTACATCACAGGTGCTGAGCTGCAGGTCCAGAGGGGAGGCTGCGTCTTCTGGAGAGCAGCTGGGAGAAACTGGTGGAGGGTGACAGAGAGGTAGAGAAACATCCGGACAGGCACATCCAGAAGCCTGCATGGGATGGGACAGAACTTCTGCCAAGGCGAAGGGGCCACTGGGCTGGCAGAAAGCAGCTTCTCCTGGGCACTTGGGAGGGATGGCGTGGAGGGTTTGGCAACCCTGTAAGGGAGGAAAGTTCAGTGACACACAAACAAGAGAGGGAAAAAGGCCTGTCTGTCTCTTGTGAGGATAGGGTGGGAAGGAGGGGATTGGTTTACCAATCACGGCATCTGAATCTATCTCATTCTTTGCTGCTCTAATTCAAAAGCAATCAGTCTGTAGTGTGTTTTAGAAATATAAAGGATTTTTAGTGTTTGGTGTGCTTACTGTAAAGAAAAGGTCGAGGCTGTTCACTTTAAAGCTTTACCAACTATCATGAGCACTTCCTATAACCACCCCCCCTCCCTGGACAGAGGAGACTGTCTGAAGAGAGTCTCCAAGCAATACTGCTTTCTCCCATAAGAGGGAGGCCAAGAACATTTAGTACCCTTGCATATAATTTGAGCTACTTGAAAATTAGTTCCTCAGTATTAGATAAAACATTTGCCCTCCTTATGCCTCTCTGGAGTCTGCTACTTAGCCCATAGAAGCCCAAGCTTATCTTCAGTTCAGCAACTCTGCCTGTAAAGGACAGGCTTTCAAACGAGAGCGCTGTAGGGATGGACCCAGCAGCCAAGCTGTGATATTGGGAGAGCCAGGCTGTTTCCCAAGAGCTTGTACCAGAGATGTTACTGAAATAATGCCATAGTCACCCATCCCAGTGACCCACTCCATAATAGTGCTCATCCTTGTGGACACTGATGACGCTGCCATGAATGACCATAGATTGGTTTTGATCAGATCAAAACTGGTTAAGAGGCTCCGGCTGGACAGGTGAAGGGCTCGGGGGCTTTGGGGTATTCCTGGCCCCAGGACCCTGACTGCAATTCAGATAGGGACATGTGGAGATAAATGCATGGTTACACAGTTGATATTGCCAAAAGGGCTTTGGTTTTAGTTGCCTTAACTGGTGGGTCAGGTGACATGAGCAGGGAAGGATGGAGCTCACCTTACCGAGAAGGGGAGGAGCCCCATGTTCACTGATTTACTAATTTCAGGGGATACATGTCTAAAGTGTTCAATAGATTGACCTCCTTCTTGTCCTTATTATAATCCTATATTTACAACCTTCTTCCTACCTCATTAGTTTTATACAGCTCACGCAAATTGATCTTTTTTATGCTTTGTCAGCTGCTTTCTTTAATCCTAATTTAAAGTCCTTCTCAATTCCCAGAAAAGTTCTGGAACAACTTGTTAAACAAGGCACTTGTATGCACCTAGAGTACAACAAGGGGATGGACAACAACCACGGTGAACTCATCAGGAACAAATGCTGACAAACCAGTCTGATGTCCTGGTATGGCACAATTTTTTCGTCATAAAGTGAAAAGTAGCAGATGTCATATATGTTGACTTTAGGAAGGTTTTTAACACTGGCTGTCCTGACCCTCTCTTAAGAAGATATGACCACATGGTGAGTGTAAAACTGGTGAGATAATTGTACCTCAAGTATAATTATCAGTGGTTGTCAAAGTGGAAGGACATATTGAAGGGATTTTTGCAGCGGTCCCTCCTGATGCCAGATCTTTTTAATTACTTCAGTTAACAGCCTGGATGATTAACACCCATGAGTGCCTTATTAAACCTGCAGATTACTCCAGGCTGTGAAGGGCAGCAAAGACAACAGAATTGAGCACTAGACTGACAAATGGGAGAAATGGGCTGAAAGCAATAGGGCAAAATTCAACAGGTACAACTTTGAGCATCGCCTCTATGAACAAATAGAAGTGAGGGAACAACTGGGTGGATGCAGTTTTTCAAAAAAAAGAGTCCAAGGTATATTGGAGAGCAAACTGAACACCAGCAATGGAAAAGGCAAACACCACCCTGCAGCATATGAGCCAAGAGTGTAGCCTCCAAGACACACTGGAGTAATATGCCTAGCTAGGGACACTGTACTTTGAAAAATGCAGATCAACAGAAAAAAAGTCAGAGGAGGTCAGTGAGGATGCTGGGAGGCACAGAAAACATGAAGAAAGACTGAAAGAATCGAGTTGATGTAGTCCATAGAAGAGAAAGACGGAGCGAGGAGGGGAAGGGAAACATTACAGTCACCAAGTGCCTAAGAGGTCATTTCAAAGAAAGCCATGGCCATAGCAAACAGGACAGGATATAAAGGATTTCAGCTCAGGTGAAAAAGCTTAAGTTAGGCTTCCAGATAATGTCAGGATAGAAGTGTGYCAGAACAGATTGCTAGGGGATGGCACAATCTCCATCACTGGACGTCTTTAAGAACAGGTTTCACAAATGTCTGTCAGGACAGGTATTGTTGATCCTCCCAGATTTTCAGGGGGGGGAAGGACAAACAGTATGATTTTACCTAATTGTAAGCTAACCACATGCAGGTGGCACAAAGTAGAGGTGGAAGCCAGCTGTCAGCTTCTGCCAGCATTTGCCAGCAGGCACTGGGTTTATGTATCACAGCCTGCAAGATGCCATCTTTGGACCTGCACTCTTGGTAAAGGCAGAAGAGAAGGCTTAAGCAAGAGAGGGAAGAGAAAGGAAAATTGTGAAACTAGGTAGGGGAATGTCAGGACATGGATTGCAACCCCCTCCCCAGGAGTTTAACTCTCAGCATTTAAGGCCAGCTTGCTGGTAAGAGCAAGTGGTTAAATAAGCATCAGGTGGCTTTGGAGAACTTTGAAAAAAAGCTGGAAGAAGCTGGGGGGTTGGGGGTGTGGAGAAACCCCTCTTTCATTTAGGAGCTGTTTTTAGACAAAGCTTTTACTTTGGTTCCCACCTAAGCTACATTACAGCTGTGTTGCTGCTGTGCCTGGCCATGTCCTGGGGCCATGAGTCAAGTCTGGGGACCTGACTTAACCTCAGACCTGCCTCATTGCAGCAGATTTGTCTGGAGTCTAGGCTGAACCTGGTTACTGCCATGGTATCTGCCCTACTTGCCTTGCTCATGTCTGGGCTCTTGCTGCTGACGCCACTGCCCGTCCGCTGCATTACGCTCCACCCCTGTGACTCCTTCCTTGCAGAGCAGCCGTCCTTGGTGCTCCCTGGCATTAGGTAGGTGAAGATATAGGGTTGCAATTCTGCTTTGTGCTAGGTGGTGAGGTGTCCCATATGGGAATATGGGAGGAGAGGAGCACACCTTCACCTGGACATGTGTGCTTGTGCTGCTGCATGCCGTGGCGTCTGTGGTCTTTGTTACAGGCTCTGCCAGGCGCTGGCACTGATGGTTACCACTGATGGTGCCCACACAAACCACATTCAGGAAGGGCTGTTCTTGTGGGAAGCTCTGGGTGCGAATGTTTCCTGCTCCTCTCCAACCAAAACGGTGGAGGGGACAGACTGTATGCAGCTTTGAAAGAGTCAGTAATGTCCCGAGAGAGAGAAGAGGCCAGGGTGGGACAGCATAAGGTAGCAGCCTAAGTTCAAAACTAGCTAATAGGTTACTGGGATTTTGGCTTAAGTGCATGAGGAGGCAATGGTGTTCCCCAAGGCAAAGGAAAGCCACATCCCTGACAGGGTGCAAGATGACTTTGCTGGACTAGCAGGAGTTGGGAGGATAGAGCAGAAAGAGGGAGATGGTCAGGACGAGCTCTGCCTCCTTGTCCCACTTTGTGACAAAGGTGAGCTCGGCAGAGCACTGGACAGCAGGGTTTGGGCAGAAGGCTGGGCTGCTTCTGTGCCCCGGGGACTACCTCTTGGGTCTCCGTGCATCTCCCTGACGCCACGTGCAGCTGAGCAGGGAAACCAGAAGACTCTAGGATGAGAGATGCTTTCCCAAGCTCAAAGCACAAGAGGAAAGAAAAATCTTGGCCTTAACACGAGGTGAGATAAATAAATATGAGCTGAGCTGGGGAAGAAAGAAGAAAAAATGAAGGCCAGAAGGGGAGGCAGCTCCTGCCCCAAACTCTTCCCCCCATTGCATTTGCACTTGTACAAAGGGTAATGTTTGGCAGCTTCAGGAGGCACATCCAGTGCATGTTCAGGACTTGAGGTGTTTGCTCTATCACCATCTTTGTGAGAAACACGGAGAAGCCTGGGCAACAGAGGAGCAGGGAAAGAGTCCGCATGCTGCTGTTTAGCACTTGGGTGTCCAGCTATTTCATCAGCAGATCTCAATTCATAGAGGAGGTTAGTATTATTTCTGTCACACAGATGAGGAAACAAGGACTCTTGTAGGTGAAGGGACTGGCCCAAGTCATGCAGTGGGCTGGAGAAAGAGCCCACGTCTCTGTGGGACCCATTTCACTGCTCTAATTCCTGGCATGCGCTGTCCCTATGACTAAGGCTGTAAATTCGCTGGAGTCGGAGGTAAGGTCAGAAACAATGTGCTGGAATGAACAGCAGTGGCCAAGGGAGGAAAGAAAGTGTGAAGGAGACTGATGGTGGCAGAAAGGGGATGATGCCCCGGGTATCATGGAAAACACAGGAGGAAGTTATGCCCTGTGGTAGCCAGGGAAGTGGTCTCAGGGAAGACATGAGAAGTTTGCAAGTAGCTGCTAGTGTGGGAGGAAAAGTTCATGGGTGAAGATGAGAAATCCGATAAAACTGCTTGGCCCTCAAGGGGCCTCCGTGAGCACAAAGATGGGAGACAGAGGAGAGCAGACTGTTGGACACCCCCTGTCAAGGGGGCTGCTGGGGCAAAACCTGTGGGACACACCATGGTGCTGGGGCCCCAGCACGGCGCAGGGCTCCCGGGAGGAAGCCGTGGCTCAGAGGGTCTGAGGGCGAAGGGAGGGGGCGATGCCCCTCCTGCCTGGGAAAGCAGGAGCGGAGCGGGGCTGCTGGCAGTGGGCTGTGGACGGAGACAGCAGGAACACGCAACTCCCGGGGAAGGGTTGGCAGCGAGGGGTCCGGCGGCGACCCCGGCCGAGCGCGGCCCCGGGGGGTGGTGGGGGCTTCCCCCCTTCCCGCGGGAGGCAGCGCCCGCTCCCGCCCCGCCGCAGCGGCTGCCGCAGGGCGCTGGGGATGCGGGCGCCCCGCCTGGGAGGGGTTAAGCGCCGGCCCCAGCCCGGGGGCGGACGGGGCGGCTGCGGCGGCGGCAGCTGCTATACGGCGGCGGGGCTCTAGGTGTCCTGCCTGGGAGGGTCCCTGCTGCATTGCAGCCACCGTGCTGCTCCCTCTCCGCGCACACAATGGCGACTCCCAGCCCCAGCAGCGGCTCCGGCGCCGGCGGCGGGAGCGGGCCGGGCCCGGGCGGCCCGCAGGCGCACGCTGCCGCCAGCAGCAGCATGCAGGGTAAGCAGCCCCGCGCTAGGCCGCAGCCCGGCCGCTGCTTCCGGGCTGGGCGGCTCGCCCCGTTCTAGGCCCCGGCGGGCCGGGCCGGGCCCCGGGACCGCGGTGCCCGCCGCGGGTCTCGCCCTGCCCGGGCCGAGCGCGGCGCTGCCGGGCGGCCGCTCCCGAGGGCGAACGCCCCCCCACCCCCAGCGGGGGGTGGCTGGCGGCGCCGGCCGCCCTGTGCCCCCCGCGCTGGGCCCCGGCTCGGGCGGGCCGCGGCTCTCGGGCCCTTGGCGGGGCCGAGGCGCGGCCGTGCCCGCCGTCCGGAGCGGCGCTGCCCCCCGTCGCTGGCGTGCCGGAGGGGGGACTCAGCCCGGCCCTGGCAGGCCTTGCTCCGGGCCTGCCCCGCCGCTCCCTGCGGCTGTCGCCTCCCGCTGCGCCCGGCCCGGCGGCCCGGCCGCGCCCGTCGGGCTCCCTGGGTGGAAGGACGGCTCTGCTCGCGGCCGCGGCGCTGCGCCCGGAGCTGCCGAGGGACGCGGAGCCTTGCTCTCGTTGGGGGCTGCGCTGCCCCAGGCGGCAGGAGGGAGCCGGGGGGCGGGACAAAGGCCGGCTGGACGCGGCTCCGGCTTCTTCCAGCCGGGAACGATTTTTGCGGTCTCTTTGGGGTGATCCGCGCAGGCCGCGGGCAGCAGTATCCCGGAGGGGGCTCTGCGGGGGCCCAGGCGGGGTGAAGCCGGGAGCCCCGCTGTGCTGGCCGGGACGCGGCCCCGGGCAGGGGCCGGGGGCAGGCGGCCGGGTCGGTGTTTCTGGACGCCTCGGCCTGCGGCAGGACGGCTCTGCCCTGACCTGGTGCGCCCGCGGCACTGCTCGCCGGCCAGCCTCAGTGTGCGGTGTGCCTGGTTCCTCTGTGCCTGTTCATGTATTTTTCTCAAGGCAGATGTTTAAGTAAAAACAGTTCAACGGTGAACTTCTGGTTCAGTTTTGTTCTGTTCTGATGGAAATTTACAGTGTTATAGTAGGGTCATATTGCCAGGGTTCCTGCCTGCACTTGTTGATGGTTGAGCACTCTTGCAAAAACGGTGGATATTTATTTTTCAGAAAAACCACAGCAAACACCTTTCGAGTTTTTCCTTTAAAGTTAGACCACTGAAAAATACTCTCTGGTTGAACAGCATTTTAGGCTTCATTAGGCTGAGGCGATGCGGCGCTTTTTTTTTTTTTTAATTTACTACAGCGATGGTAATACTAAAGAAGCTGTTTGCCCTGTTTTGGGAACTCTGTCTTTATTTTTTAATAGAAGAAGGGAAGGTTGCTCTCTCTGTGAGAGAGGTGCTGGTGCTCTCAGCAAATAATATTTGTCACAGTTGCTTGCTGTAATCTGTGTTCTGTCCTCATAGGACAAACTGCACTGAGACTGATGGGGACTTGTTTGGGCAGAGAACTGATGCTGTAAACTAGAGTTTGATACGGTTGGAATAAAAAGGTGAATTTTTGCTGTCTGCAGCTTCCCCTGTGTGAAGCTTTTGTGCCTGCTAGGTGAAGAAGTGGGTACCTGCTGGGCCGTGGAAAGGTGGTATTATCCATGTTTACAACACCTTTCAGAAACCACAATCCCAAACCTTGTATATAAAGTGCGTGGATTAAAAACTTGACTGCGATATGCTAAAGCGGTCGCGATAAAACAAGAAATAGCCTTGTTGCAGTGCAATTACAGCTCTCCATGTTGCCCCTTGTATTTCCACCTGACCCGTGTTTTTCGCCTGAATCCGGAGTATTTTCAGGCCTGAGAGTTGGTTTTGCACCATGACTAGAGAACCTGTGATGCCCCATAAGTTTGTAATGATGTAGCAATCGCATCCTTTCTCCAGGTGGAGGAAGGCAGTTGTTTCTTTCGTAGTTGGTTTAAAGTGGCTATTTAAATATGAATTCAGGATGACAGGGCTAGTTTGGTGATATGCAAATGCTTGTGGGGAAAGCTGGTGTTGGGTTTTTTTTTTTTTTTTTTTAAAGTAACAGATGAGTGTTTAGGTGCCCTGGGAGGAGCTGAGTGTAGGATCCTGGGTGGGCTCTGGAGGAGCAGATTGCTGTGGCAGTGGAGGTGAAGGCAGGTTCCTGGAGCCAGCAAGGAACTCCATCCCAGGAGGACAAGCCTCTGCTGCCACGTGACTGCCTGTGCAAAGCCGAGGCAGTCTGTGAGTGGGATGGGAATGGGCTAGACGTGTCTGCAGTCTGCTGGGGTAAGTCCGGCTGCTCTCGGAGGACCACCGTGGCCTTGCCCAAGGCACGTGTCCCACTGGCGCTGGCTCCCTGCTGATGCCAAATCAAGCTGAGCTGTCGCAAAGCAAACCCACCCAAAAGTGGTGAGTTTTCTGCAGTTCAGATGCCCAGCATTTGCTTGTGGGTGGGTTCCGTGAGCAGAAAGGTGTGGGAATGCATTGCTGGGTGGGGAGAAAAGTGGGTAGGACTGTGTTGGTGTTGATTTAATTGGCTTAAACAGTATGGTGAGGTGGAGCAGGGAAGTCATTAAGCTGGAAACAAGTAATTATAGTTAAAAAAAAAAAAAGTTTTGCTCAGTTAATTTTCAGCCAGAAACACTCCGTCTTGTGCAACTGCTGCTGCGAGGGAGGTTGTGGGAGCGGGAGAGGGTAGGACGGCTCTTGTGGCTTTGGCCCATGCCGGGAGCTGTGGCAGTGCTCCTCTGGACAGCGATACATCATTTTTGGAGACTGTGCCCAGAGGACATGTGCTTGGGCAAACTGGCCTGAGGTGAGAGCCTCTCGAAGGGGGTTTCTGTTTCAGTACGAGGGCTGGTGGTTTTGTAAGGGTTATCTGCTGTCGGGGAGTTTGGCTGGGGGTAGGGAGAAGGTGGGGGATTGTGGTGCAGGGGAGAAATCTCCATGGAGACTGAGGCCTATCGCATTGATGACTGGAGCTCGGGCAGCAGATCCAGAAGGCCTCTACAGGCCACTCTGTTTTGTTTTTAATTTGATATCCTACAGTGTTTCTGATGCGCACAGGCTAAAGCCTGTCCAGGTGACAATATTGAGACGCAGGGACACCTAGCTGTCCTCATGCTGGGCTTGCTGTGCAGCCATGGCCCTCAAGCCTTGCGATCAAGCAAAGGGTTGCCGCAGGTCTTCTCACCCTTAGTGTTTTGCATGTCACAGCTTCATGCTCGTGTCTTCTCCTGGCTAATTGCRTCACCTGTTCATGCCCATGAACCTGAGAGCTTTGTTTCTTCCCAGAGGGTCCCCTTGGCCAGTGCAGTTGATGGTGCCATGTTCAAGGCATGGTTGACAGCTCAGAGACAAAGGAGAGCTGGAATTCTAAGTATTGAAAGTAGATCCTACTTCATAATTTTTGAAATGGTAACTTTTGTTTGTTGTGTGCAAACTGAAGTCTGTCTGGATGCTGGTGACTGCTGTTGTGAAGGATTGTTATCCTTCTTAGTTATGTTTAATGTTAAAAGTCCAGGAGAAGTCCTGCATATGTAGTGTCCTGGATGTTTTGTGGAGAAAACAGAGATTTTGTGGGAAGTAGGACATACCACTTTGACAGCGATTTAAGGAAAAACAACACCCAAACTGTAATTGGAGCAATTTTGCCTTTTTCTTATTGCCAAAATCAGTAATAGTCTTTACTGCTGACATTATGTAGAAAATTATCATTTGAAGAATGGTGGTGTGAAATCTAGAAATGTAATTAATTCCAAGGCGTAGGAAGAATTTTGATTCTAATTGCAACCTGTGGAGTCACTTGTCCTACCTCCAGTGCCAAGCAGGAGCTGGAACCACTTATAACTGGTTGTTATGGGTTCAGCTCCTGCATTCAGGAAGACTGGAGGCAACTGGGGCTTCTAGAAGTACTTGCTGCTTGGTATGCTCTGTTGTCTTTCAAAAGCAGAGCATACATACTTTATATGTCTTTTCAGAGTGTACATGATGGTTCAGATGTGTTGGGTGGGAATTCCCAAACTGTTCAGCTGGAATTTGGGGTTTTCGGTTCCCTTCACATGTGTGGTCCTGTCTGCTCCCCCATTGAGGCCTTTGCCCTCTCTACCCCACTCCAGCCATAACCTTTCTGTTTTTAGCAAAAATCAGAGAAGGTTCGTATCTGGTTGGAGAGTCCTCTGTGAATATGAGGTAACGAACCTGGGCAGGAAGGTTGCCAAGGGTTGTCTGTCTGAGTGCATCAAGAGACTAACTAGAGTCCCGCCCTTGCCCTTAGATGCTGTTCAGGACATCAGTGACGTACTGGAGATGGGATTCTGCCTAAGTACGAGGAAGCTCTGCCTTGTACCTTTCTCTGCCTGGTGGAAAAGAGCTTCTGGGAGGCTTTTTGAGAGATCAAGAATCGTTCATGTTTGGCAGATGACAGAATTGGTGGGCACTGTGATGGACTTTGTCAGTCACTGTGGTCAGATGAATTTGGTGTCAGTGTGTAATCTATGCTGTGTCTTTGGGGTAATCATAGTTATTTCAGACAGCGCTGTCAAAAGCAGAATATTACTTGAAACCATTTGTGGGCATCACTGTGACTGGCACAATCCTTGGTACGGGAATTCGGTAAGAGATGCCATGACTCCTGTATCCTCCTCCTCTTTGTGTGGCTGTCTTTGTGAGTGCAAGGGGTGACCAGAGCAGCTCTTCTCCCCCCTGCTGAAGGTGCTCCTGGACCCAGGCTCGGCAGGAGGGAAGGAATGAGAAGTTGATGCCTCGATGTTGAGATGTTGGATCTGCTGGGGCACAATGTGGGCACTGTCAAAAGACTGGAGGGTGGACCTAACCTCTCTATGCAAAGGGGCATAATGGATGGAGAAAGTAAGAGAAGCCCCAGTAAACATGGCAATTTGCTTAGGGGACCTTAAAGAGGGGAATTTGGGGAACAAGGAGACAGTGGAGAGGTGGAGGGCTTGTGAAGCAAAGGGAGCAGCAGATTAGGTATGAAGCAGTGGATGAATGGCCAGGTAAAATGGAACATAGGATGTAGATAAGAAAACAAGTCAGATAGAAAAGAACAAGAAAAGAAAAGAGAGGGGACTGGAGGGGAGAATTAATCCTTGTCCTCAGTAGGTGGTAAAATAAGTGTATTAATTACCTGTTCTTATTCTAATGTAGGCAAAGTGAGTTGTATTTTTAGCAGAACTGATTGAATAAAATCAGAAGGTGACTGSACTTACTTTTGCCCACAGTGGAATTGTAAAACCGGTGTGTGTTAATGTACACAGCTGGTGCAAGCTGACACTGGCAGATTTGTCGGACTGATGGGTGTATGTCTGCTGGGACACGTCTGCATTTGTTATGGAAGGTAAAGATAGTTGTGTGGTAAGCAAACCAATGTATTTCAGTTTGTTTGTGCCTACCAGTTTATTCCTGTGCGGTATCTCTGCCAGGATATGGCTGACCATATCTGCTTTGTGTTTGAGTCTTAATGTACACCTGCGTGTGTAGGACTGCTTTTATATGTGAGCATATGTTTTTCCATTTCAGCTTTCCATTTTGGTTTACTTGTAATCAACTGATATTCTTAATATGTCTGTTTTCCTGGTAGAGGGGCAGCCCAAAAATACTAGTTAGTCTCATCAGATGCTGGGAGGCTTTTTCAGTTATTTTATGCTGATTTGGAGGAGCTGACAGGAGTGGAAATCACACTGTTGCCTGTCAAAATGAGGGCCATCCAGCAAAAGAAAGATGAGTTTTGTGAGGAAGAAAAAAAAAAAAAAAAAAAAAAGGAAGAAAATGTGTACTTTCCAAATTCCAAACTTGATTTTGTTGAGGAGTCCCCCCAGATTCAATTTATCCATAGTCCCAGTGTGTATGCAGTGAAGCATTACTTACAGGTGTCTTGTGTAACTACATCAAGCTCTGCATGTATCAAACAAACATAAGCACCTTGTTAGCATTGTACAGCTGGGACGTGATTGTTGCTTTTGAAGTCAGATGTCTTCTGTTGGATTTAGGCTTGATAAGATTTTATGTGAGTTGAAAGAAAAATGGAGGTCTGCTTCCCAATGGGAGGAATAGCTGCTGTAGCCTGTGGAGGCTGGAAAGAAAAACTGCATGAGAGAAAGAAGTGGCACAGGGTGTTTGTATAGTGCTGTGCCCTGCAGGGCAGGAACTGGCAGCAGATGTCCATCCAAGTTTCACTGAAGTGATGTTTATAAAGAAGGTACAAAAATCTCTGAATGGATGTGATGCTTCTGGCATCCTCTCAAAGGCTGGAGTGCACTGACGTGGACTGGCTTTCGAAAGGTGCTGGTTATGTTCCCAGATCTCATGTACCTTATTTAAAATGGACTGCATTGTATTCACCAAAGATATAAATGCCTCCTTAGATGTATATGTTTTTGTTGCCCTTCTGCTGTGTCCTGAGACAACAGCATTCTGCTCAGGGGGGTGGGAATTGCTGTGCTGCATCAGCAGGGTGAAGAAAACCTGCCTGATGTTGGCAGTTGAACCTTTTCATCGTGGTTCAGGTGTTGTCATATTGGGGCGTGGACTTATTTGGGTCAGGATGGATTATTATTATTGTACAGTCTGGCSTCCTGCTTTGGAGGGATGAACGAACCTTTTGGGAATTCCTGTGTTGATTCTGGTCATTAATGGTTGGACTCCAACATCTCTTCTACAACAAGAAACCCAGTCCCTGTAAAGACACCAGTTCAGGAGAATCTGTGTCTTTAAGTCAATTGGTCCAGTAGTTATTGCATTTTTAAGCTGGGTTTTTTTTAGTATCAGTTCAGTCAGTTTCTGGTTATTGGTTGCTGGTGGAGGAGCCCTCCAGCAATCTCCCTGTGCAGCCACTGTGCTGCTCACTTGGCCAATGTCTTCAGTAATGCACATCCTGCACCATGTTATTTGAGTCTGCTGGCATTCCCTGCAAAGGACTTTTGTTTGTCTTCTAGATCCTCAGATTTCTTTTTATGTTGCAGGCTTGTTTGATTGCAGAAGAAACGTGTGAGTGGTGGGTAAATGATAGTGCAATGCCTGTTGACCACTGAAAAATTTCTTCCTTTGAAAAAGGTGTGTTGCTATAGCTGGATTAATTAACGTGCAGTAGTTAACGCATGGTAAATCCCTAGTGAGAGACACTTCACCTGTGTTTCTTCAGTTCAACTCGTAGATAACTTGAATACTCTGTCTCTGCTAGACTTTGACAGTGGAATAGCTAATGCATGTTAGTTATCCCTCCATATGCACAGGCCGCTCTTTGGTGGCGATGGCACTTCTGTTTGGAGGCTATCTGAAACAAAAGCCATGAGGCTTACCCCTCTCAGTAGGCAACTGACTTGGATGTTTAGGGTGACTGTTAAAATATAAAAAGATTTAATTATCAAAATCAATGCGAAAGAAAGTGCTCTAAGTTATTCTGAAGGTGCCTAGGAGTTAAGTCATTGTCCATAAAGCATGAAATTGCAAGGACGGTGTGTTTCATCTCGTTCTTCTGGGACGAGGTTGCAGGAAGGATTTGCGCAGCCGTGAAGCCCTCTTTGGTTTTTACTTGGGGTTCTTCTGGTTGTCTGAACAAGACAAAGTAATTTTTGTTGTGACTCTGCACCCCGTTTTGTATCCCTGCGCCACCTCCTTATACCATTGCGGAGTTGTTGGACAAGTTATTTCTCTCATGAATCTCTTGGTGAGGTTTGCTGGGTGGACTTGTATAAACTGTATGTAAGATGCTTGGAAAATTGCCACTGCAGGTGGCACAACATGTGGCAGCCTCTTGAAGGGGTATTTCTGTGTTATGAGTTTTGTGTTGACTGCAATTGCTGGTATGGATATAGCTTTAACATATACAGTCTCTCTTGTAGGCATCATGTTCATCTTGTAGGCATCTCTCCTGCTGAGGTTGTGTTGGTGCCCTCGCCCTGTGACCAGTCCCAGCTCAGGAGCTAGCCTTCCCCTCCGAGGGGGCAGAACTCCCTGAGCTGCAGTACTGGTGAGGGGGTAGGATGATGCTGCTGGGGGTGGCAGGAGGGAGGAAACCCACCTTCTCAGAGTCAGGTGGAGAGCACGGTGGCTTGGCTTGATCACTTCTCAAACCTTGCCTGTACGGCACACTGAGCGTATATGTTCATCCTAAATCCTTTGCCCACTAAACTAATCTAAGCCTAAGTCAGTTGCTCGCATCTGGAAGCAGGTTCCCTTGCAAGCCTAAGTTGGGTGCTGACACTATGTGAGTGTCTAAGGCCAGACAGCCTTCATAGCTTGCATTGCTGGCAGGGCAGAGGTGTGTGTCTGTGGGACAGCCTGACGCTTCTGACTCACCGAGGAGCCTCTCTGCTGCCAGGCTGCCCCGCTGCCAAAATAATTTGTGTGGCCTCCCCAGCCGCTGTCTTTCCTGGGTGCATCATTGGTGTGGGCGGTGGGCTCGATTAGTTCATCTGACTCCTATTTTTCTGGGGTTTTTTGTGTGTGTGTGTGTTTTTGCTTGTCAAAGCAAACTTCCACAGTTGCATTGTGCTGGCAAGCTGCAAGTGTAAGAAATCAGTGCTCTGGTGTACAATAACTTAGGAGTTAGAAGAGCACTATATTGGAGCTAATTAGCTTCCTGCCTGCCTTTAATTCCAGTGTGTTTACCTCTTAGTAACTGTGCCTGACTGGATTGGTCTTTTTTCTGAGACGCTTCTTGCAGGTGAAGGCAAGGATGGACTGCAGGGAGATTTGCAGTGGGGCAGACTTGAACTAATTCGTGTGATTTAATATGGTAAATTTGGCGCACCCAGAGGACGGGAGGGATTCGTTTTAAACAAAAGGATATAAAAGAAGACCGATAAACTTTGGCAGCCAAATACACTTGGAAATGACAATAAGGGGGGAAGGGAGAATTGAAACATTGCTCTGCCTCAGTGTTTGAGCATGCCACGGCAACAAAGCTTCATGTTGGCCTAAGCATCTGTGTTCAGGAGATGGTTTTCTGGATAGACTGCGTTGCTGACTTCGGTTTTAAACTTTTCACTCCGCTTTATTTTAAGTTATGTTAAGCTGTCTCTTATGGGCATCTGCAATCTTACTGGGATTCCTTTTGCTTGGGGAGAGGCTTTAGATCTTGAAAATACCCATGATGTGCATTTTTTGGTCTACTTAGGTGGCTGTTGCTTCAAGAGAAGTTCTGCAGTTCGTGCAGCTGCAGTGTGTTTGTGCCTCCCCATGGTTAGGTGGAAAGGTACAAACATGACTTTTTATCAGATGTCATAGGTTTATTTAAGTTCCTGTGCGCAGAGTCTGTGAATTTTTGAGGAAACCAGAGTGTCAATAAGCAAAGGTCCTTGTGGAGCTCTCTGTACCACCCATTGGGTGCCTGCTCCATGCCTGCACAGACCCTGCACAGGGCGTGTGAGATATCGTTGGCCTGGATTTGCGTCAGGACTGTCATGTGATGCTGCAGAGCATCTTCCAAAATGTGTGACCTTGACTCCTCAGGCTGTAGCCCTCTGTGGAGGGATCTCTGCTATTACTGTTTGTGAGGAAATACAACATGGTGTTGCCAAGAATCCGCTCCCCATCTCCCTCCTGGTTCTGCTCTCAAACGAGCTAAACTGCTGTTCACCTGAACGCATGCAATACTTAGCAGAGTACAGCCCATTAACTTTTGTATGAGCATCAAGGGACACGGAGAATATGTATATTGCACAAATTGCGTATTTATTAGCTGCTAAATTGATTTCCTCTCCTGCAAATTGAAACCTTTGTGTTTGCCCTTTACTGGAGGCAGAGCGAGCCCTCCAGGAAGCAGGCGGCTCGCACTGATCCTGGAGTGGACAAAGAGTCTAAGTGCCAGGAATTAGTCTGTGTTTTGAATATTTTATCTGATATTTCTGGGGTGCTTCAGGAGATCCCCTGTGGCGTAAGGAGGACAGCTGTTGGGAGCAGACAGAGCTGAACCAAAAGGGAGTCAGTCCTTTTATCAGTTTTTGTCTAGACTTATTTTTTTTCTGTGGCCCAAAAGGGTTTTATGGTTTGCTTTGGCCCTAATTCTCTGGAAGCAGTTCTCTGAACTGAATTAGCCATCGCTTTGCTTTTGGACCCGAGAGCAAAGTGTTTGTACTTTGAAGAGGTTTGTGGACAGAGATAAAACAGTTTCCTTTAAAAACACACGGCTGTGTGGCTTTGACCTGGGAGGGGTTATGGACTAAGATAAAAGCATTGCATTTGGAAATCCCTTCTGGGGCGTGATGGGACCATGTCTGAGTTTTCCTGTAAAGACCAGTTCCCCTCCTGAACAGTGTCCGTTCAGGACCTGGTGTCGTGGTTTAACCCCATCCAGCAACTAAACACCACACAGCCGCTCGCTCCCCCCCCCCCTCCGTTAGGATGGGGGAGAGAATCGGGGGGCCACACGAAGGAAAACCCATGCTTTGAGATAAAAACAGTTTAATAATGGAAATAAAACAAAGTAGAACAGTGATAACAACAATGATAACAACAACAATAGCAGAATATACAAAACAGGTGATGCACAATGCAACCGCTCACCCCCCATGTGTTCCAGACGAACCCCATAGCCCTACACACACACCCCCTAGTTTTATACTGAGCATGATGTCATATGGTATAGAATACCCCATTGGCCAGTTGGGTCAACTGCCCCGGCTATCCCTCATCTTTGCCTGCACCTGGCAGAGCATGGGAGGCTGAAAAGTTGTCGGTGCAAGCACCACCCAGCAACAACCAAAGCATCAATGGGCCATCAGCGTTCCTTTCATTACCAAACCCGAAACACAGCACCCCCTCCAGCTACTGGGAAGAGAGTTAACTCTGTCCCAGCTGGAACCAGGATACCTTGTCTCATGCCAAACACTGGAAACCTCGCCCTACCTTTGACGTCCTCTTCTTTCCTCCTGTTCCACTCAGAAATGTGGATGGGCAGAGGATAGGAAGGGGGAGTGTGATTAAAACCACTTTGTATGGCTCACCAAGACTGGTGGCCTAAAGCTGTGGATGGACATGGGAGTTTTGTCCATTCTTTAAGGTACTTTTTGTCTTGGGGTAGCAGGAACAATCAGCATGTGGAAACTGGGGTGTTTGGATGTCTGCTTTTAAAGCTGGTTTCCTTGCTGATTTGGGGAAAAGTAGAGGTCAACTCTCTCCTTTCTGATCTGATGTAGCCCAACTGTTGTAACTAGAGAGTGTGACTGTATGGTATAAGTATATATGCAATTTTAGGCAAAGGAGTTGTGAATGAGCTTGGACTTCTATTGGAAGAAGGCGGCATTGGATGTAAAGGTTTGGAGTCATGCTGCTTTAGGCAGCAGCTTGGCAGTTGAGTTCCTGCTGCACTGGGGGCACATGTTGAATATCTGAACAAGCTTGCCAATGTTCTCCTGGAAATGCAAAATCTATTTTAAAATATGTTTCTAATTAATTTATTTCTTCTTGAGAAGAGTTGGAGTAACATCGTGGAGCTTATCTGCTCAGCTGGTTATGCCAGAGTCATGGCCAAATAAGCTTCCTACAGGTTAAGCTTTGGCACTGTGCATCAATGCTAGACATCCGCAGGGCTGAGAACAAGAATTTACTCTCTGGTCTGTTCCTGTGGCCTCATCCCTGCTGATCCTGCCAATGAGGACCGCAGCTGAGCAAACGGGAGAAGAATCTTCTCAGCAAGCATGGAAGTGGCGAAGGTTGAGACAGGAGTGGTGGGAGCTGGTGTCTGTGGCCCACGTGTGTCTGTCTGTATGCTTGTGCGGGAGGACTTGGCTGGTTTCCCCATTAGGGACGTGATTTGGGATCTTCAGTGACTTGAACTGGAAATTCTGAGTCTGATTTGTCAGTACGGCTGCTTTTTTTCCTGCCCTACAAAAATAAACTGTGAATGAAGAATGTGTGAATGCAGGGTTTATTTCAGTAAAGACGTGAAATGCTTCTGGGGCTGGTCATTTGCTTTAATATAGACAGGTCTTAGTCACGACTGACTTGAATGGGGGCCCGTAACTGAACTGGCAGCAGGGAACCTGCTTCATCTCTGAGCTGCCAAAGGTCTGAGCTGCACCCTGCCTTGTGCCAGGGCACTGTGCTGCTCTCACAGCACCTGGGACGGAGTCCAGGAGCCGCTTGTCCATGGTACTGTTTCCATTTAGAAAATAGAAGCTTTCTGGGAAGATTTGTGTTGGGTTTCCCTCTCAAATCTGATTAATATTCTGACTTCTTTGGCAGCAAAGCTCTGACTGCCCAATGTTCATGTTCTCAGAGTAATCTTGTGCTGGCGTGTCCTGAGTCTTTGAGACCCAAACCAAACACGAGCACTCTGTGGCAATGTTCTTCAACTGGTGATTGTCCACAATGTGGGGCAATGCACCAAACTGCAGATGTAATAATATTGGGGTCAAAATCTTGCTGTTCCTTCGGGCATCGTGTTCAAGAGATGTGGGTTTAGCAACCAATATCGGTTGCTCCATGGCAGCTGAGCTGGTGAAGGTGAAGGTTGGGTCATCTTCGTCTAAGCTGGCAGGAGCTGCTGCTGCTTTATTGTCCAGCAGGAGCATTGACTCATGTGCCATGAGAAGAAGCGACTGCTCAGTCAGTGTTACATTGAGAGAGGTTCACGGGATGACTAAGCTGAGTGTCCCTGTTCACTGTGGGTTACAGCATTCTCTGCATTTGAAGCAGTATCACAACAATAGTTTCTTCCAAATTTCTACCTGTAGTTAAAGTCCATAAGCTGCCACTTTGATGTGCTGGAGGAAGAGGCTATTCCCGATACTTTGGATGTTGCAGAAATGGTAATTGTGAACAGAACTTGCAAGTGATCCTGTGAAGTAACCAGTATTTGCTAGAAGAAAAGTTCCCTCTGTCCCAAGTGTGGCAGTTGTTTTAGATGACTATGAGTTTGATATGCTCTAGTCCATATTAAGACTCAAAGAAAGACAAAGACCCTTGGAAGTCTCTTTAAAAATAGAATAAAAATAGTCACAGAATGGAAACACAATGAGAGAATTCTGTCTGGCACTCCCCTCTATGTGTGCACACACATTCACACTCACTCTGCCAGGATCAGCCAGAGCCCAGCTAATAAGATAAGCCCTTTGCTCACCCCTTAGAGATACTAGCAGGCTGGATGCCACAAGTTTTAATATTTTGTCTCCAGTAGTTACCCTTTTCTACCTCATATGTAAGCATATCAAAATCCTTTTTAAAAACGGTTTGGACTCTTTGCTTTCCAGAAGACAATTTCGGTCATTAGCTGGAGATGTTCTTTCAGTTGCCAGACTGTGGTGATTTCATGACAACTGTGTAGCTATTGATCTGTCATTTTCAACATGCATGCTGCTACTCTCTCCGTAATGCCTGGTTTTGGAGGTGTTTCAGGGTGTGATGGTATTCCTGCCCTGGCGTGCCCTGGGCTAGGCAAGAAACTGGCCTCTGCCACCCTTTCCAGGAAACGGATGCTCTGTTCCTGTTGATGGGAAGTTATTTGCAGTGACTTTGGAGTTCACTTTGTCTCCTGAGTTCGGTGACGGCCTTGCATGGGGCGGAAAACGTGGCAGCAGGACCAGGCTGATACCTCCAGCTTCCCCCTTCCCCTGGGGTGCCTCCCAGGGCAGCAGCACCAGAAGCAGACCCAAGCTGTGCTGGTGCAGCTTTTGATCAGCCATACACAGAGATGAGCGTAGTATCACTGATACATGGGTGGCATTAAACAAATCCCACCTTCTCAGCAGAAAATCATGAGTCCTGCTGTAGTGGAGAAATTGTGGCATCTTAAACCAAAACATTGCAGGTCAATTTTCTTTGGGTGAGACTTAAGGCAGACAGCAAGCAGCACTGGCTCTGGCTGTAGGCTGTGCACAGGTGGCTGTGAAGGTGGAAAACTTTTATTTGTGGTGCTCTGACACCTTACGAGAGCCAGGAGGGCCCTTTGGTGTTTTTGTGTGGGACAGTCAGATTTTGTATACAGGAGTGGTGCATGAGTTCCTTTTTTCTGGGAGTTCTGAGGGAGAAGGAGTTAATGGTGATGAGGGCAAGGGAAGAAGATAGCTGGATCTGTGTTGGGGCTACTGGCTGATATTTTTGCAACAGTCTTCTGTTACCCCCAGCGTGAGACCGTGGGGATTAGCCGGGCAGACTCCCAGGCTCCTTCCGTACTGAAAACCTGCCTGCCCTCTGCACAGCAGTAGAGCTTTTTTCCAAGGACTTTCAAAATCCAGCAGACTTGGGGAATTTTTGTTGAGAGACTCTATGGTGCTTATTTCTTTAGCAGAAAAACTTTGTTTGCCCCTAGTTGTGGGACTTTGAAAGAATAAAAAAAACTTGCATAACCCCCAAAAGAATCGTGTCTGGTGTAGTGGCTTATAGTAACATGACTGAAAAGGAAAGTAAGGAGATGATCAGAAAGAAAATTAAGAGTAGATGAAAATGGCATTCACCATCTCTGTAAATCTGAATGTATTCAGAGTATCTGTTTGGACTTCAGAACCTGTTTGAAAAATGACGGTGCAGCTGAGCAGCGTGGCAGCGTGCATGCGTGTCCCACAACCTGGAGCTGAGAAAGAAATGTTTCAAGGGGAGAGCAGAGGTGACAGATGCAGAGCTGAGCCAAAGGAATGGGAAGAAGTTTTAAGGCAAAACAGTGAACTTGCAAGCTCAAGAAAGCCGAGTTGGTTTTGTAGGGGTAAAAGGAACTTTCCTTGCAGAATGACGTAAGGATTTTTTCTCTTTCTTTTAGATTTTCATGTTTTCCTACCAGTCAGGTGGTTAGCTGATACATTTCTTATTTTCACAAATCAGTATTCTTAATAAGATTTCAGAGCCTTAAAATCGTCATTAGTAGTCTTCTGTGGGTAATTTCAGTTACAGTTCTTGCTTGATTCTTGTACTCTGAACATATTGCCAGCCTGCTGTGGCAGCTTTTTGGTTATTTTTCAGTTTTTGTATGCTATTGTAGAGAGAAAACCAATTAAAAAAAAAAAGAAGTCTCAATCAGGAGATTGTGTAAGTTGTAGCTGCTGATGTGAGGGGACACCAGATCTTGTGAGACTCATGGTGAAGTCCAGAGCTGGCAGCAGTGCGCCCGTGGGGAACGCATGGTGCTGCCAACTGGGACCCACGGTGAGAGAGAGCAAGGCTGGTTTTTTTTGTTTCTCTTTTTTGTTTTTGTCTCCACAGTGGTGGGTTACATAGTTTTTGTGCACTTCTCACTCCTTACTTGAATCAAGTCAAAACTGTCCTGTATTTTTGTATCCGAGGTCATGTTTAGTGCAGTGTAAATTGAAATGTGTGTGTAGCACATAGGGTGGTTTTTGAGACCTAAAATAGTCGCTTGGCTCAAGCCCTTAGGTTGGGAGATAAGTGCAGACCTTCCACTCTGGTGGATGATGTTTCTTATTCTGGTGGCTGGCTAGTGGTGATGTGCTTGTGCTCTTCCCGGTGTGTGCCTGGCACGTGTGCATGTGCCATGCCATCAATGTGCTCACCTTTGGCGTGCCAGATGCTTCCTAGAAATCTGTCTCTGTGCAATTCTGAGCAACTATGGGGAAGCAAGTGAGCTCCAGCCAGGTCCCCTCTCTCTGGGTGCCTTTATAGCTTTCCTTGCCATACGATAAGGCGAGACTGTGGCAATGGCAGAGAAGATGGTGTTTGCTCTGGTATGAAGCATAGCCGCCATCCCATATGGCCATAATATGTCGTGTGGGCTTAACATGGCTCATACTGGTTCTAGGGTGACAGTACTGGTTCAGAGGTAAACGTCCTAGAAAAAGTCAGAGGGAATACCCATCTCCATTGGCTTGGTCAGCAGTGGCAGAGAGGGCCAGGACTGGTCTTGGCCCTGCTGCTGGCTGGGCACCTGCTGCCCATCCTTGGGTGGCCACTGTGCCTGAGGGAGACGTCATTTGCAGGCTCTGCTCCAGGCACTCAGTGGGTTGTTGCAAGGAGCCCTGTGCGCTACGCATGGCTGGTGTGGTGTCAGATCCCCCTGGAGCAATGCTTGGTTTCCCCTGCCCTTAGTTTGTCAGCTTTAAAGGTAAAATGGTCAGAAACGACAGCCTGCAGGTTCCCGAGAGTGCGACGGTGCTGAATTCCCCGTGCACATGTTTTAGTGCCTGCAGCACCATGGTCTGCTAGATCACACGTGGCTCTTATGAGTGTTGGTGGGTTGTCTTCACTGCTTAGGGAGCTGGAGCTTTGCCATGATCCACCCCTTATATCAAGCAATGGATCTGTACCCAGGTCTGAAGTGTAGTTACTTCTGATGTGACCCTGGGCTTGCTGCGGGCAGGGGTGGTAGCTCTGTGCAGAGAGGCGAGGGGCTGCGGGCAATGCTGCTCGCTCAGGTTGCTGTTGCACAGCGTGAACTGTCATTAGCAGCACCCGCGTTGGGATATTACAGTAAGTCTTTGTATGCGTCCTCCTCGGCTCCGGGCAGGCTTGTTTGTTGTAGATCTGTAATGCTGCTTGCTTTGCCAGGTCTGATCTTTTCCTGTGGTGGCAGTGCTGGAGAGCTGCTCCCTTGTGGGAAATTGCCTGGGCGTGTGCAGCTGGACTGTATATTTTAAAACGCTATTTAATATGAGCAGATTTAATGCAAACCTTCAACTTTCTGGGGACAAAACAACCTCTTCAGAGTGTTACTTGTTACCACCAAACTCTCATGACAGAGCTGTTCTGTTCAAGTGGGCTTTTTATAACAATTGGCAAGAAATGCCCAAATAGTTACTGTTGTAGTTTTATTAACAGTTGGAGGAAACTAGTACTCCCTTACGGTACCCTGATCTCCTCATTGCCTGCTGGGTACTAGCGTTGGTTCCCTTGCTCGTCTGTTGAGCTGTGCCACCTCTCGAGATTGGTTTATAAAATGATGGATCCTGACATGATGGGATTGCTCTATATTCAAAGCAACGCAGTCTAAAGTTAAACCTAAAAAATTTGTTTTATTTATGATCTTAGAGTTAATATTGAAACATAACAAGTGATTCTTAACAGTGATGCGCTGCTTTGACTTTCAGCGAATGAGTGAGAACTGGTCTCTTTTTGCTTTAGGCTTTCAGATGAACTTCTGTGAAAAGGCACAGAGTAAGCTATACATTTTTTTACTATTATCCTGCTTTTTTTATCAATCTTGGTACTGGGAATTTGTCTGCTTTTTCTTCCAGCAAACCAGCTGCGGCAATCCTGCTCCTAAGAGAGCCTCCATTTTTCACAGTGCTAGTGAAGTAAGGGCTCAATTAAGACTTTTAAAAGGTCACTAAATGTTGAGGTGGTTTTATGCCTTCAGCTTTACCTGTAACAGAAGAGCAGCACTCTATCAACATGCAGTTACACTAACCGTAGATGGAGTGTATGGAGCATTGGGGATTTGCTGCCTGCTAAATTACTATGAAATACCAGCTGGGTGGGATTTGGCCGTTTGATGTGCGCTTGTTAAAACTTCTGCTGAACGAAGACCTGAATTCTTACGTCCTTCTACGTGGCAGTGAAGGGGATCATCCGCTTACAGGTGAATACCTCAAATTTCTATCTTAAGAGCAGGCAGCATGGGCACCGGATCCTCTCATGGGTCACTTCTAGTCCTGCTTCTTCGTGAGAGGTGAGAGCAGGCAGAGAGGTCTGAGACGATGTCCCCTGGAACTCGGGGAGCTCTGTAGGATTCATCTTTCTGTTTTCTGTCATTGGCTTAGGCTGTGCATCGCTCAGACATCTGTTCAGAGTACCCGCAGCAGTAAGGTGGGAGCTTTATTAGAAACCAAATATCTGCTTTCTTTTTCTTTCTTTTTGATCTGAATTGTAGAAATCTTGTGACTCTGCATTTCTCTCAATTTGCATTTAGATTTTTTTTGTTTTCACTCGATATGCTTTTGCATTTAGATATTTTTTTTGTTTACACTCAGTATGCTTATTTGTTACAGCCATTCTAATATCTAGAAAGAGAATTGTTAATGTTTTTGTTGGTGTCTTTGGGTTTTATCTCAGTATACTTTGTGACCACTGTTCAGACACATTTCTTCTGAGATATTGTATATAGAAAATCCTTTGTTGTCCATAGCTTTTCAGACTGATGCTTTTCTGTCTTGGAAGAGCTGAGAAAGACATATGCTCCAGTGTTACAGCACCGAGCAAGCCTGCATGTCAGAATTGCTCCCCTAGGACAGGGTTATTCTTTAATAATTTTCTCTTAGCACAGGGTGTACAAATCTTTAGGACATTTGATGTTTGAAGCAGGAATTTCAAATCTCTTTTGCAAGCTAAAGCTGTGTGGCAGGATTGGAGTTCGACTTGTAGACCTTTCTGGTAAACCCCTGAGACGACAGCGACTGAAATGTGAGAAGAGGTGGAAGAAAAGCATCTGCCCAGATGGAGCGGTGGTCTGCTGGCGTCTGGACGGTGGAGCTCTGTTAATGGCTCTGCAGGTGAGACTGAGTTAGAGACGGGACTTGCTGCTGGGAACAGCTGGCCTGTGATGTTTCATATGAACCTTGGCAGCTTAAGAAGGTTGATTAATATTTATTGAGGACAATGGCTTGCTTTTGTGTCAGTCTTTTTGCCAATTCCTAGTTGTCTGGCACGTTAAGAAGACTGTAAATGCTTCTGCAGGGTTTTAGTTACTTCCCCAGCAGTGCTTTTCATCTGAAGCTGGGATCTTCTGTCAGGCATAGACAGTCTGTGTGCATTGGAGGGGTTGAAATCTGCTACAAACCAAAAAATCCTCAATAAATTATATTACAGGAAAAAAAAAGACTTTGTATCAGAGGTTTTGCAAAATAATGAGGTTTTCCAGAGCTCGGCAGCTGGGTCTGATGGTAGGTAGCCCCTGAAGCAAACTGGTAATGAATGGGGTCTTAGCGAAGGGAATTTATTGTTTTCCCATTGCAGGAGTGGACGGGCTCTGAGGCTACTGTAAGCTGAGTACCAAATAACCGGTGAATCCCTTCTGAACAGCTCGGTTAACTGTGTTGGTTATCTGAAAGCGCAGGAAAAACATGTGAACTGCTTTGCTGGTGGCAGGAGAAGACCGCGCAGCGTTCCTGCTAGCAGCACGGTGCCGGGGCTGCTGCCGTAAGGACTTCAAGAAAGCAGGCAACAAAAAACCCTCCAGCATCACCATAGATTTCTGATGTTGGTACTTTTTGAAGTGAAAATTTGTTGGTGTTTCCAGCTTCTGAATCTGTAGTGCGGTTTGTCCTACGAGCAGCAGTGTGCTTCAGCCTGAGGGGATGGGATGGGTGGTTTCCCACCTCTGGTTTTGCAGTAGGCAGCGTGGGGGTATGTGCTGTAAGCTCCCTGCAGTGGCGTGCTCAGTCATGGACCCTGCGCAGGGGCTCACAGCGAGTAAGACTATAAAGTACTTCCATTAAATTGCTTGGGTGACTCCTATGCTTGGAGGTAGGAATGCAGGTGGGTCAGACCCAGGACACTGAAAGGCATTGAAAAAACCCTAAACCAACACTTTAGCACCTGCCTGCCAGAGCACTGCAGTTTACCTTAAAAATGGGGAAAGTAGATAAGAGCAGTTGAAAAAATGGGATTGTGCACAGGGTGCTTTCGCTGCTGGGGAGCTCCTGTGTAGYGGAGATCTTCATCCCCAGGAAGTGCTGTGACGGACATGGCATGTGTTTCTATAGGAGCAGCCGCTATTGTGCATCCAAGGGTAGGTCATCTTGCTTTGAACACCTGAAGTCGTACGTGGTCTGAGTTTTATTCCAGGGAAGGTTTCACATGCTGCTAAGGGAGAAGAGTGAGTGCCTCCTTGCACGCTGTGGGGTTGTTGGCCTGGTTTCCTCATGGCTTTGGAAACCTGCGTAAAACATCGTCAATTGGCTGTTCCCCAGAGTTAGTCATTGAATCACAGAATGGTTTGGGTTGGAAGGGACCTTCAAAGATCATCTAGTCCAACCCCCTGCCAGGGCAGGGACATCTTTCACTAGATCAGGTTGCTCAGAGCCCTGTCCAGCCTGACCCTGAATACTTCTAATGATGGGCGATCCACAGCTGCTCTGGGAAACTTGTTCCAGTGTCTCACCAGCCCCATTGTACAACATTACTTCCTTATGTCCAGTCTATACCTACCCTCTTTCAGTTTAAAACCATTGAAAGTATAGGTGAAGGATCTAAATTTTGTCGGCAGGAAGCTTAACCTAATACGTTAAGGTCCTGGGAGGGCGAATGTTCCTTTGGGAGGGGGGTCTTGTCCAGCTCGCCTGGGCGGGATTGGGGGGAACTTGCGAAGAGCAGCAGGGATCCAGGGACCCTCCTACTGGCACAGCCACGGCCGGAGCAGCTGCCTACGCCGCAGGACGGGCAACGGGTGTCAGCCCAGAGACCTGGTGAGAGAGGTGACAGTGGCTTTTTTCCCTGTAGATTGTAACCAGTTGAATTAAGTAGTGAACTATTAGGAAAGTACTCAAGAAAATTCTTTTGACAGAGAAAATACCTGATTTCTTCCTAGCAAGAATTGTTTACAGCAAAGACAGATTTTGAAGTTGAGTATTTTCCATTAAAAATACTGTTGACTGTTACATAGTGACAGTGTGTTTGCTTGAATATCCCCCTAGAGTGTATTTTAATTGTAGTTTTCTCTTTAAACCATATTTTAAAGTGTTAGGAGTGTATTAGCTGACTTTGTGCATGTTACATGCAAGTCTGTCATTTATTTTGAAGGAAAGGATGATGGAAGCATTAACACGTTTGTGAATTCTTTTCCCCACTTAAAGGCTTTCTGTTTCACAGGCAAATTCTGTAGGTTGTGAGCTATTGTTTTTTATTTAATTTATTTTTTCAAGTCTGTAGTCAGTGCTTGGTGACTGTTGGTAGCAAAACTGGTCGCCCTTGCAGTGGGCAGGAGGAGTCTCGCTGGATCTGGCACTGGATGGCATGTACCTGTTGCCCCCTCCCAGTAAGTGATGGTTTCTGCTGTGGATCCACTTTTTTGCCAGAGAAACGCCATATAGCCTTTAATCTGAAGGTGTTTTTTTTGTGCTGAGAAGGGAAAAGGCTGTTGCTGTTCTCTGTGCAGGAAGATCAAAGGTGTGCAGGAGAGGGGGATGCTTTGCAGGTCCTCCGTTTGTTGTAAATGAAAGGAATGTAACACAGATGTATGAATTTCTCTTGTAAGCTGTCAAGAAGTGGCAGGATTTGATCCCTAACTCTCTACAGCTCTTTCATGGAAAAACAGCAGTGAGTATCTCAGTTCAGGACGGCAGCTTTGCCTTATTGAATAATTTGACAAAACAATGTGCTGTAAGGTGAGGCGTGAGGTCTGTTGGTTTTCTGTTGAGCTGTATTTGAGACCACAGCAGTAAGCAGTCAGTTTATTAATAAACTATGAAATGAGGGGGAAAGGTTGCAATGTCACCGACTTCCCACTGACCTAAAAAGAGAGCAGCTTTTTGCTATCGGCTTCTGCTGTGTGTGCTGGGGTGCAGCTCTGCAAAGCAGCTGAATGCAACGCTGAACCTCCTGTGGCTTAAACCCCCTTCCCTTTCCCGTGTCATTTCTTGCCCAGGCGACAGCCCAAGTGATTCTCCGTGTCGGTGTAGCTGGGCTCCTTCTTATGCCCGTCATCTGTCCTCTCCTGGGGGAGCGCTGTTCCCAGGGGTGCTTCCTTCCCATTTATTTTTTGCTAACAAGTCCATATAGCAAAAAGGAAAGGGTCAGGGCCTGTTCTTTCTTTTGTATTTTTTTGCTGTTTCTTTTGGGGTTGCAAACATCAAAACTGTTTGAAGGGCATTTCCTAGACTTTGATATTAAGATCGCTTCCTGGTGTAACTTTGTTTCTCCTCCTATGAAGCTGTGTAGCATTAAAGGAATGCCATGAACAAGTATATCTTCGTAGGCTAGCTGTTTCAGTGCTTTGGCTGTGCCAGATTTTTTTTTTTTTAATTATGTGCGTGTGCAATGACACTTTTTGGAGGGACAGCTGTTGTATTTCCATGGCAGCAAGAGTTGTGCTTTTATTAGGCTTCACTTCAGCTACTTTCTCTGGTTTTGTTTTGATAATGAATCAACTTCATGTAACTTTTTGTGCTTTTGAGCACCAGCTTGCTGATCTTTCTGAACTGGTATTTACCACATCATGTGTTGGGTGCAAAGTGCCCTTCAAGGGATACGTGAGACTTGAACGTGGAATACAATGTCATGTTGTGTAAAAGCAACAAAGGCATGCATGTTATACAGTTTACTGCCTATCCTGTACCTGACAGGTTGTATTTAGGGAGTATAATGGGTGGTGTATGTGTTATTCAAGAGTATTCTGAATAAAAGAAGAGGGTAGCGTGCTCCCAAGAAAATGGAGAAGGATAAAGGAGAGGACCCTGGTGTAGGACCAGCGAGCAGGTCAGTAAGGGTGCATTTTCCAAAGGGACGGTTCTTCCTCTTGTGGGTGGAATGTGCTCCAGAACTAGGACTGCAGGCGGGGATCCAGGTGCTGAGCTCCCAGTGGGGTCCTAGTCCAGAGCAGGATTAGGTTTGGATTGCTGGCCCCTTTGCTGATGAGAAACCAGAACTCAGATTTAATCATCTCAGGGGCAATTTTCATACAACCTATAAATGAAGTCAGATACAGCTTTAACAGAGACTTTTGTCAGAAGATATTCCTGATGCCTATTTTCTTTACTAGTGTATATCAGAACAGACTTTTCAGGATACTGACCTTAGGTTTTTTATATCAATAATTTTCTCTTATACCATGAATCTTAACATATAGGACACCAGAAATTAATGTGCATATGATTTTTCTTCTTTTGTAACCAATATGTAAAGCTAAAGCTGTGATGTTCCAAAGAAAGTCTGCTTTATGGTTTTAATTGCTGGTGAAATTACTGTATTATATCTTTCTGATTGAAAAAATTTGGGCAAAATAAGAAATGGAGGCATTCCAACTATCAGATATGAGGAAGTAAAAAAAAACCAAAATAATCAAGAACAACTCAAAGGAGAGTCTTATCTAATGAGCTTCATAAACAGTGTTAAAACTGGCTTATTTGAGTCCAATATCCTTTCAATTTTAGACATGTATTTTATACTTCAAGGGAAGGTTGCCTGCTTTAACAAGACTGGTTTTGCTAAATTTGCGAAACTGACCTTATTAAATCTTGGGACTGTGTTTAAAAACAGAATAACACATTTTTTGAAACAATTTATTAAAAAAAAAAAAGTGTGGGTTTTTTGTTTTCAAGTAGACAATTTGGTTTACAGTGCTGTCTGCTGTATCCTGGGAAAAAGAACAAAACAGATAAATTGAGACCTGGTGAAGTTTCAAAGTGCTTTGGACATTTGAATATGAGAATATGTGAATATTTGAATATGTGGAACGGTTCGATGCTATTGTTTACTGTATCTGCTGATGCAAGAATTGATACTCATCAGGTTAAACTAGCAAGGAGGTAGGTTTGAAAAAAAAAACAAACCCAAAACTGAACAAAACCCAACCAACCAACCAAAAAAAAAAACCTCCAAAAAACAAACCCAAAGGGAAGTGGTGCTTTGTGCACTGGGTATTTACACTGTGGAAACTGTGGTATGTAGTGTTGTGGGTGTTAAAACTGTAGAGGTGATGAAGAAGAGTGTGGACAAGTTGTTGGAGGGAATGCTCCAGTACTGCTGCATACAGGGAGCACCTCTGGGCGAGGAGGTTGGTGGATGTGTGGCCAGGAGGGTGCTGAGAAGCATGGTGTATGCTTTGCTTGGTGGTGTATGGTGCCCTAAACCCTCACGTAGGCCGTGGGGAGGCTCAGTAGTGAGGTGGGACATTTGCTCTGGCAAGGTGCGGTTGCTCCTGTGGTGAGTGAAGAAGCGCTTGCCACCCCACATCATTTCAGGAAAGGCAGGGATAGACATACCTGCAGAATTGGTATAAGCCGCCTGCCCCTCGGCATCGTGCCGTGTGAAAAGGCACACTGCAAATGCGGTCCCACCTTCTGATGGGATGGGGTGGAGTGAGACAAAATCCTGATGTTGATTAGCGTGTGCCTGGCTTGAAGACTGTTAGGTGGGATGCTGTTGATGGATGGAAGTGAGTACTTCAATTATTACTAGATTTTTTAGGCAGTTCCTAATGGCTGTATTAGTAAAAGGATGACACTGAAAAGCTTGAGTGCTGGATGGCATACTAAATTCTACTTTCTGTTAGTGAATGTAAACTTTCATTTCAGTTCTTAATTGATTTTAATATTTTTAACCTATACAGAAAAAGGTGGAGTCTCTGATTGTAATTTGATAGGGAGCTCTGGTGCAATTGTTATATTCCTCAGTGAGATTAAATTTACTATTTCTTGTAATTCATATATGAGGCTGTATTGGGTTCTTTTAGTTAAATAGCTTCTTTCACTTAATGTTCAAAAGTGTCAACAGTAACTAGGAATACATATTTTGGAGTGAAAGCAACGTTTTGCAAAGTAACATGGCTCGTTTATAGATGTGACAGGGACTAAAGCCGGCAGTTAGCTAGAGGCAAAGCATGAAAAGTATCTGCTGGATGTTTCATGGCAAGAGGACCACTTGAAAGTTAGAAACAGTTCATTGTAGAAGTGTCTTGTGGTTTCTCAAGTATCAGCAGAATAAAGCTGATGTGATTCTTACCAGCTTTTGTCCATAAATTAGGAATTTGAATTATTTGCTGTAATTTATAGCCCTGCTTGTTCAGACTGGTATTTCCTCATCCTCAAGCCGTGGAAGAAGAAAGTTTGAGTAGAGAGAGGGATGGCCAGAAGTGGCCATAGTCTTGCACAAGTAAACGTTACTTCTCACAGGCACTGGCTGCTTCTCATGAGAGTGTTCAAAAGAAAGTAATGAAAATCAGAGTGGATCTGCATCTGGAGATCCTGACCCTGACCCTCCCAGGAGTACAAAAACCTAATTATACTAGGAGAAGAAGAACGGTAGTTTGATCCTGCGTGGCATCGTTCACAGTTGTGGGACTTCTAGGTAAATACAAATTCAAAACAGTGTGTGACCATGGCTTGCACCCCCTGGGCTGAATTTATAAAATGCCTAGAAAATGTTTCTCTATGGGAGAGGGAAGCCACGGGGAGTACTCATAAATTACCAGCTGGAGGGAGCTGTAACTTGTAGGCCAAATGCTCCAGAACCGTTTTGTTTCTCCGGGGATGCTGAACCCATGCACCTCATAAGCAACTGGGAGTTACGGGTGCTGAGCAGCAATACCAGTGTGCCCGTTGCAATACGTGCTGCCCTGCGTGCTCTCAAGGGTCTTGAGGGTCAAAGTGGTGTCCTGCCCATTTCAAGACAGACTGGGAAATGGTGGCTGCGTCAGTTAGGTTTTGATGAGCTGCACAGAGTGTGTCTCCATGTTCATGCTGAGCAATTTGCGTAGCGATGAGCTTTCAAGGCTATGGACTGTGTGATCACCACGTGCTCCTGTGCCCAGGGCAGTCCAACACTAGGAAAATGCAAAGGAAAAAGAAAGTAAGAAACAGCAGTCTTAGAGGGATTGCAAAGTGAAATTTCTCACAGAGGTAGCTGGTTTGGTGGGTTACAGCCATCTGTTTTGTGCGTCTGATTTAATGCTCTGGTTCCAGGGCAAGTGAAAAAGAGTAGCGTTATTGAAAGAGGCAGCATTGCTTTTCTCACCCTTTCCTGTGCTAACTGGTAGTGTGAGCAGCTGGCAGTGAGGGTGGTCGGGGTAGCAGTCTGGGTTAAAACTAACCTGGGGGAAAAAAAAGTCAGTGTTGAGCACCTGTGGGAAAAGGCAGGGCTGCTGCTTCTGGGGGTAACTCGGATGTGAAATAACTGGAGATCCTGCTGTGATGATTCTTTGCGATGGCAGGTCTTCCTTCAGTGTGACATTACAGTGCCGAGCACAGTGAGACCCAAGTCCTAGGGTCAGGGCCTGCAAATAATGTTGCAGCATAAATAAAAAGTGCTTTTTAATACTATGTTTTACAGTAATAAAAAGGTGTAGTGATAAAAAGGCAACTTGTCATTGGAGTTCTTGCACTGGGGAAGGAATGCATTTGTGTGTCCTTCTTCTGGCAAGTGTGTGTCAAGGAGCAGAACGCTTTGAGCTGGGTGGTAGAAGGAGACCAGAGCTCTCGACAGAAGTTATACCTCCTGACTGTGATTCATATGCTGGAGACGAGCTCTTCAGAGGCTCAGTTTTGTTCCTATCTAGAAACACTAGGATTTTACTCATCTGGAACCACACAGAAAAGGAAAACCACAAAACCATCAGCTTCCTGCTTTGCAGGTTAACGTGATGCAGCTCTTAATTTCTTTATACTCTTACTTTCTGCACAGTGTTTGCTCTCATTAGGAATGGCTATATTAAGATCAGTAGTTATATATATATTTTTTTTTAATATCCTCTTAGATCTGTCCTCTCTACACTAACCAGATGCGAGTTCTTTGTTTAGAGTTGCATCAACTGATATACCAAAGCCATAGTCTGTGTAGTTTGTTGCTGCACATATCTTGGCTGTTGGTTCAGAGTCAGAGTTGGTTGTGTGCAGCTATCCAGTTCTTCCTTCAGGGAGAAATTTAAATGTTGTAACACTTCCATCTGTATTATCTTTGCTAACAAAAATGAAGATTTCAGCCACATAGGTAAATATCCACAAAAATTATGAGAGCAGCCAGCTGTTGGCCTGTTAGAGGCAGTTTCAGCAATCTGCCAAGCTCTTGAAGGTGGCAGCACTGTGACCAAGTCCCTTGCTGCATCCAGCCTTCAGCTGAGGCGTGGAAGAGGTTTGGTCTTTCCAGCAAAGCAGTGAGATTCACCCCTGGCATTTTAGGTGTTTTGGCAGTTGAATGAAAACGTCGGGCAAGAGTGCTATCACCGTGCGTCTTTCTGAAGAGGTTTTGATGCTGCCAGGCTATTAAAGCTGCAAATTCTGTTGGAAATGCCGATCGTTGGACATTGCCTGGCATGTCTCAGCGGTGTGAAACGGGGGCTCCTTCCTACGCTCCTCTTCTTGCTACAGCATATTACTAATTCATATTGAAGGCTTCAGAAGACAGCATAAAGCTTAAATTTTTATGAGTGCACAAGATGTTAATTTTTTTTTTCCATAAGAAAAATGTGAACCCAAAAGCTGGTGTTCGCAGTGCAGTGGTGTTATGTTTAGTAGGGCCTCTGAGTTTTCCTTAAAAGTGCATTATTTTGGGGCTGAGAAATAACTGGACTTACAGATGTATTTGGCTGTTTCTGCTGCATTTCAGCAGCAAGTTCGCTTAAGTTTTTAGGTTTTTTGCTTTTTTTATTCCATGCGGGGTGAATTTTCCTTAGTTTTTTCCCTCTCCAATTCCTTGAAAAGCAAAGTAATTACGGTGCTCAGAGAAGAGCTATGATGTGGTGGTGGGGGACTCGTGGCCACAGTGAAGGCGTGCTGGGCAGACCCCGGCGCTGGGTTGCGTATGTCCGTTGCGGCATTGAGGATCTGCTGTCCTGTGAGATAGGGCAGGAGCGTGTGCGGACCTGGTGGAGGCGACCAGACCTGTTGAATGGCCATGGTGAGGTCCATGCTGCTGCTGCGCTGGACAGGGCTGCAGAAATTCAACAAACTCAGGTTGTGTCTCAAATACAAGTGCCAGGGAAGAACCTGTGCAACAAGGGGAGAGGTGGATGGTGACAGGGTGTTGGGCACGGGTGGCAGCTCCTGTCTCTTCTGACAGCCTGCACATAGCTGAGCTGCTGGGTTGGGCTTGTGTTGTGCAAAGTGCCTTCATGTCCGAGGGCTGGAGAGCCAAGCGTTGGGTTGAGTTGTATGAACTCTTGCTGGCCCGGCGTGATGGGGTCTGAAAGCTCACAAGGAGACAAGAGGATGGGATATGATCAGGGAAGTGAAACCCAGTGACAGTTACTAAATACGGGGATACCATGGTTGGCTGAGGAGGTCCTTGAGCTGAAAGTGGTTGGAGGCTGAGAGAATATCTGAAAGGAGGAGGTCATGGGGTTGGTTATTGCTTTCTTCACTGGCATCTTCTCAGGGGCATGGTGGGGCACAGGATGCTGTGCTAGATGGACCACTGCAGCTGTTCTTACGCTCTATGTCTTTGGGACTAGCCCTTACCTCTTGAATTAAAACACCTTTTTCTGAAATTCCAAATTGGAGAAGTACAAAAATAGATCATTGCCTATCTACAGGTACCGTTTTTGAAGCTTGGCATAAAATTGCTTTGGATTTAGTGTGTAAAAGTTCTCTGAAGAAGGAGTTAAAAATAATAAAAAAAAGAAAGTACTTTCAAAGACAACTAAAAGCTTTTATGTGTTCTGTAGACTTGTGTGTTAATTTCTTGCTTAGCAAGAAATAATCTCCATTACTTACTTACCTCCACTATAATTCAGCAGAACTAAGCAAGAATGCTTTTTGGAAACATGTGTTCCTAGGCATTTTTAAGATCCAGACCAAAATCTTTCCCAATACAAATAGATAAATATTTTTTAAAGAACCTTGCAGCTGAGACTTTCAGAAAGGCTCAGCTCCTCCAAGTCTGTAAAAGCAGTGATTTAGATGTTCCTACAACACCTGGGAGCTCACAAACAAGGAAACCAGCTTACATGAAGCAGATCCGAACTTGAAAATTTGGCTATGCATAGATATCAGGTGATAGTATTTGGAAAAATAAGCATGTATTGCAAAGTTTTGGATCCAGCCATGGAGATCCACTGCCCTTGCATTGCAAAGGGTTATTTCTTGTGGAAATAGAGGTCAAGTGGAGAAGCAGCCCAGTGCTGGGATCAAAGCATTATCCCTGCCCAATGGAGTCTGGAGCACGTTAAAAGCTTGCTCCAGTACAAGTCTCTTCACCCTATCACAAGTTGTTTCCAGCATTTTTTTTGTGCATGTTAGTGCAGCTTTAACATTTTCATGCACACACACTCTCTCTGCTTTACCTTTTTAATTATTCAACCAGTTGGTGACAGATAACGCTGCTGGTAACTATTCCTTTTTCCCTCGACTCTGAAGGGTTCCCAAGATGTTCCTCTCAGCCTTCCCTTGCCCAGTTTGACTGGTTGTTGTTTCAAAACAACTTAATCCATTTTCTTAAATATGCTCTGTGTGTGCACCATGCACTGCTCTCATGGCTTAAAGGTGAAGCAAGGAGACAGTGTTGCAATGGTGACATCCTTAGGTGGTCCTTAGGCTGAGGTCTGGCTGGGCGTGCGATGCTGACGTTGCCCGCTTCTTTGTGCTCTGCCTTGTTGGCTTGTCCTGTGCTGCTGAGCTGCACCTCGGGTTACTGGACCTCTGCTCAGGGAAGAGGTGGTTTCCTGTCCTGCCCAGTTGCCTGCAGTGCTGTCCGAGCTCCCATCCTGAGCAGATGGCCTGTCTGTGTCCCCTGGTAGCAGTAGTTGCACAGAGGCTGCCAAGGGCTCGTTTTAAGGGGAGATGTGAATGTGAGAGTTGCACTGGGAGCAGTGTCTTTTGGGGTCGGTGTTGTGTGACTGACCCTATACCAAAACTCGTAGAAAAGCAGCGCTTTGTCAGGCAGCGTCCTCCACATAGATGATACGAGGCTCAAAAAATACCCACTTGGTTTGACAGGCTTAACTGAGAGAGACAAAAATGAAGCCTCCTGTGCTATGGGGATGTGGAGCGAAATGTTCTGCGGTGGGGGAGAGCAGCCAGGGAGGGATCTGGGGAGGGGAAAAGCAAGGACAGGGATGCTGAAGTCCCTTTCACAGCTTGATTATTCCTGAAAGGTAGCAAATGATAACCTGATGAACAAAGGGCTGGAAACCTGCCGTGCGACGACCCTTGGGAGAAAAACAAGAGGCAAGAGAGGGAGACGTGTGCAGGAGGAGGAGTCAGATGCTTCCCTCGTTTCTGTTGGCATCTTGGGGAACATTTTGCTTAAATAAGTCCAGATTTGCTCTGCTAATCCCACTTGAGACATCAGTGAGTCACCACCCCATGGACCTCTTTTCTGTTAGAGAGTTATCAGCAATTACGCTTAGGAAATCTAGAACTGCTGTGTCAGGAGATGCCTCCTGGCTTGGTGGCCGAGGGCTTTCCTCGTCCTTCTCTACAGACATCAGGGCAGCGATTCCTAACTCCCAGTGCTGTTTCTTGCTTTCAGCAAGATCTTGTGATCTCTTGTCTTCAGAATTAAAAAACCTGATATACTAACGCAAAGGTGGACAGAATTGGTTGCTCCCTCCAAAATAATTGTGCCTTAAAATGGAAAAAGCCCTCTCAGTCCTCTGGTTCCTGATCTTCCCAATCCGTGGCTGTAGGGCTCTTGGCAGTTGGGTCCGAGGTGTTTATCAGAGCTGGTGGGATGTAGGCTGTGATTGACATTGCCACTTTTCTGGCATAAGGTAGCTAGAGGGATGATGGAAACATACTTGTTGCTTTATCCAAAGAAACTAAATCCTTTCCATTAACCTTAAGCAAAGGCCCCAAGGGCAGATTTTTTCCCTTGCTTTTAGTCTAAGTACAGGCTCCTACAATTAAAAAGAAAAAAAAAAATCAAACCTGTTTCCAGTCCTTCTCCCTACAGTATATTTTATAATTTTTGATGTGCTGTTTCATAATGAAAAAATACCTGGCATCGCCCTTTGCATAATTTATTATTGTTTTACATCAGGAAGGGCTCCAGGTGTTTTGCAATAAATTTTGCAGGGCATTGTCACCGTTTCCTTCTGACAACTGTTCGGGTACAGTCTCCGCAGGATTATACCGCGGCTGCCTCAAACACGGGGAACATGAACATTTTGCAATATTTGTTACTGAAATGAAGTGCTGCTTTGAGAGCAGCCCCATTTCCACAGGCATCTGGTCCAGGGGCACCTCTGTGTGCTGGCCTGTTGAAGGTGCATGGGATAACTGGACCCTCCAAGTTCTCTCTGTTGGTGTTTTACCAGGCTTGGCATTTGACTGCGACTATGAGCGATGTGGTAAATAATGCTCTCCAGCGAGAAATTGGCAGAACTCCAGTTTGGGAGGAAAGCTGCCATCTAATACTAGTGCTATGCTCTCCTCTCTCAGCAGAGAGCTGCCCGTCACAGCCTGGCACGAGCATGGTTGAGCACCTCACTGCACATGTGCAGCCATGTGCTGTTACATTCAGCACACAATGCTTGCCCAGGTGCAGATTTAAGCTCTTTTACCACAGCTGATCTGCTCCCAAGACTTGGGTAGTTTTAACTCTATTCATGGCTATTCATACAAATGGTATTTCCATGCAGGGTAGTATCAGGGATAATAAATGGTAAAGGTTAATGGTGGATTTTGGAGATTTCAGAGACTTCATTCTCAGGTCTTTACTGCTGGGAGGTTCCAGTCTGAGGGAACTAATCTTAATCTGATTGCAATTTCTTGCCCTCGAAGCCTAACCTACTATAGCCAGGCTTCATAGTGGAGGTATTTACAGAAGCTGTTGCAAGTGCTGTTGGATGTAGCATAAATCATGTATTGCAAGTTGCAGAGGTGCATGTCTGCTGGTGCAGGAAGTGTCTGTGCAACTGTGAGCCACCTCGCAGCCTTAAATCACCAATCTTGCTAAGTTTTTGTTTAGTACAACTGTCTTACTGTGTAGGGGTTTCATGAAGGTAATGGTTGGTAACCCTTCCAGAGTCCCAGCTGATCTGGGCTTGTGTGTTTTCTACTCCCTAAGCGGAAGCACATTTGGGGCAGTAGGTGAATTATGGATAAATACTCTTTCCAATGAGGTGAATTCTAAAAATGAGCATACTTAGCACATTCCTGCAGTGCAAAATCGTCATCTCAGATTTGAATGCTGACTCTTGGATTATACTAAATCGAAGGTTTCATTGAAGGAGAGTAAATGTCAGTAACAGACAGACATACTGAAAATACTTGTATCCTTGAAAGTGAGTTTCTATAGTTGGAGTTCTTACAACTGATAACTCAAACCCAGGCCTCTTCTTTCATTCAGACTCCCCAAATAAACTGCGCTATTTGCTGAAGTTCTTCATGTTTCGTTTCAAAATTTGACTAGTTTTTTTTTTTTTTTTTTTGAAAAATGGTTTGTCTTGAAGGCAAGGCTGGAAACCTACTTTACTCCCAAATTAGTTGTGCTGATGTTGGAGTATATCCATGAGCAGGACTGGAAAGGAAGGAAATATAACTGAAAAGTTGTAGGTTGGAAGGGTCTGTGGGAAGGCAGCGTTGTACTAGCAGCAATACAGATAACGAGCTGTGAATCCTGGGTGCATTCAGGACGTTGGCAGCTGCAGGGCTGCAGCTCTGAGCACAGGTAAACGTTCCTCTGCTGCCTCTACATCAAAGCAAGCATTTTGTTAGCAGACAAGATCTAACAATTTGTCCTGGTTCCGGCTGGGACAGAGTTAACTCTCTTTCCAGTAGCTGGAGGGGGTGCTGTGTTTCGGGATGTTGATGGCCCATTGATGCTTTGGTTGCTGCTAGGTAGTGCTTGCACCAGAACTTTTCAGCCTCCCATGCTCTGCCAGGTGCAGGGGCCGCTGGGGGGGAGCATTGCCAGGGCAGTTGACCCAACTGGCCAATGGGGTATTCTATACCATGTGACATCATGCTCAGTATAAAACTAGGGTGTGTGTGGGGGGGGCTCTGGTGTTCGGGACACGCGAGTTCGTTTGGGACACGTAGGGGGTGAGCAGTTGTGTTGTGCATCGCCTGTTTTGTGTATTCTGTTGTTGTTATCATTGTTATTATCACTGTTCTACTTTGTTTTATTTCCATTATTAAACTGTTTTTATCTCAACCCGTGGGTCTTCCTTCGTGTGCCCTCCTGATTCTCTCACTCCTCCAGTAAGGGGGGGGGGGAAGCAAGCAGCTGCGTGATGTTTAGTTGCCGGCTGGGGTTAAACCAAGACACAGTTTGGGTAGTAAGAGCTGTTGGAAGAACAGAGATATCTGTGTTGTTGTTGTTTTTTTTTTCCACCTCAGGATGGGGAAAAAAAAAAAGCTAGTTGGCACTAGCTTTGCTTTGAGATACCCTTGGAAGATATCAGACCTGGTATTTTGCAGTTTTCTCCTAAGAAGATACCTCAAATGTTCAGCTCCCTTCCCAAATGGACCCAACCACCCAACCCATCTGGCCTCCTGACATCCCTTCCTCCCTGTTTTATCTATCTTTTTGTTGACATGTGGTGGTTTTTTTTTTTTTTTTTTTTTTTTTTTTTTTTCGGGGGGGGGTATATTTTTTTTTTTTTTTTTTTTTTTTTTTTTTTTTTTTTTTTTTTTTTTTTTTTTTTTTTTTTTTTTTTTTTACCAGGGAGAGGTAAAAAGGTTGCATAGTTCATTGCAAGTCCTTTGGTCATCTTCCTGCTGTTTGCTGCCACAACTCATTTTCCTGTGGTTATATTTATTTTTCTCTGGTTATGCTACAGTAAGGAAGTAGAGTGTAGACTTGGTTCCTGGCATATTGCTACTTCACAAACAGCAGAGAGACTTCAGCATCTGACCAGAGAGAATAGTCACCTTTGCACTATGACAGTCACACGCACACTGTGACAAGAAGAGGTTGATATTGCAGATTTGAACCAAGTGGAATCAATTTGTATCCCTGCAAGACAGAAACCTTGGAAAAAATCCATTAAACTACTGCCATTTTGAAAATCTTACTGCTTGGAAATTAAACATTTTCTTAAGTGTAACCTGAACATCGTCAGCAGTGTTGCTGAGGTGTGGTGTGCAGGGATGGGGATGAGGAAATTCTAGAAAGAAAATAGGTTTGCTTTCTCCAACAGGAGGTGACTCAGAGTCTTGAAGAAATCCTAGATGTCCTAGGTGAAGTAAAAATACTAGTATAGAATATAGCTCTGGAGGAATACTTTTGGACTGCAAGTTATCTGCTAGATAGCAGTTTCTTCTTGGGTGAAGACTCATTGCCTGTGGTTGTGGTAAAGAGGCGAGAGCCTAACTGCAGAGCCAAGTGCTTGGATTAATCCTAGTGGTGGATAGCAGCACATAAATAATTATTACTTAATAATTACTTAATTATTAGTTAATAATTATTACTCAACCTAGCATCCATTTACCAGCGAAGCAAGAAACAAATGTGTGCTATGAGCCTGAATTATTCTTCTGTGGCCATTGAGTAGGTGGATCTCCAGTGTGAGCTTGGCAAGGCTTCCTGGACAGTTTTCACTGTGTCTGTTTTGGTGACGGTCTATGAAATGCCAAGGGATGTGCGTTTGTGGAGTAGCAGAGCACAAGAGATCATGTCCTCCCTTACCTCAGTTCCACGCAGTGGCCTATTGCTAAAACAGCAACATCCTTTTAAAAATGGGTTTGAGAACAAGAATACCATCATTTTATGGCTGCAGTGACTTGAAATAAGGATTGTTATCCTTATGGTGGAAGATTAGCTTATTTGCAGTCAGAAAGCTATTTTGGCTGTCTTTTTCTTCTCTGAGAGCAGCATAATTTAAGATACAATCCTGTTTAGATTCCCTCAAAACATAAGCAAATACTTCCCTTACCACTTCAGCTCAGCCAAGGCCATCCTGCATTCCAATATAGTCTGGACTTAGTATAACCATTAACATATAACTGAACAAATCTACTAGTCAAAATTGGGAAGACAAGAAACTTCATAGTTTCAGGTTTAGTTTTGAGGATTAATCTAACTTATGAAAAAGCGACATGTTCCAGAGTTAGTTTTGGTTTCTTCTAAATCATTACTTCTCCAGTAATCTTTACTTTTATAGTTTTCAGAGAAATAGATGTTATAGTGGTCAATTATTAGAATTATGTATTAAGTTAGCAAAGCCTTTAAAGGACATTTAATTTACATAAGGTGGATACTTCTGCAGCACATTTTAGGACAATTTTGAATATACAACCTTGATGGTGATAGGGGCATTCGCAAATTCCAAAAGCAACATTAGCCCTAGACCTCTTTATTATAGGGAACAGGGTTGTCTGAATTAAATCTGTGCATAGCAAAATCACCAGCAAAACTCTTACATCTAAAGAGGCTTTTTTGCCTCCAGTTACATTTCTGCAATGAATAGGGACTTGGAGCTGTAAAAAGTCTCTCTTGGGATGAAACTCAAGACTCAGAGTACATAGTTGAAGTACTCGATTTTTGAAAGGCTGCTGGAGAAGACAATTTGCTTTGACTCTCATCAGACTTCTAGTTCATTTTAGTGCGTTTCATTTACAGTACACGTTTCCACGTGACTTGTGCTGAATGGAAATTCCCGGCATTTCTCGGGATGTCCGTTTCTCCCCTGTCATGTTGCTTGTTCATCGGCTGAGCAAAAGCAAACCATCCTGTTTGCTTTCCAGGGGCAGGTTATGCTTCTGTATTTGTTGGATTTGTAGAAAATTCAGCTCTAGAATTGATCTGGTGGATCAACATTGGAACTATTCTTAGGAACCTACTAAGATAGAAATCAATAGACTGTTGCTTAACAGTAATAAAAAATGTTCTGCCACAGTGTGAAAACAGGAGGAAACGGTGTATAAAGTTTGCAGGTAGTAAGAATAGGAACAGGTTTTGAGGAGATTTTTCTCATAGACATTTGTAGTTAATTGTGTCATTTTCATGTTGGGCCACTTCAGAGACAAATGCTGTTCTAAGTTGTATAAATGTTGCTGTTAGAAGGGGAAAATCTTATGACACTGTATTACTGTCCTTGAAAGAGGGATAGGGTTTCAGGCATGTGAATAAAACAAAGCTAGAAGAATGATGACCGCTGTAAATCCCTGGRCCCAGTCCGAGAGCAGAGTTTATGYTGCGGTAACAGGACAAGTGAGTGAGGGGTTGTATGACCGTTACCTGTCCAGCTCCACCACCCATGCCTGTCTGCACAGCGGCAGGGGAGGACCTGGGGAGAGCAGATGAGCAGCTGTGCGTTTCAGGCACATGCACGTGGCTGGTAAAGTGTCAGCATCCCCCAGATCCTTAGCAGTCATGAACTCAGTTTTGCTCTGTTTAAGAAGGGAGATCCCATCAGGCATGTATTCAGAAGAGGTCTTGGGGATCGATCAGGTGATGGCACGGTGTCGCGGCCGTATGACATGTCGTGCACTCACAGAGGGTCCTGCCAGCAAACCTCCAGTTCCTCTGTGGTGGCAGACCTGCCCGCAGCTGTACGCTTCGGAGGAGTCTTGGACGCTGGAACAGGTTGCCCAGAGAAGCTGTGGGTGCTCCACCATTGCAGTGTTCAAAGTCAGGTTGGACAGGGCTTTAAGCAACCTGATCCAGTGAAAGATGTCCCTGTGCATGGCAGGGATGTTGGACTAGAAGATCTTTGAAGGTCCCTTCCAACCCAAACCATTCTGTGATTCTATGAATATTCCTGTTGGTCATGCAAACATCTGATCTTTCAGAACATTGTGGATGATTGACATCAAAGATGTGGAGGGGTGATAAGTCTGCAGAAAATGATAGACTCTCATTTTGGTTTTGCCACCTTTTTGGTTTTGTTCAACTCCTTTGTTTCTGGGTCATGTATAAGGGTGAATTGAGCTCTTTGGCTTCTTTTAATTGATTCTTCTGCAGTTCATTGGGCACATGTGCTGCAAGAGCCTGAGCTTAGAAATTCTCACTACAAGAAAGACATTGAGGTGCTGGAGCACGTCTAAAGAAGAGCAACGAAGCTGGTGAAGTGTCTAGAGAACAAGTCCTGTGAGGAGCGTCTGAGGGAAATGGGGTTTGTTTAGTCTGGAGAAAAGGAGGCTCAGGGGAGACCTTACTGCTCTCTACAACTACCTGAAAGGAGATGGTGGTGAGGTGGGTGTCGGTCTCTTTTCCCAAGTAGCAAGTGATAGGATGAGGGGAAACCGCCTCAAGTTGTGCCAGGGAAGGTTTAGATTGGACATTAGGAAAAATTTCTTCACCAAAAGGGCTGTCAAGCATTGGAACAGGCTGCCCAGGGAAGTGGTTGAGTCACCATCCCTGGAGGTATTTAACAGACGTGTAAGCGTGGCAGTTAGGGACATGGTTTAGTGGTGGACTTGGGGGTGTTAGGTTTACGGTTGGACTCGATGATCTTAAGGGTCTTTGCCAACATAAATGATTCTATGATTCTTCTTTCTGTTACCTACCCAACAGCTGATGCTTCTTCCTCTGCACGGTTTGTAGCACTGGTATTGCTCAGCAGCAGGGTGCTGTGGTTCAGAGAAGAGGGAATGGATGTCGGGACGTGGGGGGGGTGTGGATGGCAGGTATTTAAATGAGAATGAAATGTTACTGTCACCTGGCTCTCTTTGAAACATCATGTTGTTGCTGTGTCAGTGCCTGCCTCTCGCTGTCTACGTAGGCTTTCCATTGCCCTACAAATGAAAGATTTTGGAGTGGCAAAGTCCGAGCAGGAGAGGAGGCTTGTTTATCCTCATGATGGTGCTATATGTGTCTAAAGGCACTCCTTTGTGTCATCTTGCACAAAGTGAGTAATTCTTTGTGTAACATRGATAAGATATTCCTCATGCTACAAAGCACCGGACAGCTGCAGTGAAGGGCAGGGATGGAACTCGGTCAGAATTTAGAGATACCAGGCCATTCTGCTGAGCTTGGGGAGGGACCCTTAGGGTCCAGTTAGATGCTTTTCAGGAGAATAAATGATGTATAATATACATGTGGGAAAAAATTGTCTTTATAAGAAAAAGATTAAAGAAAGTTTTGAAAATGCTAGCATTGTTCAAAGGTGGAACCTTGTGTTGAGAAGTCATTTCGTGAAAAAAGACAGTTAATGGATAGTTTGGGCATTCTTTCATTTGCTAAACTATGTTATTTGTTTAATTTTTTTTTCCCCACAAGGCAAGACAAAATAAGAGGATGCTACTAAAGGGAAAGTACCCCAAAGCAGACCAGCTTTCAGCACCAGCAGTGGTGTTTCTCCATATTCTGAACAGATCTATACTTTTACTCTTGAAAGGAGCAAGCCATTCATTGCTTACCTTGTTGCAGTGTGCTCAGGATTTTTAAAAACAAATATTTTATTGTTTGTCTTCTTGTAGTGCTGCAGCCTAGACCCTACTGTGCCATCTCTTTTTGGGTAACATACCCAAGGAAGACCCATTCAGAGTGTTGAGCTCTGTACTGCCGCAGTCCTCACCCCAACCAGTTGTCCCCAGGCTGGGCATACTCGCTTTCCCTCTTCTCCACCGTTATTGGTGATGAAAGGCCCCGTATCACTGACTGGGACCTTATGGAAATCTATTGATGAGTTGTCACCAAAAAATGGGGATGTATTGTTTATTTTAGGTGGCTGATGCAAAGCTTTGGATAATTGGTTTCACGCTGTTGGATTTTGCACAAGTTTCTTGTGTGACATTTATGTGTAACAAATTAGGGGATTTTTAGAAAATGCAACGTGTATGCAGGTATTTCCAGATTATTGCATTGCAGTGGGATCAAAACTGAAAGTATGTACCAGTAATTTAAAAGTAAAAGTTATGATACAGGAAATAGATGGTTGTCTCTTAGTGGAAATCACAAACGGAGCAGTCGGAGTTGTGCTGCGGAACTTCATGTGCTGTAGGTCGGGTAACGCCAGCAGCAGCACCCGCCTCCTGCAGCGAGACCTCAAGGCAGAACTTAACCCAAATATATCTAAACCTCTCACTTGGCATCCAGCTGAGCTCGTCTGGGATGGAAGGCATTGAGGAGCCTCAGCTGGGTGCGGATAGGTGTTTGCTGGCCACAAGCTTTCCCGTGCCTTCCTGACTGCAGGGTGTTTATATTTCTTTTGAGGGCATCCTTAATTCTGAGGTGTCTTGGGTTTATCAAGCTGGTTTTGGATGTATCTTGCACAATGATCTTTAAAGGTCTTTTCCAGCCTAAATGATTCTATGATTCTATTAGCGTGGTGGGTATTGGTCTCTTCTCCCAAGTAACAAGCAGTAGGACAAGAGGAAATAGCATCAAGTTGTGCCAGGGGAAGTTTAGATTGGATACTAGGAAAAATTTCTTCACCGCAAGAGTTGTCAAGCACTGAAACAGGCTGCCCTGGGAAGTGGTTGAGTCACCATCCCTGGAGGTATTTAAAAGACGTAGGCGTGGCGCGTAGGGAYGTGATTTAGTGGTGGATGTGGCAGGTATTAGGTTAACGGTTGGACTTGATGATCTTAAAGGTCCTTTCCAACCTAAATGATTCTATGATTCTATGATCCGTGTAATATTTCATGCCCTGAAATTGCTGTAAAATGCAAAGACCTGTAACTAGTTTTTTCTCTTTTTTTTTTGGTCTTGGAGTTACCCAAAACACCTCTTTGTGCAGGGTAGAGGAATGCTGCAGAGCAGGATGGTGCCTTCTGGCTTTTCCCAGGATGGCTGTGAGATGGTTGGGAATACAACACCCGCTCTAGGGTGCAGGCAAAGGAAGGTTGTTGGAGAAATCCAGGTATCATGCCAGCTTCAGGTGGCCGGTGCCTCCTGGGGTGAGCAGCAGTGAGTTGTTAAGACATCGCGCAGGCGCTGGGAAGCCGGGGGGGGAGTTCAGTTGCAGGCTCCTGGGAAGGTGGGGTGGAAGAGGCCCCCATCCTGGCATGTTTTGGTGGAGAGGAGCACAGGTTTCCTGCGGCCAAATGGGAACAAGACAGGGTCTTCTGCAGCCCAGTGGGAGGGCTGGGAAGGGACATGTCCCTTCGTAGTCCCTGGTGCTGCTGTTGCTCGAGCAGGTCATCTCAACTTCAGTGAAAAATACATAGCCAGTGGCTGGAGCAGTGACCAGGACCACTTCAACCCCACTATTTGTTTATTTTCTTTTGCCCCATGCTTTCTCAGTTGGCTGCAGAGCAAAGCTTTCTCTCACCTGGTCACCCTCCGATGGGCTGAATTTTGCTCTCTGCTTGGCGACCCACTTGGCAGAAGAAGCGCACAGCAGATCTTCTCCATCCTTGCTCAAGCCTGGTTATCTCTATTTGCTGTTAGGCTGAGGAGGGTCAGGAACCCTGTCAGCTGTCCTATGGTTGAGGTATTACATAAAAGACAGCCCAAGGTGCCCTTTCCCCTCCTCAGTGCTATCTACCCTGGTTCTGGTGGCATGCCCAGGCTGTGCCGAGCAGGTTGGACCCCTTTGCCACCATGGCTGCAGTTGAGCCTGCCGGCATGGATCTGTTTAAAGGAGTTATTTTGCATGGAGGATGCTCCGGGCCCTGATGTGAAATTGCCCTGTAGCCCTGATGCTGGTACTCCAGCTGTCACAGGAGGTGCTTTGGACACCTCGCTTTGGCGACTGACTTGGAATGAGATGGGGGAAGACCTTGGGGTGAGAGCTGACTCCCATTTCTCCATCCCTGTATCTCTAACACAAGCTATGATTTGCTGATGTTGTTGTGAAATGCGTTTTCCTTTTCTTACAATATGTTTATCTTTTCCTGTTTATTTCCAGATGCTCTTAATATTTTGTTGCTGACAAAAAGTTTACTTTATGTTCGTTGTCTCCCAGGTAAACGCAAAGCGCTGAAGTTAAATTTTGCAAATCCACCTTTCAAGTCCACAGCAAGATTTACTCTAAACACTTCTGGAGTTCCTTTCCAAAATCCACACATGTGAGTATAAAGCCAAAGGCACAACTAGTGGAACAACTTTGAAATAGCCAACACGCAGTGTTATTTTAATGCAGTTTGGTTGAAGTATTTATAGTTATTTGAAGTTATTTGTAGGTTGCTCAAATCTGTCAGTTTGAGTCACTGTAGAAGAATTTTTTCCCCCAGAATTAGAAAAAGGTTAAATTTGGGATCTTCCTGTTTTACACTGGAGCTGCTGCCTTCCAGAATTGATTAAATTGAGATAAAATGTAGTTGCTAATGCGAGATATGCCTATAATGAAGTTCCAAACCTATTCGCTGTCATTTTCCTGTGTCTTTATTCAGTACTTGTTACTTTTCATTAGAGAGAAGTTTTTGCTTCTGTGTTACTTGTGAAAGACACAACTGTGATAGATATTATTTTTTTTCAACACTAAAATAAACAAAGATTTGAGGATTGTCATTGTACCAACATGGAGATGTCAGGGAGTTATGCAGTGATTAGCTCTCACTGAGTTTTCTAGATAGCTAGCTATAGGATATCTCTATTCAAAGTTTGAATGCAGGTGTGGCACAGAGCTGTTCCTGACACTAGTAAATAACCGTAGTACATCGTCACAGAAAATATTAGCTTTGTATCCTCAGATCCACCAATCTAGATTGATGGGTGATGCACCCACAGCCTGTATGTGTGGCAGAATGCAGCTAGCATGCAAAAAAGTCCCCAATTTTTCCTCTCTAAGTTCCCCAGCAGGTCTCAAGAGTTTTGTCAGTGGCAAGTCTCAGAAACTGCATCTGCAGCTTCCCCCGCTGCCTGGACTCTCTGGGGTGTCCCTGGTTATAGGCTGCTTCTGCTTGGCTCTGCATGTCGCTGCCTCTCTCCTTGAGCTCAGTGCCTTCTGTTTCCCCAGGATACACCCTCTGGGGTCTGTTCCTATTTCTGGTAGCTTCTTTATGCTGGGGATTTTCAAGCAAGCCTTTATTGAGTTAGAAACATTTTTCTGATGAGTTATCAACAGTAATTACAACATCTAGAAATTTTATAGAGTACTTTAGGTGATTCTTCTTACCATCCCAAGTGACCTTTCCAGCAAGTCCTCTTCTCTCCTTATCTCTATTTTCCTCTCTGAAATAGAGTATTCTCACTGATCATAGAGCTAGCATTTATATATTCACTTTTTGTGTCTCTCCCTCAACATCGTCAAACCCTTGTAACAATTTTCTGTAGAACCCCATCTGGGACTCTTTCCTCTTTCAAGCCACCCCATGTCCATTAAATAAAGGACTTCATCTCAGCTAGTGAGTTCCCACCATCAGCCATCTATAGGGATTTGACTTTTCTGTGTTTATTTACGTGGATTTCTGTCTCGGATTCACTGGAAGTCACAATGGCTCCTGTCTAGCACAGAAGAGCTTTTGTTGTTGGTTGGTGACATGTTAAGTTTCATGTTTGTTCAAGTGACTGTTAACATTGTCCATTAAGAAGGTGCTACTCTGTCTCCGTGGGAGTTGCAGTTGTTGGCAGGGGTTGAATCCTGGGCTGGTTAATGGTGTAACTGGTTCTGAGGGCTTGGAAGTGTTTTCAGTTGGATATGATAGCTGCTCAAGTGTCAAAAATGACGGTGATGTGTCTGCGCTAAAGCTTTCTTGGGAGGCTACAAGCTGTAATAGCCATTTCTATTTGAGAGAAGTGGATGGTGTTGGTTGGATTGCTTTCTCTGTGTTGAGGCTGACTAAGTTTGGATACAGCTAATTCATCCACCCATCCTTTGGGTTGTCTGTAGTGGATGCTGTTCCTCCAAAGCAACGTTCACATCTCTTGGTTGCATGCTTCTCTCAAGTTTTTGTCTCACAGCTGGTGCATCATGGCGATGTCTCTGCATCTCCCACCTGCTTCCTGGGGAGGCTGGAATGTTTTTTCCTCTGTTGTCTAGAAACCTTTCTAGACTTCGTATTTGAATTGGATATTCCAGACCTTCTGGCCCAGATGTGTTCCTGATGCAAGGTGTGTTTCTGTTCACTGAATTGCTTCTCTTCCCCAGCCTGATGGAGCGGAGTGGCCTTGGCGCCCTCCTGAGATGAGCGCTGGCTCGACGCTGCTGGGGATTTCCCTGTGCAGACCCAGTTGGTCCAGATGGGTGGATCTGAAGATACAGAGACGTCAATTTCTCACAGGAAATTTGGGTTTCTGTGACTTGGATCCACTGATCTGGAGGTGTCCCGTTGCTCCTGCCTCCAGGAGGGCAGAGGGTCCTGTCGTCAAATGCCCATTGCCTCTGCTGAGCTCTGGCCTGGGCACGAGAGGAGGCAACCAGCAATGTCCTGCAGTTGCTATGAGTTGTAAATTGCCTATTAGCTATATTTTGTTTAACAGATTTTGGTTGGGGAACTGATCAGGCTGGATTGGTGGATGTTCAGGTGAGAGTGTGGTTTCTCGCTATGTAGACAGAAAGCAAAGGAGCAAATGGGCCTCCTCATGCCCATGCGTGTGTTAGGAGGGAGGAAACCTCTGCATAAACTGGAGCAAAGACACTGCTGCTGAGGAGGGAAGGCACATTGTGCCAGAGGTGGCCTTGGAAATTTCAGGATGTTGGGTGTAGCTGTGCTCCTCCTCAGTGCCGAGGCTCTGTACCCTGGTAAAATGAGCACGGACTCCACGTACCCCATCAAGGTGTGATTCGGCTTTCTTTTTATTGTTTGTTTCTCAGTCTGAGAGGTCTCAGGAGTGTTGGAAAAGAAGTTGGAGGAAACCATTTTGGGAATCGCTGTTAGCCAGGGGTGGAGTTTAGCTCCTGTGAGCAGGGATGATGCACACGTGGGCTGGAGGGGACTCAGTGTGGTTTCCACAGGGAGGTTTCCCAGGTGATCTGTGCACTATTTCTGACTCCATTCATTCATACTATTTCCTTGGTTTTAACGGCATGTTATCTGGACGAACGATTTCAAAGGCCGTAAAATCCAAATTGCAAAACATGATGTTATTAAGACTCTGACCAGTGCTTCCCAGTTGCTTTACATCCCGTGGCACAGAATAACCTCTGTAGCCCAGCAAGTATCAAACCTGCTGTGCTCCTGCCTAGAGGCTGTTCCCAGAGCTTCGCTGGTCTCATGGATAGAGGCTTTTTGTTAATATATAGGCTGAGCCCTGGAATACTATTTCCAGGGAGAGAGAGCATAGATTAAACACTACTGAATATAGAAAGTTGGGACGGGGATTCCCAAATCTTTTTCCTGTCCCCTCCTTGTGTTTTCTTTCCCATCTGTGGTGGTTTTCAGCCATATCTTATGGTTTGGGTCTCAGGCTGGGGCTGCATCCCTCCAGGATGTAAGAGTGTGCTGCTGGGAATGTGTAGGGAGCACGGGAGGTGGGTGCCAGGGCAGGATACAGAGCAACATGTAGGAACACGAGACCACATGCAGGAGCAGGAGGAGCCGGTGAGTGGTCGGGACCTCTGAGCTTTGCTGTGCCATCTCCGTGACGGCCTTGGAGCTGAGAGCTAGTGAGGACTGCAGTGGCTGAATGGCAGTGGGTGGCATGGCCCTGCTGCTCCTGCCCCACCCCTGCCCAGCCCATGGCACCCCGAGCTCCTGCCCAGGACACCTCCCTTCTTCACTCTTCCTAGTACATGTGCTACCAGCTGTGTTGGGATGTCTTGAAGGAGGTCGCCTTTGTCACAGATGACCAGGAAGCCAAGAGAGGAAGAGACTATCAAAGCAGAGGCTACAGCTGCTCAGACTGGATTCAGTGGTAAAACCCCTTACGTCTCCAGTGCTGTTAGGGTTTTGCCCTAAACGTTTTCTGAATTAGAACATGTGTTAAAATCAGGGGGCTTTGAAGTGACCTTTGAATAGGAGACTGACTCAGGGTGGCTTTGAATGAGATTAGACACTGGAGGTACTTTTCTAGTTGCTAGAATTTGGGCTATGGCTCCCTGAAGTCTGCCCTCCTGGTGATGCTGAGGCATACCTTATTGCAACTAAAAGGTGTCGTGAATGGCTTTCCTGCACAGATCCTGTGGGTCAGGTGGGCAGAGCCCCGGGATGATGTTTTGAGCAGCAGGGAGTGAAGCAGGGGGTTGGAAGGAAGGTTCATTCTGGTTCTGTGACTGCATGTGACTGATGGAGCTACGGAGGACATTCAGTTCAGCCATGACTGCTACCACCAAATCCACTCTATAAGTGCAGAGAGAGATTTTGTGTAGTTATGGTGTACTACCCAGCCTGTCCATGGAGTATCTAGCACAGTGATATACATAATTTTACATGTGACCTATACAGGATAAAGGCAGAATAGAGCCTGAATTATAGAGGGTAGTTGGGGAGTAAAATTCTTACTTGAAAGGATGCAGTCTAGAGAAGATGTGTTTTACTGACAGCTGAAGCCCCAGTCCAGGGAAGTGTACACTCCTGCTTGCTCCTGGTCAAAGTCAGCAAGGCTGTGTGTGATTGCCATGATACGCAGGATGGCTAACAGTGGAGACTATGGAGAACTGTCAGTTGAGACCACGGTTCTCATTAGGTCAGAGACTATTTCTGACTTAGACCAGCTTAACAAATGCTAACTTTGTTTTCCCTGCAGCAGGCATTGCAGAGGCTGGAGGACGCAAGCCATGGTTAGGGTGAGCTCTTAAACTTCCAACCCATTGTTTTTCAACTGCTATTTCCAGCCGACTTTTACCTTATCTATTCTGTGTCCAAGTAGGATTTAGGTCACAAACAAAATTAGATTATTCAATTATTCATGTGTAAGCTCTACAGAGCTACATGCAGCAGGTGGCCTTTGCTGAAAGGAGGTTCAAATAACACTAACACGGGAATGATGTGGTGAGATGTGACTGTATAGCTGTGCCTGGCAGGTTTGCCTGGCAGCTGTCTGTGTTGTGCTGGCCATCACTGGCATCCATGGAACCAAGTTGTTCAGTTGGCTGTAGATGAGTTTTTTGGTTTTCTGGAAAGCGTTGTATTCTTCTGGTGCAACGATACCTTGATCTTGACTTCAGACTACAGAATTTAGATCCACCTGCTAAGAAATGAGCATGCACAAAGAATTTTGATTGGCATCTGGTTCACAGCATGTTGCTGCTTGAGTATCCTGTCTGCTAGCTGGGAAGTCTCTTGACTGTCAGAGGAGCCACCTCTCTAGAACTTGAACACCAGAGCATTGCAGTCTCATCTGGAAAGGTGACAAAATGAAATGACCCCTTTTAATGCTCACAAACCCAGCTTCTGAACTGTCTAGTGGCCTGTTGGACTCTGTAGCCTCCCTGTAGCATGTGTGTGTCTTCATGGCTTCATTGTGACCTAAGCTTCCAGAGGTGCCCTGTGTGGACCTTCTTCTCCTTGTGATGCTTGTGAGGGTCACACGCTTTCCAGATAGATGCCCCAAGAGTGTGTTGGCAGATGTTTGTTTAGTAGACCTTTGGGGTTGGATTCCTCAAAAGCAGTGGAGGTCCAGTTACATGTCAGACTCTACTGCTTCCTTTTTTTCTGTATAGTTCAGGGACTGTCATTATTCCTGGAAAGGATTTTTCTGGCTGTGCCAAAGTCTCTCTTAAGTGTCTACTCTTTTAATCTCCTCTTATGCTTTTCCAAACCTTTCTGGCATGTGGTTTCAGGCTCTCTAGCTGCACAGCCTACAGCTGCCTGAGTTCATTAGGAGATAACCTGTGAGAGATACTAGCATTTGTCTAAAAATATTAAAAAACAAAGTGGAATATCCTAAATTGGCATGTTCACAATTACTTGTGTGAATTTTCCTGTAAATATTTCTCTGTCTGTTCCCCATTCCTATCACAGTCATTTCACATCTTTATTGTTACTGATTTCTGATACCTTTCTGCTGCATGATCGCAGGGTGTGATGCCTGGAAGCCTTAGAGATAGGTTGCAGTGTAAAAGGTACCAGTTAAGAATTTGAATTTTTTTCTATGACTGTTGTGCAACATTTCCTGGAAGTTGCGGTATCTGAATGTAATCACTGGGAAACTTGCTTGTATTTTCAAGTAAGCACAAGTAAAATGGATACCTCCAAGGACTCAGCAAATACATTTAAATGTTTGAGTGAGTCTATGGAAAACAGGCTTTCACTTTTAATACAAACATCACCATAGTTTAAGTGCTAGAGCCATGTTTCTTAAACAACACGTTTTTTAGGAGCTTTCTTGACAAATTGATGAATTTTGTCTTATATTTAACCTTCCTGTTTCTTCCAGAAATTTACAAGTTCGTTTGGCCAGTGATCTCTGTGGCCTAGATGACAAAGAGGTGATATGGTTTGTAAAATACGCATGCTGAGTATCTCAGACTTCAAGTAGATTGCCTCTTCAGTGAAGGTGCTACCAAAGTTAGTGTGAGATTTTGACTGAACATGCTGCATTAAGGTCTTTTTTTCTTTTTTCTTCTAAATTTTGGTATTTCTCTAAGGTGCTAATCCTGCTCTGCAGAGGAGATTTTTGTTGTCTGCTGCTTCCAGAGTAAATTTCTCTAGCAAATTCCATGTCCCTTGGAGCATCAGTGCCCTAGTAGGATTGTTCTCTTCTTTCTGCAAGGGTTTTGATATCTCAGCAGTCTGCTTCTGAATTTAGGCCTTCCATGCTCATATATCTCCATTAAGCTCATTCATATTGATTTTTTCAAAGGTGCTGAGCATCTAGCTTCCTGCCACACTGTTGGGACCTGGGCTCCTCAGAACTTCTGGAAGCCTAATCACCTACATTTGGGTGTCTAAATCAAATACAACCCGATATTATATGCTAATCTGGCTCCTATGGGTTCTGAGTGCTTCACATGTGCTGATTTAGCTTTGCAAACCTAAATGGTTGCACAAAACTCTGTGTTCCCCATTTTGCAGATGGGAAGCTGGGGCATGCTGTAATTTGGAAGAGGTAAAGGTTAGGCCAGAAGCTTGTGATGGGGTAGGGAGTTCAACAGGCATCTCCTGATAACCTGTGGTCCACAGGTTAGCTCTTTGTTACCCCACCCATCACTGGCGCAGTTAGGAGCTGGTGTCCTAGCTCTTGCATGCACACGGCCTTGGTCAGAGCTGCTCATTTGGGAGCAGCATTTTGACTTTGCAGCCATGACCCTCTCGGTGTGCCGTGCGGTGTGAAACGGGTCCCTTTCCTGGTGCGCGTGGGAGACCTGTCCCTCCCAGGGTGGGGAAGAGCGACGAACAGGTAAGAGGCTGTAAGAAGAAGGTGATAGTGGCAGTTATCTTCCAAAGCACCAAGACCTGGCCTGTCCTGCCCACTGGGGACAGCAGCCTGAGTGGTGGGAGTGGAGGAAGAGCCCATGGTGGTAGTGGGGGTTTATTCGCAGGCAGGGGAGGCTGGAGGCTGCTGCGCCTGCCCGGAGCCACCCAGGGCAGCCCCTGCTTCTGTGGGCCCTTGCAGGGACATGGCCGTCCTCGGTCACTTGCAGGTCCTGGCAGCTGGCAGACGTCTGAGACACACCAAGGCATGAATGTGCAAAGTTTTCTAATTCAAGGCGTGATGTCTGATGCTTACGCTGCCTCCTTGGGCCTGTTTTCACCAGCACTTTGGGCGAGGGAAGGTGGGAAGGGGGAGAGGCAGAGCTGCCATCCTGTGTTGCCTGTGAAGGTGTTTTTAGTGATGTTGTTCACTCCACGGTTTTCCTGCTCCAGGGACACCGAGGTTGTGTCTGAGGAGAGTCTCTGAAGACTAGCAGTTTTGAGTTGACCAGCATACTTTTTCTGCTGAGTTGAATGGTGTGTGGAGGAAGGTGAAGCATTCTGCTTTGATGGAAATTGGAAAATTATCAGATAGAGCAATGAGGTGGAAATGTTCATTTTCAAACTGAACCCAACTTCATTCGCCATCAAACCTGCATCAGTGTGGTTGCATGTTGGTCCACACAGAGGCTGTACAGAAGAGCAAAGCTGGGCGATGTCTCCCTTGGATAGAAGTATCCTGTAGACTTTCCTTCTAGTGCCTGGCTTTTAGTGAGATGTGCTGCTTACCCTTTATCTAGTAACATGGATCCATGGGTGACCTGTGGCTGGCCAGATCCTTCCCTGAGACACATAACTTAGGAGTCGTCATCCTTGACTCCATCCATGCTTATGGCAAAAGCCAAGTGCCTGCAGCCTGCTCAGGACCAAGCTTCTGCTTTGGAGGTGCCTGTCACGCTCCAGAGCCTGGAGAAGAGCCAGAGGGTGACCGTGTTTGTGTTTCTTGCTTAGTCAGCTTGGTTTAAAAAGCCCAGGTTTATAAATCTGGGTACGAGGTCAACACTTCAGTAATAATTTGCGTGGTCTAACGGGGAAGACGGTTTGAGAAACGTCTGTTGTCCTAACCATTGGAGAGTTGGAAGTTTCCCCCAGTCTCCTTGCTGTGTTGTTTGAGGTGGGGGACAGTGCTGCTATTGCTTGAAAGCAGTTCAACGTTTCAGACTATGTAGGGTTTGGTGTGGTTTAACAATTCCGGTTTTCTTTAATTCTGCTGCTTGTGTCCCGATAGTTCAGAGATGGCACTGGGTCTGGCAGGAGCAGAGCTGTCGCGTTAGTGTTCAGTATACCCCAGGGATTTCTGAGTTACAGCCCTCTTCACACATCAGGAGGGACACATCTAGTCCTGGCATAGCTGCATAATTCACATGAAGATGTAACTACTGCAATGCTTATTTAAGAGAAGTGAAAGTAGGTCAAGTAGTTTCAGAGTCGGTATCACCTCTCCTGTTCCCTCCATACTGTTGTGATAACAGAAGCACGATTTTCTCTCTTTTTTTTTTTTTTCCTTTCCTTTATTTCTAGGTGCTGCATCCCCTAGTAAGGACAGCAGTGTACATGCTTATATGCAAACTGGTTGTAAATCTTGGTGTGTGGAGATTTTAAAAGCATTCATGATACAAAAATACCCTAATCTTCTTTGAAGGGTTAGAGACAAAATGGGAAACCACAGCTCCATTCATGTTGGACTTTTCAGTAACATTTGAATCTGTCGGTGTATTTTTCAGAGTATTTTAAGACCTATGTGTCTGTGCTTTACCATTTTATCTGGTAAATTCTGTAAGCCATTCTAAAACTCATATTTCATACTTTATAGAGGTGTGATGCACTGCCACCTCTGAGTCTTCAAATGATCTGATTATCTACATTCAACAGTAACTCTTTATGATTAAGAAATACTGGTGAGATCCAGAATTCCATTTGGGAACTGGGAGTTGCCAAAATTTCGCCCTTTCTCCCTCCAGTGATGAGCAGTCTTTGGGACTTGAGCTTTTTGATCAAAAATATGCTGTGACACCTGTGTGTTATTTGCGTGCCAAGGTGCCCCAGGGATCTGTTGAGCTGTGCACATCGCTGCTGTCCTGCCTAAGAGGGGAAATTGAGCATCTCCGTATCTGAACTCATCAGTTTGTAAGGCATGCTCTGAAAACATATCGGACAGTACTAATTTCAGTTAAAATTTACTCAGGGAGCAGGAGATGCTGTTGCTCGTCTTTACGTAACATCTGCGAGCATGGACTGCCCTCTTGGCCTTTCTCCTTTAGCTTCTTTTTTTCTAGACCCATGAATCTGGCTTTCTGAGCTGGGGATCGATCGAAGGTCAACAGGGACAATAGGTGTCTCATTCTGTATGTCTTAGGGACTGGTGTCCTGGAATATGGATGAAGTCCTGAGGCTGAAGAGAGCCTATATCCCCACATTCCCTCCTTCTTGGACAAATACAGTAACCACAAGCTTAATATGCAAAACCTGCTGGTGTTTGGAGAGGAAAATGGGATGAAGCAGGTTATTGTATGTAACATCTCTGAATATATATGTATATATGGGCGCACACACTGGTTTGGTCTCTACCCGTTTTTTGGATAAATATATTGTTCAATAATCATTTACAAGTAACAAAGTAGGACATAGCTTACACATTGACCTGAGCTTGGTGCCTGTGTATAGGAGTGGTCTCCGCTGTATTGTACAGATGATGTATCTGGTTTCTGACCCTAAGTGGCTATCACTGTTGGATTCCAATTAATCTGAGATGGTCAAGCACAGACATTTTTATTCTGGTTGCGTGACATACAGAAATGTCAAAAAGGATTTTATATATGGACCACCACTATTCATATCTGTGATTTAAGTTGGATTCGAACCCTATGTTTCCAGATGTGGACCTTGCAAACCATATTCCTGCAGGAAACCCCAATAAACAACTGCCATTGCTAGCTGTAGGAATAAACTTTGCTCATTGCTATTCTGCGTACTTGGGATCACGCCACATTTCATCAGAGCAAGAGTACATCCTTTATCCCTTCAGACATTAATCACCACCTCGTAGTAAAATATCTTGCATTTTACACTGGCTACAGAGAAGTGAGCTGACTCTTCTGCTTTGTGGGTTCAAGCTGAAGGAATCAATCATCCCTTTTGTCTTCTGTTCACATCAAGAAATGGAGAATAAAGAGAGGAGAGACTGCTTCGACACCACACGTCATCATCAACTTCTGTTTTCATCCTTTGCATAAATGAGTGACTTTCAGCTTGTACCGTGGTGGACATCTGGACTGAATTAACAGGATGCACCCAGGAAAAATAGCTGCTGTACAAAGAGCTCATGGAAAGGACATTGTGGTGGATTGGATGGACGTGATGGAGGTGGGGGTTGGCCTGCAGGCCTGAATTGGTTAGCCATTCTGCTTGTTTGAGGAACTGACTTCTGAAAAGGACTTAGATTAACTGGGTTTGTGGTATATTATGTTGGTGAAAACTAAAGACAGCTTTGAGATTCAGGTGGATGTTCTTGCCTCCCATCGTGAAGGTCCCTCCATTTTGGGAAACCTCAGAAAAGAGAGAGCAAATGGCCAAGCCAGTCTACAGTGGATTATGGCAACCCTAAACGGTCTTATCTTTGAGCCTGTTTTAATTCTCTCCTTTGTAAAATATGCTTCGAGTAAATCTGGATGAGCAATTGGTCCTTCACGCTCAGTGTAACTGATGCCTTTGCAGAGACAAGTGTGGATCAGTTGAAAGTGATTGTTTCAAATATCTCTTGCTACAGCAGTGTGAAGGCGATTGTCCTCTCTGAGGAGTGTGGGGGATTCTCTATAATCCAGCTGGGTTTGTTTTGTCTCTCTGATGTTCTAGGTGGGTATTTCATACCAGTGAAAATGGGAAAGGTGATTCTCTGAGACCATTGGCCGAACTCCTTACAGCATCCTTAATTTTCTGTAAGCATCCTTACAGATCTTACAGAAAATTACTTCTTAGCTCCTGAGAGTCAGTGGAGAAAACTGTGCCCCATACAGCCATCTCGGAGGAGGCGAACATTTAAAATCACACCATAGTAATAGACCGTGGAGCATGGGGACCTTCAACAGCCAATTGCTTTCACTGGTCTGTAGAAGTCTTATGTCTTAGAGGAGGGGCACTTTTAAAATACAAGTCACATTTGGTCTACTTAGTCTTGTTATGAGCTCGTTTGGTTACCACATTTATGGCACCTGCATCTCTCTGAAAAAGCAATCTCTGTCTTGCAGTTAGGTGATTTCTTTGTCTCCCATCTGTCCTTGTCTGCCACAGAAAGAAAAATACTGCCAGGTACATTCTTGGCACTGCATTTAGGTTATTTCAGACTGTGATGCAGCCCAAAGTTTTTTTTAATCCCAAATAGAAAATAAATCCCAAAGGAGAAGTTGGAGAGCTTTTAGCTTTCCCAGACTGGGGTTGGAATTTTATGACATACAGAAGTTTAAAGTAGAAAAACCGCTTGTTAGAGTAGTTGAAACAGAAATGTTTCATTTAGTTGAAATAACAGTGCTCATTATCTACCTCTCTCAAGTGTTTCTAACAAGGAGCTGAGCAAAACCATAAGTTTGCATTGCTGACCACTTGTAGATAGCTGCATTGGTCATTTGTACAAATCCTTGAGTGCTTGTTTTCTGTGTGCCCTCCACAAAGTGCTTAGCAGGAGTGCATCTTGCCTGAGCTACTCGAACCGTTCTGATATAACACATCCTCGTATGGCAAAAGGAGATTTCCAAAGCTGGACAGCTTGAGGGACTCGGAGATCCAGAACCTGATTTTTGTTCTTAGAGAAATCTTGTAATACAGAGTGGTAATTAGCCTTCGTTTATCTGTCAGTTTTGTGGCTCTGGAGGTAATAAGAAGGGATGTAGTTGTCCAAGTCATGCAAACTTACTCATTAAGAGAGGGGTAAGATGAACGACAAGCCCACCTGGGAGAGACCACCAGTCCTAGATTGGTGGATTCAGGATGGAAGCTAAATTTAAAAAAAAATTTTTTTTAGTAAGTTCTGCTTTAGAGACCACAAGAAAAGCAGAGCAGTGATGGTCAATGTGCCTCGAGGAAACAGCATGTCGCTAACATATGGGTATTTGGTTAGTAAGTTGAATGCAATTATTCATGTTTCTAATCATAGTAATAATACAGTTGGAAATAATAATTGCCATTGCTGTAAGAAAATAAATTGCTTATGATTTAATATGTTAAAATACAGTTCAAATAATTAGATGCTGCATTGCTTCCAATGAGGGAAGGTTGCTTAGGTGAAATTTGGAAAAAAAATATATAGCTCACTAATTTCTTAATGCTAAGCACTCCGTGGGTAGTGTGACTAGCTGAGTGTTGTGTTATATGTTATTGTGTCATGTGATAACAGCACCATGTTTTCCTGTCATTTTCACAACTTTTCCTGGCTGAAGTGATACACAACCAACCCTGAGTAGTAATCACATTGTCCCGTTCAGTTTCAAAAGGAGAGAAGTGGACCTCATCCAGAAACTTTCCAGCAGGCTACAGTAAGCTTAACTGTCTGTTAGCCGTTGTTAAGTATTTTCCATACCTGCAAAAATGGCATCTATTAAAGTAATGGAATTTGTCTCAGAAATAGTGTCATTCCATTGAGTGATTTTTGTGTAATGATAATGATACTGCATCTCAGTATCATTTTGCAAACTAGTTAAAGTATGTATTTGGGTTTCTTTTGTTGATTCTTATGGATGTGCTCCTGTCTCTGTTTCCTGTTCTTTCTTGGGTAGCTGACCGTGGCTCAGGAGACATAATGTTTCAGAAAAAGAGTCAGCATTCTCAGAAGAGTTATTTAAATTAATTAGCTCAGGTTTTTCTGGTGGTATTCTGAAATGCTTGAATCCAGCATAAGCTTTGAATACCCAACCGTGGTGGGTTCAGCGAATGTGCTGCAGTGTGGCTCATGTCCAAATCAAAATGAGTTTGAGATTAATGTGCTCAGTTAAATTCGGTACAGGCTTCACCATGATGAATTGAGAGGTTTCCTCTGTGTCAAGGGCAGGGTTAATCAAAATCCGTTATAACTCAGTAGTTTACCAGGGGAGCTTAATACAAAATATTGACATTTTAAAAGCCTCAGCCAAACCCTACTGAAGTCAGGGAGACTCTTTGCAGCCTTGAGTGTATCCTGGACCAAGTCTTGAGGGCTGTGGAAGGGGCTATGCAATCTTCTTGTTAATATCTTTATTTTAAAGTTTTGGATGAACATAGAAAGCCAAAGCAATGCTAGGGAGAACTGCTGCCACTTGGTCATGGTGAAAGGGAGCAAGTGTGCTTTTGCTTTTAGTCTGAGTAGCTAAGAGATGCAAAACTAAATTATTTCCTTCCTTTGACACGTTTTCTGTATCTTTTCTTCATGTCTAGGAATCTGTTGTTATATATAACTAAGCCTCAGGACAGCTTACATGGGTCAGAGCAAAACCAATTTAGTGTTGCCCCTCTTGAAAGGATGCCATTGCTCATCAGCTTATTGGAAGCAGAAATTTCTTCTCGCAAAAATCTGAAAGATTTGAGAGCAAGAAAAAAAAATGGACCTTTCTTTTGGAGACTGACTCCAGTGAAATTTAAACCAGGGTTGCTATTTTATTAGTATCAGCCTGCAGGGTCTGAAAACTGTTTTATAAGTAACACAGACATTGAGATAGAAGCATTACAACCTCTCTAGGCTATTTGAAAGACTTGGTAGAAACATGTTAGCCAAAGTCATAAGCCATGTTTTTACTCTGAAGTTACGAACAGTGCACAATGTTATTAAAACCCTGCAGTTTGCGTGAAGGTTTTTTGTTAGGATTTACGTTTTAGCATTCCTTTGGCTGATTGACCACAAATCAGTTTCTAAAGTCCCATTGTGTCCAGCAGCTTTTACCAAACTTGTGGAGAAGTAGAATATATTCTCATTAACCATAGTGTAAATAGGAGCTTTAATGAGAGACTTCCTAGAAGAATCCAGCACTAGGCAGGCTTGTGAAGCACAGCTGGTTTGCTTGGATCTTTTTGACTCTGCAGACTTGTCTTATTCATGTCAACTGTAGTGTTGAAAACCTCAACTTTTTGGCTTTTTTGAGTCCTGCAGAACTCTTAATGAAGTAAAACAAAGAAGAGATAGGTAGCTACCTACAGCATCTTTCTGGCCTTGCTTCATGTCTGAGAACTTTCAGTTTTGCTTAAAAAATCCACCAACTTTTCTCTGCTTCTCCCCACTGTCCTTCTTTTTCATGCCAAGGAAATGCTTGTTTTAAAAAGTTTTGGCATCCCTGTAGATCGGTGCTGATGGCAGGGCTTGAGGAACTAGCACAGCCTATCCGAGAGCTTCCCAATGTCTCTGTGGTTCTTCCCAGGAGGTTTTGTGGACCTCTAGCCATGGCAGACCTTTCCGCGCGGGTCTAGCTTGTCAAGCTTGCAGTGAGCAGCGTCCCGTCCTGAATGCGTGTGACCTTGTCGTTTGCCCGGCTGCGGTGCCTGGCGCCAGCCGTCCGCCTGCCTCCTGCCAAGCTGGACCCACAAACGTTTTCATTTCTGACAAAGGGCAACTGTTTGGAGAAGTTGTTGTCTTGGTGCTCCTAATCCCTGGAATAACTGCTGTGACAAGCATAAGTAACCATCTGCATTAAGACCGATACATTGGTGCCATTCAAGTGCAGTAATTGCAACGACCTCCTGAGCCTATCATCATTTTTTTTTTTTTTTCTTTTAAAACTTTTCAAAAGCAAGACAAGGGGTTGGAAGCTGAAGTCCTGGACAAGTCAACAGGAGCTATAGTCCCTAAGGCACATTTGAAAATCCTACTTTTAATTGTTTGAGGAGTATCTCTCCCTTTTTAGCTATTCACTTTATTTTTTAAATCCTACATTAAGCCCCACAAGTCCATTTTAGACATCCTGATCATTTGGAGAATATATGCCCAATTTTGCCCAACATTCCCAGCCTTAGAGAGACTTGGATTGCAAAGCTTGAAAATGAAATGGTAAGAGGAGGCATATGTCTGACTGACCACATCTGTGCCAACTCTAATGAGCACTAAAGACAGGGTCTGAAATCTGATCAGTTGCAGAAGCAGGGACTGGGCATTAATTACTTTTCACCTTCACTAGACACTGTTCTGTGTGGTTACCCTTCTATTTTCTGAACCAAGCTGTTGCAGTGTCCAGCATACTAGGATGTAGTGGAGGGTTTAGGCAGGCTTTTTTATATTCTGGGGGCACGTTCGCCCTGTGGATTTATGTCCTCGTATATCTGCAGCAGTGCAAATCTAGTAATAGGTGTACTGCATTGATTATTTATTTTTTCTTGTTGCCTCACTCAGTTTTACATCAGAAAATTCCCATTTGATATCAATGAAGAGAGTCTATGTTCTAGATTTGCATTTTTTGCACTTCTTTCTTGGCATGGAAATCCCTTGGGATTTTGATTTACACTGAAAAATTTCTGATATAAAGTGTAGTTTTTTGATGCTAAAAGTAATCATTGTGTTCCAGTTACTGACTCTTAAGATAGTCCATGCTGCTTAAAGGAAAACTGCGTTGTTTACATGTTACAAATTACATGTTACAAAAATCTATATTAAAGTGTCTGTCACTCTGTCAAACTTGTCATTTGGTTATTTTACCGTTTCCGTGGGTATTTGAAAAAACATAAACAGGAACTGTGATTGCAGTACAGGCAGATGGCATCATAAATACATAATGGAAATTAAGCCAAGCTCCAACACGTGAGGTTTTGTGGGTGGATGGTGGCAGTACATCTTGATCCAAACCCCTGGAGCACTGCTGCTCCACATCAGAATACAGCTGCACAGGGCACTTGGTGCAGACCTGTGGAGGCGGTATTTCCTAGCTCACATCTTCCTGACTGCTCGAACCACCCATCCTGCAGCTGCGGGAACAATGGCACAGATCTGCTTTCATGCTACAGCTGGGGAGAAACAGGCTTCTTGTGTAACAAGGAAATAATGAATTCAAATTTGCTTTCCTTTCCTTTCTGATGTAGGGTAAGAAAAGCAAAGTTTCCTGGGCAGAAAAACAGACAGAGGGAAAAGTGGAGAATGGGTTTAATTGCTTAATTTGAATAAACCACATCAACATTTAAATTTTTTAACTCTATGAGAACTTCAATATGAAAGATTGTTTTGAAACAAGAGATGGAAAGGGTTTGCTCATAAAATCAAATCTTGCATTTCACCCTCCTGGTAACACCTCTCTGCCTTTTTTTCCCTGCCTTTTTTTCCCTGCCTTTTTGAACAAGATTTAGCTCTCAATGGTCATGCTTCTTCCTGCCCGCCAGCTGGCGGGAGGTAGGCAGGAAATGCCCGTTTGCTGGTGCCTCGTCGGCATGATGCTTGTCACCTACCTTCTTCTATCAAAAGAAAAACTATTTTTATGGTACTGACAAAATAGGATGGTTGAGCAGTTAGTAATTGATTCACGCAGCTTCCAATATAAGCTGCCTGCAAGACAGCTGGCAAGCCTGGAGGTCATGTTTCTTTTCTTTTCATATATTTCTTTTCTTTTTTTATTCTGTTCTGCTCTTTTTTTGTCATTTTACTGTCATTTTCATTCCTTGCTTTTTAGTAGGCAAATTCCTTGGAGAACCCCACTCAGTGCAGTGTTTTATTATGCACAGAAACTCAAAAGATATGTAAGTAGTGCTAATGAAGGGGTTCTACCTCTGCCTCTGCAGGCTGCTGTGTCTGTCACATCTGTGCCATAGTGTAGCACTATCAGTAGGTTCCCTGAATTATTCCTAAGGGCACTGGAGGGACGCTGTAGGGAGTGGCAGATTGAAAATCTCAAGCTAGGCAGGTTAGAGAGCAGGAAAGATCAGGGCAGGCACAGCACAGAAGTGGTGAGAGGAGGTGTTCATCGAACGGGTCAAGGGTTCAGGACATGCAGCTGCTCAAAGGCCGGGAAGTGCTAAACCAAAGCATCACAGAGAAGCTGAAGTGCAGCAGATAAAGCCATTTGAACCATAGCTGCTCCAGTCAGTTGACCTTTGGACCTGACCTCATTGCTCTCGCAAAACCCGGGCTCCAGATAAAACCTGGTGGAGGTCATGGTTGGGTCCAGCGTCGCATCCAACAGGGTAGTGTTTGCAGCTGCTGGTTATCAGCATGCGTTTATCAGCATGCAATTGGCTGTAATATGTTTATTCCTCTGGCTGATAAACTCGATAAGCTTTATGCATTTGATCGAATACTTCATGTATGTTCTGCTCGTTTGGCCAGACTGTGGACAAGTGAGTGGTGACTTGATCAAATGTCCAAAAGAAGTGATCAGAGTCTGAGGGATGAGTTTGACAGAATCTCCCTTGTACACAAGGTGGTCAGAAGTATCTGTTTGCTTTAATGTCTGTGCGAGATCGGCGTGCCCTGCAGTGGGAATTGTCTTTAATGCTGTTAATGCTACTTGAAAGTGCAAAACTCAGACTTTTGGCTTACTTCACGACCCAAGAAGTGTGAATCAGCTAATTAATTAACTGAAAAACTGAAAATTTGCATGGCATTTTAAGACAAAAAGTGTTGAAAGTACTTGTGCATTTCCTACTAATTCAGTGGCAGCATTACTGCATTTGAATGAGTAATTGGGGGCACCTTAAAACAACCGTTGAACTCTTCTGTCCTACAAATTTTGGGCATTGTTCTGCTTCTTACCTGGACAAATCCCGGTGGCTTCAGTAGGAACAATGTTTGCCTGAGAACATTAATGTAGGTGTTTGGTAAAGACACACTTGGACAGTCAGTTTTTGTTTTCATATGTCACGAACAACTTGTCTTGTTTTCTATAAATATGAATTATTGACTTTTTATTTGTTTTTGAATAAATTAAATGATTGCCTAATTTTTTTTTTTAATTAGTTGCAGTTTTCCATTAAGAGCAAACTTTTTCTAAAGTCCCCTTGATTCACACAGAAGATCTTGCCTGTGTTGCATAGAAACCCAGCTAGAAGGGAGACAGTTGCTGGGAGCGTGGTGGTGTAGAGCAGCAGAAGCTTTGGGGAGATGGGGCTGGGGAGTGCTCTTCAGACTTGGTTCTGCATGTTACCAGATCCTGCCTGAAGCCTGACATATTTTGTGCAAAGTAGAAAGAACTGTGTAAATGAGTGATTAGAATGACTCTACTATATGAGACACATTAAATTTTATGCTGCAGCTGGAGAAACTTATCCTTAATTGAAGCTGTGGGCAAGTGTATGTCATTTTTGATTTAACATTTTCCCTCACCCCTGCACCCCCCACCCCTACCAAAATCCTTCGTGGAGTCAGATTGTTGCTGTAGCCTTTGTAAACCCCTCTCTTCTAATGTTTAATCAAGTGCTGAAAAGAGAAATATACAGACTATTTAAAATGTGGAAAAATTGCTTCCCAATATTTTTGACAGAGAGAGACTGAGAACACACAGCATTGAATCATCAGGAAAATTGAAGATTTCCCCTGAACAACATTGGGATTTTACAGCAGAGGACTTGAAAGACCTTGGAGAAATTGGACGAGGCGCTTATGGTTCTGTCAACAAAATGGTCCACAAACCAAGTGGGCAAATTATGGCAGTTAAAGTAGGTGATGCCCATACTTACATTTGTACTTCAGTCCATTAGGGATGAAATGTGATGGAGAATTAATGTTCTTCCATCTAGCACCCATCTACTGCTCTTTTCTATTTATTTCCAGTGTAAAGGCTGCTATTTGCTGAAAATGCATTGTATAATGGGCATATTGTCAAGTGATTTGTGATGCTCTCATAATTGCTTGTGCCCTTTTGAAAATGCCTGACAGGAACCTACTGTTTTGAGGGGATCACGTATCTCTGGAGACTGATAATGGGGCATGGGCTTTTCACCTCTGGGTCACTGGTTCAGATACAGCCTAGATTGGTGGTAGGCACAAGCTGACATCTAATAGCTTCTTGGTGTCTTTTGTGAAATAAGGTAGTGACTTAAAATTTGCTTTTTATGTCAGCATGTGCCAGGGTGTAGCCTCACCAGGAGGAGCTGGAATCTTCTAGGGAGTGTTTTGCCCTTGCTGATATATGTTGGAGTGTCTTTGCTTTGTGCTTACCATGCCGGACCTGGAGATGCAAAGTGTAGCAGTTATCTGGGCTGTCCATTTTCTACCTTATGCTACCCAAAAACTCACCTTAAAACCAGAAACAATATGCAACCTCATTCCCCAGCTGGGCAATACAGAGTAATCTTTGTCTTGCCTCAGCAGTGCTGCTCACTGAGCATCTTTGAGGAGCTGCTTGTCCATTGAGCTGGGTGAGGTGGGCAGCAGCCATTCTCTCTCTCTGTTTCTTGTCCTTTTCTTTGCTTGCTCCTAGCTAATGACATCAGTCTTTTAACTCTGTTGATGATATCAACTGTAAGTGCTCCCATGGCTCCCATGAAAGAGTAGAAATGAACTATGTAGGAGTCTGTGTTGCTTTTTTTTCCAACTCTCTCTATCTTCTTTGGAATATTCCCTGATCTGATCTGGAAATGTTCACTCCTGCTGGTCTCACGTGCCAGGTAGACATGTCTCAGCCCCAGCTCTAGCTGCTGTGAATATAAGTCATACTTGTCTCTAGTGTATCAGGTTACTGGATTAACCATCATCCTTTGATTTTTTCCAGTAAATATTGACTTCCTCACAGTGGTGGGATCACTGGCCAGGTCTCAGTGTTTTGGATCACCATGCAGTGGTGTTTCAACCTGTTTTTGAATCCCTAAAAGTCTCCAGTGGTGCTAGAGGCTGCCTGTAGCTAAAGGCTTGTTTCTTTTAGTTGCCTTTGGTGGAACTTGTAGATGGAGTTTGCAGATGACAGGTTGAAAACTGCTGATGTAGTGAAATGATGCCTGGGCACCCCCAGCTTCTCAAACCTAAGGTGTGTGATCTGAGTAACTATAGTTTTGCTACTATAATTGTGATAGCCGTGGCTAAGAAAAAGGCATACCTATAGGCTCTGCAGCGGGTACAGCTGTGCTGAGAAGAGCGCTTTGTTGGATTAGCTAATGTCACCGAGAAGGAGACGTGTCTGCTGGCACAGAAATTCTGTTGTCCCAGACTCTGTTTGCACAAGGGATGTTCAGCATTGTAGGATAATCTTGTCAGCGTCGAGGGTCTGTGATGCAGGTACAGCTCCCATGTGGGAGGCAGAAGACACCAATGCTGTGCTCTTGAAGCATGCAGTTGGAGATTACATTGCACAGCCTGTTGAGCTGGCTTTTCCAAGGGAAGAGAGGTGGTCTGAGCCCCAGGGGGGTGCTGGGCTTGGGGGCTCACTTTTAAACAAATAAAACCTGATAAGTTTACAGTGTCTAAACTTTGAAATGTTAAAGTTGTGGGCTGGGATGGTGCCACCTTCTTTTCTCTGAACCCGATCCCCTTTGGCGGGCATGGCTAGGCCTGCAGGAGGAGGAAGGTTGGAGGGTCTGGGAAACCACATCATTTCTAAAATGTTAGTGGCAAGGGGCTGTTCTGTTTGTCCCAGTGGGGATAAAACACGAAATTGAGCAAAGGAAGACCTGTGGGTGGAACAGTAAGCGAGGTCTCCAAGGCAGCAGCAGCTATTCCACAGCTTGGATGGTGCAGTTATTTGAGATGAGGTTTCGGGACAAGACTGAGCTTGGACTACTGACTAGTTCATCTGAAACTACTCAGCCTTTTCTTTCTCAGATTGCCGTTGCTTTTGGGGCAGCTGAGGTTGTGCATTAATCTCCCTGCTCCTGCTCTAAATCTGCCCTGTGGGCCATCTGTGTTTGGGGCTGTCCACCTCCTGCTCTCTCTGTCTCCCTCAAGCTTGTCGTGTCATGACAGCTTGTGGAGCTGTTGCCTTCTGAAGTCCCAGCTCCCCACCTGTGTTCGGGGAAACCACTGCTCTCCATGCTCTCTCCTTGCTCTACAGGCAGGCACTTAACTTGTTTTTTTCTCCTTCAGCGTAACGCCCTTCTGTAAGAGAAGGTTGAGAAGGTTTAGAAGGGGGATGGTGGTTTGAGAAGAAAATGTCTCAGTCTAGTGATTTGAGGTCTTGGCTACGATCTCAATGACACCTGCTTGCAACTCTGTGGTATGGCACCATGCTGTGTGCAGGGCATTAGGAACGCTGCCCTGTAACTAGCTTGATTGCGAAGCCATTGTCTCTGGTTATTTGGTGGTGCTGCTGTCCCTCTCCTGTGCTTCCCCAAGAGCGACATCAGTGCAGCAGGCAAATCATCCTTGGAAGGACATTCAGCAGTAGGAAATAGCTTTATGGAGGCCGTTGTTGGCTGTTCTGTACTGATGAGTGAAACACAGAGATGGCTCCACGAGATGCTAATTAGATGCAGAGAAAATTGGTACGAGGGCCTCCCCCAGCTGCTCCTCCATCCTTCTCCACCACTACCCAAATTTCCACTACCACTGCTGCAAATTTCCAGCAGTCAGTCATCTTCCTACTCCACTTCTGGAAGGGCCAAGTCCTGTTTGCAGCTACAGGCTGCATCCCTTGTTGCTTGTCAACCCCTTCTGCTGCAGACAGATTCAAATCCTCTTTGTTCTATAAGCGTGCTGTAGTTATGTTGTAAAGTGGGTGAAACCTTGCTCTTTCTCTCATGCTGAAGAGAGAACACCTCCTCTGGCTGATCCCAGCTTCTGCTGTGCCAAGGCAGCCTGGCGCCTCTGGGCACTCATCCTGCTCACCTCTCAGCCTGCGCAGATGCCGTTTCCAGCTCCTTCCTCTGGATTTTTCTAGCCTGTCATGCCTTTGCACAAGGAACAGTCTTTGGTTCCTTGAAGTGTGGTTTAGCTTAGCCTCTGCTTTCTCCCCGCTTCGTGCATGTGGCACCGGTGCCGCAGAGCACAGCTCCCAGAGCTCCCAGAGCACAGCCTTTTTGCTACAATTCCTGTCTATATTTCTTACCACTGCAGGAAAATAATTCCTGAGTGCTGAAATATCACCGAAATAACTTGAGATCTGCAGGTGGAGGCACCATTTTCTTTAATTTTTTCCTTTTATGCATTTGTGCTTCATCAGCCAATGTATGGATCCTGGCAGATGTAATCCTGGCACCTTTAATGAGGGTGTCTAGCTACTTGCTTGGGAAGGGCTGCCAGGCCCCTGGATGAGTCAGAAAGCTTTCATCTGTGCTTGAGCATCAGCAGCGAAGGAGGAAAATGAGCCTCATCGTGTTGCTGGCGTGAAACCACTGCAGCAAAGCTTTGGCTGGCGGAGCATTGCTGGGGAGATGCTCGGATAATGAGCTCTTGTCCCCAGTCCTGCTCCTCCCTCTCCTTCAGCCTTTGTCATTCTGTGCCTCTATCAATACCTATTTAAATAACGAAAAGATGTTATGTGTCTCTTCAGGAACAGGCTGGAGGCTGGAGTGGCTGCAGGAACAGGGACGTCATGCCCGTGAGGCTGCCTACTGCAGCAGGTTGATTTCGGAGGCAGACAGTTGCGGTCTTTGGTGCGATGCTTTTGCATCCCTTACCCATTCTGCCATAGAAAGCCTTTTCCTAGAGCCATCAGGAAGATGGGGAGAGGATAAAGGAAAGAGGAATCCAACTCAGAGGATTTGTATTCAAACCTTTCTCATTTTTGCCCTTGGAAAATGTTATGTTTTCCAAATCTTAATAAAAGACAATCCTCTTATTCATTAGGTCCCTTCCTCTCTCAGGTCTTCATAGAGATGCAAAGTCCCTGTTTGCTCTGGGTCAGCTGACATTGCGGTCTTCCTCTCACTGAAAAAAAACCCTATTCATTTTCTTGAGGATTTATTGGCGTATGAAATCATGATTCTTCCAGGTGCGAAAGAGAACAGCCCAATTTTGTCCAGTGCCAGCTCTGTCTCTCCAAATTCACAATTGCAAGGCCAGTTTGTACGTTAACTCCTCACCTCCTTGGCAGGTTTCTCTTCTGGGCTCCTCGTTTTCCTCGAAGAAGACCTGCCCTGGCCAGCATTTGCCTGCAGCACCAGCACCAGCTCTCTGCGATATTGCCTGGTCCGGATTCCAATTCTACCCAGTGTCCTTTGACTTTGCTTCTGGTTTCTTATTTTCTCTTTAGTCTGCTTTTGCCCAGTCTGTGGCAGTTCATAAGTGACTTGTGAATAAGTCCCGGGCTTCTTCGCTCTGTGGAGAGCCCTGGTCCCTTCTCAGGATCTGCTCCACTGCCATCACTCCTGGTTTTATCCCAGAGGCTTTGCAGTATGTACAGTTCTCCAGCCCACTTTTGTCTTTGCCCTCCACCGTCACCACGTGTTGTCCCAGCTGCTCCGAGGGGTTGTGCATCTTGTTTCATGAGGGTACTACAAATTCAAGGAACAGGACTGTCTTTGGCACGTTGGAGGAACTGTAGAGAAGCCCCGTTTTATTTGGGTGAAATGGTTTTCTTGGGAAGCTCGCCCAGCAGCTGGGGGGTTTCTTTCTGTCCCGAGGTTTCTCTCTGGCACTGGTGATAGTTCACACAAAAAAGGGGCTTCAAAAGATCTTTGGCATACTTGGTTTTTCCAAACTGGTATAGAAATACATAAATGAAAAAAAAAGCCCAGACTGGAACAAAAGCTGGGAAGTGTTCTCCCTGTTGGAGCAGGATGCTCTGCTTTTTACTTAAATAGTGTATGTAATAGCTGGTGTGGGTTTTATTAGCCAGGGTACTTAAAAAGGCCTCTTGAAGGCTAGGAAAGTTTCTCGTTTGAAGAGTTCACAAGGTAAATAAGCGAATATTTAAAATAGCCAACCTTTAATCTGTTAGGCGGCGCCTGTGCGGGTCAGGAGCCTGAGCACGGCAGTGATGTCCTGAGCCATCCCCTCCTGCCCCTCTCCCCTTCAGCCCCCCCTAGCCCTGGGGGACCGGGCAGGCCCTTTCTGCCCCGCAGCAGGGAGCACCTCCGACATTTGGAGTTCAGTATTAGCAGCTTCTGCCAATTTCTTTTCAGCTGGTTCAACTGGCTGAAAAATACACCATCAAGAGATAAGTAGAGTGGTTTGTGCTTTGGTTGACCTTCAGGCTTCTTGTTGTGGCCCCATGGAAGCATCTTGTGCCTCTTTTTAATTGAATTATTTTTCTGTCAGAAATAATTCCACCTAGGAGAGTAAGCAAACTGGGGAGAGGGCATTTTTGTCTACAATCCTTGTGTTCGCTTTTCCCCCACCCCAAAAGATGTAGTGATTTTCAGACGTGTGCCAGAATTTTCTGTATCTTCCAGTATCTATTGTGTAAATCAGCCTAGCTGATTTAGTCCTGCTCTGCAATATTGCCTAGTCTAGTCTCCAGTTCCAAGCAAAGTCCTCAGATGTTGTTGCTGGTTTTTTGTTTTCTCTTTAGTCTGGCAGTATTTTTGACCAGACTATGGGTGGTCTTCCACTACTTCTACTCTAAATCAGAAAGCAGTTTCAAGATCAATTGGGTAATCAGAGAAGCTGGCCAAGGCACCGTTTAGAGATACATAAAATTCAGCAGGATGCCAAGCCTATGAGGTGTCCAAAAAGATATTTGTTCTTCCTGGAGAAGCCAGTAAGCTGTGGAGCTATTTCTTGATCAGAGCACAGTGCCTCTTTCACATCATTTTGCTTTGTAGTCAGTGCTTACTCACTCATCCATAGCTTTAAACAGGTGTTCGTGTCTTTGGCTTTCATGGGTTTTCTCTGATGGCAATCTCATAGCTGAAATAGGTTGCTAAGTATCAGATATCCCTGAGAGCAGAAATTTAACATTTATTTATACCACCGTAATCTCTCCATCCTTACCTGGATGCCTGATCGCGGATAAAAGCCCACCAAAATGACACATTGGTGTATTAAGCTCAGTCAAGGGGCAAATTTCTCTGTCCTTCCGATTCCCCATACGACTTTTTGCAAGCTGGCTTTATTGCAAATCATCGTTTCCATTCTTTGCACAATTAGGTACCCTCTCCCAGATTGACTCCTTATGGTTTATTGAGCAGAATTTTCTGTTTCACTCATCCGTTTGGGTAGCTGGCTGAGAGTTGGGGAAACCAGTGCTCCAAGCCCTGCTGGTAGTACACTGGGAAAGGAGTGAATGGGTAAGGGCTCAAAGGAAATGGTGAGAGAGAGCAAGAACCATATTATAGGAGGTGGGAAACTAGTTGTGATCAGTGGAAGACCTGACATACTTCTGTCAGCAGTAAATGTGTTTCGGATGGGTAGGTAAATACTCAACGTCCTTGGCAGCGAGTGGGCAAGCCCCTTTTTCCTGCTGGTTTGATGTCCTCAGTCCCTGCCATCCCCAGGGAGCACCAGCCCTCCGGTGACATCGTCAAGTACTGCTGTGCTGTGCTTTCTGCTGAGGACATGTGAGCCCCGTATGCAGGACAGCACTGTGTTGTCTTTCAACTCAAGGAGGTGGTTTTCAGTTTGGTGTTTATAGCTTTTTTTTTTTTTTTTCTTTTCTTTTCTTTTCTTTTTTTGGCTGGTTGCTACCCACTGCACCTGAATCGTTTCATGTGCATATTGGGCTGGGTGATATCTCCTCTGTTTTGGGTCCAGTTTCTGGGTTCTGTCTGGTCTTAGGTTTGAGAGTGGTCCAATCCACACATAGCTTATCCTTTTGCTATTGATGCTGCCCAGGGCATAGCTTTCAGAGCTCTTGTTCCTGATATCAGAAAGCTTTGTCCTAACTTGGGTTTGTAGTAAAAAGGGCTGGAGAACTTTCTCCTGGAGAACTTGATGCAGTTTAAGTTTGAGGCCAACAAGGAACCGTTAAAAACAAGACTTCCCATAAGCCTCTACTACAAAACGCACTTTTTCCTTACATGGTTTGTTTGGCCATGTCAGTGACTACATGCAGTAGAGTGACCAGGCTGAGAGATGTAAGACCTGAAGCTAAGTCAGACCTGTCCATCCCTGTCTTAAATGGTGTCTTGAGGCTGTTGCCTCACCTTGTGTCTTCCTTTCCTGCCATCTCCCATGTTCTTGGGGGAGTCTGTGGGAGCTGCTGCAGTGTCTTGCACTGTGCCTTGAAGTTAGGTAGCAGATCATCATTACGGCTTGTTTGCTATTTGGGTAGTGGCTGCTGTTGACTTCAGGCACCTTCTGCTGTTTCTTCCTTGTTTCGCTGGTGAACGCTCGTTCCTTAGCTGATGAATTGGGACGGCTGACATGCAGCAGACTCCCTGGTGTGCTCCAGCTAAACAAAGCCATCTTTTCCAGCCTGGGCTAGCCCCAGCTCAGAGCTGTGCTGTAAGCTGCCCCTGATAGTTTTCCCCTCCTCTTGAATTTGCCAGTCTCCAGCACTCTTGTAGGAGACCTCCCAATCCTGCATCATGTCCTTACCTTCACTCCCTGAAGCAGTGTTTGTTGGGAAGTCCATGCTGGCTTCTCAAGGTGTCCTTTGGCTCCTGTATCTGCCTGGATGCTCTGCATTATAGCTGACCCGCTGTCCGTCCTCTTGAGTTCTCTGCCTGCTCTTTCTCTTTCTCCCTGAGGAGACTGTGTTTCAGTAAAGGAGGAATCTTTGGGTTCAGTGTTGTTCTGGGGTGCTGTTAAAACACCTCATCCATACAATATTTATTTCACATACTTTCCAGAGTTGGAGAAGTAACAACAGAGAAGGAAATGTCAGAGGTGGGAGGAGATGCTTTCAGGGGAAGTTGCGGAGTTTGAGGAGCGCGCTGCGGGGATGGCTGTGACAGGATCGTGCAGATGCAAGGAGAATGCGGAGTGGGGCTGGGGAGACTCACAGATGACCAGGAAAGAGGCTTTTTGGAGACAGAGAGAGATGGAGTTGGTACAAAAGGGAGATGTAAGTTACAGTATGGAGAGGAGCAATCCTTTTGGTATTGCTCCTCACCAAAGAGGTGAACTTTTCAGAGCGGGTAGCATCTCGGTGAGAGAGTAAATGTTCCTCATAGGTCCCACCATGGTGGCTTTGGAATCCATCATCTTCTGTTGAGGTCAGAGCAATGGCATTATCATTTCACATGGTGCTGATGGTGTGCCACCTAGAAAGTGACATTCAATCTGCTCAACCTTTGATATCTCAGCAGGGGGTTGTAGAGCTCTATATGGTGTAGACATAAGACAAAGAAATAATAAAACTTGTCAGGCTTTCTTCAGTGATGTGACTGAACTTCTGTGAAACAGACTTGAACCAGTGACCTAGAGGTGAAGATTTTTAGTTTTGTTACTAGTCCGTTGAGCCATCTTCTTGCTCTGTTTGCGACTATAAAATTCCCCCTGCTCAGTGGCATCGCAGGGTGTGGATGTTACAGATTATGGGTGTGCTGGGCAAGGCTCTTACCAGTTTTCCCAAGTACTCTAGAATTCACTGGGAGGGAAAAGGGCAATAAGAACATGACAATAACTGGTCTAGGCCAAACTAGAGCTACTAGAACATTAAGAAGGGGTGGTGAAATACCAAAATATCAGGATACACCAAAGGTAAGGAAAATTATAGTGTCAATACTGTCTTCATGTTGTGTGGGTCATCACAAAATAGTATTAAGGTACATAATCATGCACTGTTTCTCAAATGGTGCAGTATGAATGGCCAACCTTGAGAGTACCTTCATATACTTAGCCTTGTGCTTGCTAATGCGTGTGGTCTTGATGCCACCAGCAGTTGCCCACAGGGTAGTAGTGTTGGTGGGAGTGGGTGCTGGTATCTTGCAGATTTTCCCCCCAATCTTAAATAATTTTTCTTTCTTGCATAGCCAAGTGATTTTTCTCCTCAAGGAGGGTCCAGGCTACCTCTGTTGCTTTGGACTTCTTGCCAAATATTTTTTTCTTGTTTTTTTAATGATTTTTCAACATGAGTCACACCTTCAGGATCATAATTTTCCTCACCTGTGATTCAGGGAATGCATTAATTAATGCAAGATGGTAAATATGTCTGTAAAATCACATGAAAAACTGTGGATGGTCTTCTCCATTCTTTGTTTAAAAAGCTCCATGTTTGAACATGTACAGTTTTCTATTTTCAAACTTGTGGTGTTCTTTCAAGCCCAAATCAGACTTTTCTTTATATATAGTGTATATATATAGTGTGTGTATACATATATAGATCTTTATATAGACATAGTATATATATATTTTTTATATATATATAAAATATATTTTATCTAGTGTTAATGTTCCCTAGGCCAGTACTAGGTAAAGAATTGTTAGTTTTATGAGAAGAGCTCACGGGCCTGTTGCCCACCATTAGCATTACCAGAGCAATGTGTTCCCTCAGTTATGTGGTGGTTCCTTTTCACCATGCCAACCATGGTGGAGGCATGGTGGAAGGAGCCTTTCTGTCTTCTGTGCTTGCCTTAGAAATTTTAAACATAATGTTCCTTGGTTAATTTTCAAAACAGCCTTTGAGGCCCATCCAACAGGGCTAAGGACTGTGTGGGAATTTGTTCTGAACTGAAAGGCTGAATATGTTGTTTTGCTGTAGTTTTCAATGAAATCTCTGCTCTTTAATTTCATTCTGACGTTTCATCTGAAAATGTTGATGCTCATGAGAGTACTGGGGATTTTATAGTCTGAATTAAATGGCTTTACGGGTTTTCAGTTATATTTCTTATTTGAGAGCACAGCTTAATTCTGTAGAATGTTTGAGCATGCCTTGGGGATTGCCTGCTCAGCCTTGGGTTTGGGGTCCCTGGCATGTTTCTCCAGAAGCGGGTCTGAGGATACAGTAATGGCATGTAAGTGATAAAGTCTCTGCCACTCTTCCTCTTTCAGAGAATTCGGTCGACAGTGGATGAAAAAGAACAGAAGCAGCTTCTGATGGACCTTGATGTAGTAATGCGAAGCAGTGACTGCCCATATATTGTTCAGTTTTATGGCGCGCTCTTCAGAGAGGTGGGCACTCCAAACTTGCTTCATTCATAGCAGTTTGGTTTTTACCTTTTTTTTTTTCCTTTGCAGTTTCCAACTTGCAATAAGGTGGAGAAGGTTAATTTATGTTAGGTTTCTTAGCTCTCCACTTTTAATCAAGGGTATTTAACCAGGAGACCCAGACATCTGGGTGCTGCTGAGCACAAACATGCTATTCCCATTCATTGTTATGTCTCTCTGCGTATTTCAGTCTCTCCTTCTTTCCTGCTTTTCTTCTCTCTTGATGACCTCTGGGTCTGTGGCTCCCCCATGCAGAGTGTATGCTGCCGGGCTGGGCACAGCTCTGTGGCACAGTGCTTGGATGCAAATGTGGTTTATGTCAGTGGTTGTGAGATGCGACCATGTGTCCCTGTAATGAAGGTGGCTGCTGTGATAGCAGTCACGGCTCCCCATAAGGTTGATATATGCATGTATGTATCCAGGCTGTGTCAGAGCCCGGATTTACATGCATCTGCCTTTAAGTGGTTTGTACCTGCAGATACATAAGGGCAACCATGCTGGGTCAGACCAAAACTCCTAGTGGGGTGTTCTGTCTCTGGCAGTGGCCCACAGGATCTGTTTGCAAAAGTGTCTGTGATACTTCGCCATAGCCTTCAGTCGTATGCAGCTGAGTGTCTTCTGAGCTAGGTGTGCTGTCTTTGTGCTGAGTGATTCTTATGGGATTTCTTTTCCATGAAGGTGTTCAGTTTCCCCTTGAATACATGTACATTTTTTTGCATCCATGGTGCTCCCTGAGAGGCACTTCCCTTGGTTGTCCACCCCTCGTTTGAAGGGTGGACATTAATTTTGAATTTTCATCCTGCTGTTTTGAGTGATGCCCCTAGTGCTTCCCCTAGTTTTTGTTTTTGAAGAGGCAGTAAACAGTTGATCTTTATCCATCCTCTCCAGGCCGCTGAGGATTTTATGGACAGTTGCCATATTCCCGTTCTGTCATGTCTTATCAAGCCTGATAAGTGCCAGTCTGTGTCATACACGGAACCCCTTCCAGACCTTTGATCATCTTTCTTGCTGTTCTTTGCATCTTTTCCAGTTCTACTCTGTCCTTTTGGGACAGAGACCAAAATTGCATGACTGTTCTTGAAAGGAGCAATATCTGCAATAGCTAGCCTGGGGCTGTAATTTTGTTTGGCCCTTTTATGCACAGATAGCATGTGCTGTGGAGTGGGTTATTCAACGTGATGCTTCCACGAGTGCTTCCAAGTGAAGAACAGAATTAGAGCATTGAAAGCTGTGTCAGCTGACCACAGTTAATCTTGATATACTTTAGCTGTTTGTGGCCAGGAATACGATGTTAATCACTGCACATTTGTGAGTGTTTTAGCATCTACTTATTGTAATTTAAGGTAGATATTATGCTGCAGTGCCACAGAAGGTATCCTTTTATCTCCTTGTGCTTTGCCCAGGCACTCCCATTGCTATCTAGCTCGAATGACCAGTAAAAACAGTTGGGAAGCTGTCCTTCTCCATGCAGCCCAGATATTCTTGTGCCATGGTTGGAGGCCAGTCATCAGTCTGAGCTGAATCTGTTCAGTACAGACACAAGAAGAGGAATATAGCCCTGGTGAGCAGCACGGGATTGCAAGTGTTTGGTCCATTTGCAAGAACAAGAGTTTTGGAGAAGATGAATGTCAAGGCCTGACTACTGCATCCTCTTTCTCCAGAGAGCAGCAGTTCTCCTTTCTCCTGCAGGTCTGGATTATTTCCCCTCCTGTAGTTGCTCTGGTGTTGAAGCTGGCACAATGTAGGGGGATAGACTTGTAGCCTTGCCTGTTTTCCACTACTTCAGCACAAATCCAGTACACGTACTCAAGGGACAAAGGAAAATAGAGACCTACTGGCTGCTAGTCGTCTATGCATATTATCAGGCATAGCAGCCTGTGCAGAATCTTTTGGGGCTCTACTGGGAAACTGTTAGAGAAAGAAAGTCAATGTTGTCGTTAAAGCCCCAAACTGGGACTGCATATTCAATTCCTGCTTCTAGAGAGTCTGCCTCTGTAATTTTGCCAGGTCACTCCTCTGGCTTTAAATCTCATTTTTTAAAATAAGGATAATAATCCTTCCTTTTCGCATGCTCTGCTTTTTCTTATCTGTTCAAACACGAAGCCATTTTGGGCCAGGAGGCGTTATCCGTGTTCACACAGTACAAGCTCCTACCAAATGTGGAGCCTCAGCCTTGGCTGAATATTTCCTCTGCTGAAATGCAAATGATAAGGCTGTCAGCTGTTGTAAAGAAAAGTCTCTGGGTGAGACAGTATCTTGCCAGATGCTGATTAGCAACACGTTCAGAGCTGTGTGAGCCTGTCACCTCTCTGCAGCTCTAGGCATATCCCAGGATGTAAATACAGAAATAGTATAAAAACCTACCTTGATCAGCACCCAAATGTCAGCCTGGCTTCTGCTGCACCCTTTGTCTCTTCAAAAAATCCTGTCCCTCTGCAGCCAGGCAGGGCTCCTTCTCCATCTGAGAAAGGTCACTTTAGGTTATATCGTGTTGGTCTCTGGGATCCCCTTTTCCCCCACCGTCAGCATCAGTGGTATTTGCTTCTGAGATGAAAGCAACCTTCTCCTCTCCTCGATCCCTTACTGCCAAGGTGATGTTCCAAGTCATGTACCTCAAAGGTACACAGGGTGAGCTGGTATGCTTGGATAAAGTTTTCTGTCTTTTCATATTAATTATGTGTTCTAATATTAATTACGTCTTTTAAAGCTAGGAAACTATGACAGCAGAGAATCACAGAAAGGGAATAAAAGAATTTCACCAGTATGTTTGAACCTGTCTCACACCTCCACTCTGCTTAGCAGATCTGTTCCCAAATAACTATGAATGATCCAGGTCTCTGCTGCACCATCCCCTGCAGTATGAGAGCATATGGGATGTTACCACAGACTGGACCTCTCTCAGGAAGTCCTACAGCAAAACATGTATAAACAAAGCTCTTCATTCCAGCGTTTCAAGGTGAAAAGTAAGGAAATAAGTTCCAAAAGGCCTCTTGGGATGGCCTGCGCTGAGCCAGGATTCAGATTCTCCAGGGATGGATGGAGCTACAAATGGGAAGTCATCTTCTGCCTGCTCCTAAAAGGTGAAAGACTTCAATTTGAGCCTCTTTAGAGGAGCTTAAACATTGAGTAGGCAGCTCTCACAATCAGAAGATTGACAAGAAGATTTTAGCAGCTTCAGGAACAGCAGCAGGGCAGCTGGGCTGTTTTGAAAGGCAGGTAGCCTTTCTGGAAGAGTCAGCTGTTGATACGGAGAACCAGAGCTAAGCTCTTGGATCCTGACAGTTTGGGGAGTGGGAGTACTAAACCAAATTGGACAAAACTGTTCAAGGACTTATTTTGAAGACAGACTAGTTATCCCATCTTGCAATCAGGAAAGTAACTGTAAACAGGCAAGTTACTGTGGCAGCCTCCATGAGTATGATTTGGAAAGGCAAAAAATACTACACAAATATTTTCCCCTAGTTGTATTCTGTCTCACTTGTTCAGCAAGCACTTTCTGATAGGGAAAGTCTTCTCTAGGAACCGGTCCTGCTTGTCCTTCAGCAGGCAGCATCTTAACACGTATTATTTGCTTCTTGTTTTTTAATCATGTTTAATCTTGTTTTTTAATCATGTTTTAAATGGGATGTCCTTGCTTTATTATGTATGTCTGTGTATATAATGTAATATGTAACAATGGAAAAACTACAAGTTGGTTGCCAGGTACAGGGCTTCCCTTGAGTTTATCGGCACCCATTAGATGAGATTAAATTGCCTGTTTAATGAAACAGGAACAAAGTTGAAAAGCTAGAAGACAGCGTTTCAGCCTTTGCATGGAGTAAGGGGCTTCACTGCACTGATGCCAGAGAGTGCACGTGCTGGAGTCAGGTCCTCCATGGGACAGCGCTTTGCTTACTCCTGCTCTCATTGATGAAGCTGTGACCTTCATGTCACAGTGTTGCACCTCCCCGTGATGTCACAGCATCCTTCATTCTGCTAGTGCAGCTGTTGAGCGGACTGCTCTATTACTTGGTTCTCTAATGATCCTAAATAGAAAAAATCAACCTTTTTTTTCAATAACAGAAAAAATCCCTGAGCACTGACTTTGTAGTGTCTGGCAGCTGAAATGGTTTTCATGTCCATAGCCTGACTTCTTAACAGAAGAGAGAAGACAGTTACATCTAGTAAAGGCTGGAGAATGAAGAGAATCAGAAAGAGAAAGGCCTGGAGGAAAGTCCATAAGGACTGGCTATATTCCTGTTACTTTTCTTCTCAAGAGGAGAAGAGGAAAAAAACCTTGTCTGACTTGGAATCTCAGCAGTGACTCCTATACAGTGCGAGTGTAGCCGAGCCAAGTGTAAACTAACAAGCTCAATAGTTGATAAAAGTATTCAATGAAAAACTCATTGCAAGTTGCAAAACATGCCTGGGAAGCCAGGTGAATTAGCCCATGGAGAGCTTCTGGTGGTACGAGAGAAGAGCTGGTATGGATGTGTCAGTAGCACAGTACTGACATTGGTGTGAACTGTGGACATATCCTTCGTCAGTTCATACAAGGTGTTTGCTCTTTTTGCTATTGATGCACAACACCCTGTTTCTATGGAAATCTTTGGCTGTGTTGGCATTGCTCAAGGCATCTGTCCCTGTGATCAGTCCCCGGTCCATAGGAAAAGTGTCCTCTGTGTCATATAAGGATATGTGAGGGTGGTTACTTTTTCATTCTCTCTCAGTAGTGTAGATGCAACTTGCATAAAAAGTTGGCCGCTCCCTGCAGTGCGCTAATGTGATAAGCCTTCAGTATCGGTATCACAGAATGGTGGATGTTGGAAGGGACCTCTGTAGGTCACCTTGTCCAACTCCCAGGTTCAAGCAGGGTCACCTAGGGCCACTTGCCCAGGACCGTGTCCAGATAGCTTTTGAGTATCTCCAGGGGTGGAGACTCTACAGCCTCCTTGGGCAACCTGTGCCAGTGCTCAGTCACCCTCATAGTGAAAAAGTGTTTCCTGATGTTCAGAGGGAACCTCCTGTGTTTCAGTTTGTGCCCATTGTGTGTTCTCTTGTCACTGGGCACCACTGAAAAGAGCCTGGCTCCGTCCTCTATGCACCCTCCCCTCGGGTATTTCTATACATTGATAAGATCCCCCCTGAGCCTTCTGTTCTCCAGGCTGAACAGTCTYAGTTCCCTCAGCCTTTCCTCATAGGAGACATGCTCCAGTCCCTTAGTCATCTTAGTGGCCCTTTGCTGGACTCTCTCCACTATGTCCATGTCTCTCTCATACTGGGGAACCCAGCACTGGAGACAGTGCACTCCAGGTGTGACCTCACCAGTCCTGAGTCAAGGGGAAGGATCACTTCCCTCGACCTGCTGGCAATGCTTTGCCTAACGCAGGCCAGGGTACCGTTCACCACCTTCGCAGCAAGGGCACATTGTTGGCCCATGTTCAACTTGGTGTCCACCAGGACTCCTAGGTCCTTTTCTGCCAGGCTGCGTTCCAGCTGCATGGCATCTTTGTGACATGCTCGGTTGTCAACTGGGAACTCAGGACACTGCATTCGGAAGTTGAAGCATCCCAGTTGCTGGTTAAGCAGTTTTTGTGTATGTCCTGGAGACAGGCAGTGATATTTTGAATGAAATGTGCAGGGTGTTCCTTGACATTTTTTGGAATGCCTACAAGATGTGCATTAGCATCTGGTAATTTAATAACCAATAAGGACTAAAATATATTCTTTGGAAGAATAGCTCTAACTGGAAGAGAAAAACAAAATGCTGCTTTTGTCATTTTATAATTGGAAATCAACCTGACCTAGGAGCATAAATTAAAGAGAAACTTTCATTAAGATGGCTTTGTCCGCACGATTCACAATGAAGCAGAACTTTCCCATACACATCAGCACTTTTTTTGTATTTGATCATAAAGGGGGCTGGGTGACTGGTACCCAGTTGTCCCTGCTAGTCTTCCTTTTTGTTCTCAGTAAAATTCACCAGCTTTGCCAATAGGTAAATCCTTTCAAGTCCCAGGAAGAGAGAAGAACCTGCAGAGTTTTGAATCTTGCCACCAGCCTTAATGAAGCTGCATAATTGAAAAGGTCTGTCATCTTTTGTCATTGATCTCGCTGACTTGAATTCATGTTGATCAGGTAGATTTTTATATTAGCAGATCAATAAACGCCCACATCCAGGATTTCTATATGGCATATACTTTAGGAGACCCATTAAACCAAGTCTTTCCTTTGGTGCTTTTGATCATCTACAGTTTTTTTACGGTTAAATTAAAATTGGATAACAATTTATTGTACTTGTTTGAGTTTTTGGTAACACACACATCCCAACCCCACAGATGCACAAAGTATATTGTGAAGCTTTTGTTATGATAATGGCTCTAATAAGGTTGCCTGATGTTTCACTTCAGTTTGCTTTTGCTGTATGAACACTGGCCGTTGTAACCTGTGCGACTGAAGGTACTCACAATATTGGTGAGATTGGACATAAATACAAGGCTGCAGGTGGTTAGTAATATTCTGACATTCTTGAACAAATCCAATCCCCTGCAGTCTCAGTACAATAACATGGAAATATAGTGCAGTACCAATTTTTTATACGAAGCTGGTCAAAACAGAAGCAATGTTTTGAATGATCCTGCAGCCAGTAGAACAAATTCATGTTTGCTTTCACTGCAGATAGCTTGTAAGAGTCTGGTGTGGTTCTGGTTTCACTTGATTTATGCACATCACTAGCACTGGATCCACATTGCTTTCTGAGCCGCTCTTGATAATATGGAAGTGCCTCAGCTGTACTTTGCACTTGTTGCCAGTGCTGAAAAGGGAAATTTTCTGCATGTGTTGCCTAATTTCATTTCTGCAGTTTAAATCTGAACAGGTCCTCAGCCAAATTCATCCATAACCAATCTTTCATTCTCTAGCAGCCTGAGCTCACCTTTCTCCATGCCTTCTGAAGCGCTGGTCATGTCCTCTTCCCATTGCGTTGCACTTGCCTCTTTCACTGTGGTGTTTCTGCTTCTTTGTCTGGCACAGCACCTTTTTGATCAGTCCCTTCTGCTTTGTTTTGGGTGAAATGCATGTTTTCTGGGCTCAGGCTTGTAGCAGCCATTTCCCTTGGGTGAGTGACCGTAGCTCCTGCTCTGCCTTGTGCTGATGTAAAAAGCCTGGTGCCAAATGAGCAGCTTAAATGGGGCTGCCTATGGCTCAGAACCCACAGTTGTCTTCTCCACTGGTGGCTCAGCCCTTCCTAGGAAAGCAGATACCTCCTTCTCATAAGGGAGAGGTGCTCTCTATTGTAACCAGATGGTCAAAAGAGGTGCTTATCCTGCTGTATTCAGAGTTGATGCGGCCTCACCTTGCAGTTCCGGGCCCCACAATTTAAGAGGGATGTTAAGGTCTTTGAATGCATCCAGAGGAGGTCAACAAAGCTGGTGAAAGGGCTGGAAGGAATGTCCTATGAGAGGCGGCTGAGGACTTTGGGCTTGTCTAGTTTGGAGAAAAGGCGCTGAGGGGCGACCTCATTGTTCTCTACAGCTTCCTGAGGAAGGGACGTGGAGAGGGAGGTGTTGATCTCTTCTCCCTGGTATCCAGTGATAGGACGCATGGGAATGGTTCAAAGCTGCCCCAGGGGAGGTTTAATCTGGACATTAGGAAGCATTTCTTTACTGGGAGGGTGGTCAAACCCTGGAACAGGCTCCCTAGAGAGGTGGTCAATGCCCCAAGCCTGTCAGTGTTTAAGAGGCATTTGGACAATGCTCTTATCAACATGCTTTCACTTTTGATCAGCCCTGAAGTGATCAGGCAGTTGGACTAGATGATCGTTATAGGTCCCTTCCAACTGAAATAATCTATTCTATTCTATTCTATTCTTTTCCTCTTGGAGGCAGTATCCCTCCTTTGGCAGGAGACAGTGATGGATTCGCTGTCACTGAAGCAGCAGCACCCGTAACGCTGGTGGCACATGGGCTGCTTCCTGGCAGTTTGCTGACTGTATTGCTGAAAACAGCCTTGCATGTGTGTGAGCAGCCCAAGACCAAGCTGGGTGACACCACTGCCTCTGCTGATACTAGCATGCAGTGTTTGACAACACCTTTGCTGGGCGCTTCTGTTCCCGCTAAAACATTTGGACTGGAGGCATCTTGGCGGATGCAGTTCTTTGGCTTGTGTTTCCCAGGAGGTCATTCTGAGTGGCAGAAAAGCCCTTTTGGCTTTAAAACCTGTGGCTATACAAGCTTTTCCATCATCTAAATATAACTGGAGAACTGCTGCTGGCTCTCATGAGCACCGGGAGATTGCTTCAAACAGAAGCAATCTTGGGTGTGCAGGATGGGAGCATGGGGCTTTGCCACACCTCCAGCGTGTCCATGCCCTAGGTTTTTTTCTGAATGTCAATTCCATGTATTAACAGAGAGTTTGGTTGGTTTGTGTTTTGTCTGGTCGGGAAAAATCTACATTCTGTAGGATAATTACTTGGGGAAGTTTTTCCTCTATTTGTTGCTTCTTATATCATAGGAGTGTGCAGCTTAGTCATAACCAGACAGGCATCCCGTGTCTTGAAACACCCAGGCAGCACAGGGCAGCACTACCTGCACAAGCTGCTGCTCCCTACACGAGTGTACTGCATGGTATTTAGGCCAGGATGAGACATCCAGACCAATCAACTCTGTTCTGCACTTAGCTTTTGACAACTAATGCAATTATCATTGTGATACAGCCTGTAGAAGATGAGTATGTCGTTTCTGGTGAGGATAGGTCTAGTTCTAGTGTTTTAGTATTTCTAGCAATGAAGAGTTGCCTGAAATGCATGTGAGTCTACAGAAATAGCTCACACAAAGCCTTCTGTCATCCTCAACTGGAGATAAAATGTTCAAAAAAATTGAAATAACTAAGATCAATCCATGGCTAAGCTGACCGTCACCATATGGTAGATACATACTAAAAGATACATACTAAAACAAAAGATTAAGTCCTTCTAGGTTGTGGGGATCCATTTCTCATCCCCAGCGAATCCATGGTGAGCAGGTCAGGAGACGGTTTGATAAAAAGACATGTTATTGTCCTGTAATAGTTAAGCTTAGCTTGGTTTAACATAGGTACTAGTATGTTTTCCAATTTTCTGCATTTAAATTGTTTAACTGGAAGATGCAAATCAACAAAACTCCCCACATACTTGGGTTTATTTTAATTTTCTCTTGCTTAGATGCTGTGTTTGAATGTTGTGTGAAATATCTTCTGGATTTTTTTTTAGTATTACTGTGCATGCTCATGTCTCACTGTTCCTGCAGCCTTCTGGAGGGCCAAACAGTTTTTGAGATGTGGATTCATCTAGGTTCAGGCATCTAAAATGTAATGTCAGGTCTGAGCTGGTCAGCTAGATTCCTCTGCTGGTGAATGGAGTGGAGGAGAGGTGTGTATAGGGGCGAGTCTTCCATTCCTAAAAATAATGAAGACCAATTCCATCCTTTCTGGCAAGTGCATGTTGCTGTTAATGTATTTTACTGGATTCAAGGGATCTCTTTATGCTCTCTGGATTTTTGTTTCTTGTTTTAGCTTGACAGTAACACAGATTCTTTTCTCGTTCCAGGGTGACTGTTGGATCTGTATGGAGCTCATGTCTACCTCGTTTGATAAGTTTTACAAATATGTATATAGTGTATTAGATGATGTTATTCCAGAAGAAATCCTAGGCAAAATCACTTTAGCTGTGAGTACTTTGTTAAACTTTTTTTTGTGTGTTTTTGAAGCTAATGTGAAAAATCCAGATCTCTTTCACTCACTTGTGAGAAAGGTCATTGATCTGCATGCAGCAGAACTGCTGCTGTTGTATTTCACCACGGTTTTAATGATCCTTGAGTATATTCTGATATTTCCATAGCATATTGCATGATGGAAAAGCAGGTCCTGGGGTCTGTAATCAGTTCATAAAGAGACCCTGGGACCAGCGTCCTGCTCTGTCTGCTTGAACATCAGCACCGACGGCATAGGCACCATGGGACGTGTTATGGGTGCACCACTTGGGGATGGCTTCACGTGCACTGGTGGTGGCATCAGTGGAAGCCAGGCACAGGTCATCTCATCCCGGGAAAGGTGCCTAAAATAGATGAGCTGTCTCCCCTTCCCTTGTTTGCAAAGGGAACAAGGGATTGGGTATTTATAGCCAGAGCATGTGAACCCCACCAGACTAGTTGAGAGTAAGGGTCTGGACTCAGTAAGTTGCCTACCCTCTCTCTCAAGTCAGTGGGGAGATGTTGGTGTCTCTGTACAGGAGCTGAGTTCCCATCTCATGGTGCCTTAGATGGTGAAGTAAAGTGAGATGAATCCCACCCAGGGTATCTGAGTGCAGCCCTGTTACACAGAGCCCACTGTCTCCCTTTAAGGAGCCCTGTAAAATTATCCTTGGCTGTGCCTAAATGAACCCTTAGTTGTCTAAACACAAGGGCAAGTCTTGGCCCTGCAAAACAAACTTTTGGTTTTGGGCTGTGGAGGAAGGGGTATTGAAAGGTATCGTAAAACCTCTGTCCTGCTGCTGCCTATAAAGATCTGTCAGGTCCCTTGGCTTTCTGCAGGGGATGCTGGGCCACTCCAGTCCAGACAAGCCTCTAGTAGCCTTGTGCAAAGGCTCCCAAAAGTACAAGTGCATCTTCAGCAGGTGGAGAACCTGGGTGACGTTTTCTTGACTTAAACTGGCCCAATAAAAAATCAAGGCCGAGACAAACGAATTAGTTCAGTGAGGCTGGTGGAAGATGGAAGGCTGCAGAAGTGAAGCACCATTTCGGAGTAACGGGGGGGAAGTGTGAGCGAATGCTGGAGTCGTGCCACGTTGGTCACAGTCGGGCAAACTGCCTCTGTATTGGCTTCAGCACATGAATGCTGCAGTAAGCTGGTGTCCTGATGGGGAGTGATGGTGTCAGAGTGATGGGGAGGTGCTCAGCAAGTTGCAAACCATGACCTCTTGAAAGGATATGGGCAAATTCTGCTCGGTGCCTGGTCTTGGGAGAAAAACATCTTCACTCTTCTTAGGGGCATCTTTATAAAATGTTGAGCCTACCTGGACCTGCTGCCACTTCTTACAGCTAACAAGCTGCCTTGACATCTCAGGCACTGTCACATATTTAGATGTTTATAGCCAAGACTGAAAATCCTATCAAAGACAGCCAGTAGTTGTTCTGTAGCCCATGGAATGCATCATCTTACCACCAACCAACTAAATGTATTACTGGCCAAAGCAAGGCTTGAGACATAGACGAGATGGCTGGGTAAGGTCTGTCCTTCCAGGGTAGTCTGCTTGGAGTTACATATAATTCTGTAGGGGGAAAGAGAAGAGATCCTTTCTTCTAGGGTTTGCAGGGTATTAGAGACATGCTGGCCCACATTTTGGCTCAGACAGACCTTGCAGGGTGTTTGCCTGATGAAGATAGTTTGGACAGAGACTTGAGATGAGGTTTGAAGCTCTCAAAGGGAGTTTCTCTACTTACCCTGTGCAGACAGCACTCTGTGAAAGTGTACCAAAGCTTTAATTCCTAGCCAGGGAAGTTACCACCCCGGATGTTTCTGGCCTGGGCATGAGGGATGGACTGAGTAAGCTAAAATTTTCCATACCTGATCCATGACCCACAACAAATCTGGGTACGTGAAGCCCAGCTGCACTGTGCGGGAGGTCATGGGCTGTTTGTTGAACATTGCTCCCCTTCCTTCACATTGCACCTGAAGGTAGCCTAGCCCTAGCAGCTCCTGACGGAGGTCCTCTGCACAGACTGGCTTTAGGAACTGAGACTGGTTCTGACTAGGTCTTGTGGTCTGAGGTTTGTTTCTGTCCACCTTTTTCTAGAAAACAAATGAGGAACAGCATTTAATAACTCTGGTATGAGAATACTGGCCCTGAGTATCTCAGACCTTGAGGGCCTCCAGGTCCAGAAGATCTATGTGCGCACTGCCCTGGTAACCCCATCATGTGCAGGTGGGGTATGTGCTGCAGCTCACAGCTCGGTGTGCTCCACCAACCACCCTTCATTTCATGTTAGAGCTCTTTTACTCCAGATTGAAGAGCTGTGAGCTTCTGCTTCACCCTCTTGAGGGTTGGGGCAGAAGCTTCTGGCAGGGTCAGCTGGGATTTAAACCAACATTCAGTCACTAAGTCCAGCAGGCTTTCTCTTGCTGAAGCTCAGGCCCAAGGAGGCCATCCAGTCTCATTCCACTATGGGCCTGCCTAAAAATCAGTTGATGCTTTGCTGTTCAGAGAAATGTAGTAGCTTCTGCTGCTGGAGCAGAAACCTGCACTGGAGCAGCAAGGTGGGCGGCGAGGAGGAGGAGACAGCACTTCAGCTGCCCCAGAGCCTGCCAGAGCTTTTAATTACCTAAACACTTGAACACGGGGTTGTGTGAGCAGGAAGGACTAGTCTTTTGGCAGCTGTTCCTCGGTCCTAGACTTCATCCTTACAGTCACACAGCTTCAGAGCCCTTTGCAGCACAACATGAACACCCTCTTACCATCATCTTCAAGGCAGTCTTTTGGCCATTGGTTTCAATGATCTTTTCAGCAGAAACGAAATGAATTAAAATGGTGAACCTCCAGGGTTTTTTTAAATCATCCTGTGAAATCAGGCTCCCTAAGTGTCTCTTCCATGGTGAATGGTTAAATTAGAACAGCCTCCTCTGCTGCTCCCCACACTGCTGCTGCTCAGCGAGTGGAATGGGAACAGTTGTTACCTACTGAAAAAATACAGCATAGGGCTTGAAATAAGTTATTATTCAAGATAATTAACATCAGAAATTGCTTGACTTCACCTCTTGCTCCTCTCTCCCAGAGTGTGATCTTTCCAGGTTACAAGTGGCATGTGTTTACTTAAGCACATGCTCTCTCATATATCACCTTCTGTTTGCAGGAGAGATTGGGAGAAAAATGCTTTTATTACATGGCATAGTACAGCATTGATATCTTAACATATTAAGTGTTTTTTCCCCCTTCTTGGAGCTCCAAAAGTTTAATAATCGCAAGAATCTTAGGAAGTTTGCTTATTTTTCATCTGTTTTTCTTTCCTAGACTGTGAAAGCACTAAACCACTTAAAAGAAAACTTGAAAATCATTCACAGAGGTGAGTTCCTGACTTTTCGTCTTGCCTACAAAAATAATTGCAAGGATTTTAAGCGGCCTTTGCTTCAGGTCAAAGTGTAATTAGCATGTGTACTACTGCGAGCGTGAGTACAGGTTTTGCACAAGTGTGTTTCCAGTGGCTGTTTCATGGCCCCTTCAGTCTGTGGTTTTCCATAAAAGCATGATTTCAGGGTGGCTGGGTGTCTGCCTCTGCCTCTGGGCACATGGCATCTTTGGGGCTGGCTCCATGTCCTCTTGCTCCTGGTCAGGTTTCTCAGCAGCGGCGAGCGCATCCAGTCGCCAATTGCCAGCCCCGCGTCAAGGGGCAATGGCGTGGCACTGCCGGTGTCGATTTTCTGCAGCTGCTGTTCTTGAAATTGAAACCTCCAGCTGTGACTTACCGGTTTAAATTTCTTTTCCTTGCAGACATCAAACCTTCCAATATTCTTCTGGACAGAAATGGAAATATTAAACTCTGTGACTTCGGCATTAGCGGGCAGCTTGTGGACTCCATTGCCAAAACACGGGATGCAGGGTGCCGGCCGTACATGGCAGTGAGTGGGGATGAGCTGGGCAGTGGGGAGCTGGCGTGCCCATGGGCTGTGCAGGATCTTACCCTCCTGCTGGCTCAGCATGGCCGTGCCTGTCGTCTGACTGAAGTGTCAGCCTGTTTCCTGTGGGATGAGCACCCCCTTCCCAGATGAAACTGAGCTCTGGACTGAGCGCGGCTGCTGGCAGCGTCAGCAAAGGCATCCAGGCTGTGGCAAAGTGACCAAATTCCCCYTTTTTTTTAGCTAGGTTCCTCTGCTGCTGCCAGTGCTGCGGCGCTGGAGCGGAGAGCTTCTCTGTGCCTTCCAGCAGCGCCTGCTCATGCTCCAAAACAAACAGTGCACAGGGGGAGGGAGTGCTGTCTGGGTGCGGGGTTTCTTGGTCTGCAAGAAATCCATTTGCTATGGTAAGATTGTGTCACAGGAGTTATTGCAGAGCAGAATTATAGTGATTTTTGCAAACCACTTTAATTCCAAAGTGTGCCATAACTTAATTCCAGGAGAATGTTATTCTGGAGAGCAGTGGTAGCAGAGCAGCTGCGTGGAAATCACTCAGGCTGAGTTGTGGCTCCTGGGAGTCTGTCCTGCTTGTTTGCTTACCTCCCCCTCCCAGGGAGAAAAGCTGTGGTGCTGGTTTTCGAAGCTGTCTGAGGGTTTTAAACACTTCTGTGCATTGGGCTGCTTTGAAAACGCGTCTCTTGGTTTCACATGAGCTGAGGGTGCCTTGCGCAGGGAGCTGTGTGTCTGCTGCTGTCAATGTAACTTTAATTTCAGTGGCTGTGTTGAACTCTCATTACTTATCTTATGGCTCTATATGCTGAAAAATACTGTTTTCTGAACTCTCTTATCTACCACCAAGGAAACAAAAAAGGAAAATCTCTCTCTTTTAAGGTACAGTGCCCATCTGGTCCAGGTATCGGCGCTCATATGGCTTTTATCTGACTGTGGTGTCCCAGGCACAACCTGTCTGCCCCGATCCTGATCTGTGCAAGCACAGAGTCTGAGTTTCGGAGCATTTGACCGTTTCTGTTCACTGTCCTCATAGCAGACCTAGTTACTCAATGAGCTGGGAAGAAGAGTACAGATGAGATCTGTTATTGGAGACCAGTGCTGTGGTACAACAAAGTGTGTGCAAGCCCCTGAGCTACGTAACGTTAGTGAAATGGGACAGAACAGGGCAGTTCATTTAAATAAAGACCTTGTGAGTCTGGAGAGAGGGCAGAGGCATGCCTCCGCTCTGAGCACTTCTGGCAAGTGTGTGGAGCTCCCTGCAGGGAAGAGTATCAGTCAGAGCTGCCAAATTTGTTGTGTTGGTGGGGCATGAGGTGCTGAGGGCAGCAGCAAAGAGGGGTTGCCCTAGGAGGACACGGGAGCCAGGGGAATCTGAGCTAGTCTGAGCCGAGGCTGAGTATTTGGATCTCAGAGCACAGGCACTTCTGATAGCATCACTCTGTGGGGTTATGACTGTTGTTGACTTTTCCCTATCCTCTGCAGTGTGTATCGGGTCTGTAAATAGGGCTCTTGAAAAATTGCTCACTCCTTTACCCCTCCCAAGTTCAGTGGGCTATAATTACAGGAATTAATGTTCCCACTTTTTCTTAAAACCGTGGGTAGATGGTTAGCTTTGCTGTTGGTTTAGTTACGACATGACAGTTACCAGCATATCTGTGAATAGCTGCGACTTGAGTGGGTGGGTGCTTCCGATAGCCCCTTGTCTTTCTCCCTGTCTGTGCATACCCACTCTGCTCTTTGTGCATCTCCATCACCAGCTCCAGACTCTGTTGGATTTTTAAGTGAGCAAAAGTGTTTCAATTCAGTTTGTGATTTTAAGAGCCTTGGCATGGTACACAGTTTGTGGGACGAGCCAGCAGCTGGCAAGCCATGTGGGAGACAGCTGGCCTCTTCCTTTCTGCTCTCCGGACTCAGTGACTCCTCTCCAAGTACATGAGCATTTCCATGTACTGAGAAGCCTGGGAAATGGGGAGATGTCCCCAGCATGCAGGGGTGTCTGCCAGCTTTTTCTCCAAGCCAGCGGATGCTGATGCCTGTAGTGATGCTGTGATCAAACCTGAATATACCTGGGAGAGAATCAGGCCAGTCACACTCCTTTTGAAAGGAAAATACTTGTTTTTTTGGTGCAAAATAGGCGACTATTTTTGGTGCAAAATAATGTGATTATGTTCAGCTAGGGTGGGTCTGATAAGGGCTGCTGGATGATGCTCCCTGACGATGAGAGCGTGTTGCTCTGCAAGGCCCACTTGGCCTGTGGCACTTGTAGTAATTCTTGTAGCATGAGCACTTGCGCACTGAAGGAACCTGATAACACCGTGTTCACTGGAGCTGGGTCCCCAAATAGCCGTTGATAACAGTAACATTGGACATCAGCCAGTTTGACTGCGAGCAGTCTGATTTAGGCAGCAGGAGCCACATCCAGCTGCTAAGCAAGTGCTGTGTGGTTTAACCAAAATTGTTAGAGCTGTCACAGAAAGCAGCATATCAGCCTTGGAGCTGCCAGTGCTGGAGAAGTTGTTTTGCTTTTGTCTTTGAATTCCCCTGCGATTGTTATATTGAAGTAAAGGCATACATGTTGGTGCCTTGTGTTCTCTGAAAGAAAGAAAGGAAAGACGGAGCCCCTGTGCTGCCCTGGGCAGCAGCCTGGCCCTGGAGAGACCTGTGCCAGTGCCAGCATTGTGGGTTTGCTCTAGGTGAGGTTTCACAACATGCTCACAGCAGCCTTAAACCAGCAGCGGGGGTGAGATTACTCCTGGCCAGCCCCTGGTCCTCCCTGCCTGCTGCTCACCGACAATCCCTGTGTTGCCTCCCGCTGTGATGGGTGCTGCTGATTTGGGTGGGAGCGGAGGCTCTGTGTGCCACGCTGAAGCTGGTGGTCTTTGTGACATTACTGCTTTTTGCCTTCTTAACGTTCAAGTGAACTCAGCTTCTGTGTCAGAGAGGAGGGATGAGACTGGAAGCACCTGGTTTAGGTAAGGGAGGACCCAGCCAGCATGAGGATGGATGTCCTGCCCTGCCCTGCTCTTTTGGGACCTCTCCAGGGGCAGAGTTTGATGGTGTCATATGTGTCCTTGGTCCCTCAGGTCCTTTTTGCTGCAAGCTGCGGCTGTGCCCAAGTGCCACTGCTCTGCACTGCTTTGCCCACCCTCCCCTGGACTGCCTGCTTGGCTCTCCCTGAAGAGTTGTCGAGGTGAGAGGGTGGGCAAGTGGATTCACGGTGCCAGGGGGTACAGAGCAGCCTTCTTGGTGCTAATGCATGACCTGTGTCCCAGCAAACACACTTCTGCTTGTCCCTACCTGTGCGCGAATAGAGGGTCAGCGCAGAGTCCTGTTGCTGCTGTGCCACTGCAGATCAGCACTCGGGATGTGTTTTCTGCTCCTCATTTATCCCCGGCGAAGATGGGCATTCGCTGCTGGCATCAGTGTCCAGGGCCGGGTGGATGCTGTGTCCCCATGCTTGGATGGCTCATGCACAGTTCAGGCCATGCACGGAAAAGGAAAAATTCCCAAGGCAGGTGACAATGATGACTCTGAGCCCTGCTCCCCCGGCCTCCCTGCACATGTAGAGGGAGAGACTGCAGAGATGCAGGAGCTTTCTGAATCATTTACGCAAACAGAGCTGCAGCAAGAGCTTCTGTTTCAGCTTCACATTCCTGACCCGATGCCCAAGTTTTCATCAGGCACGGTCATTCATTTATCTGAACAGGGAGGCTGTTAGTTTGAATTCATGCAGCTAAAATCCYCTTGGATGCTCCTGAATATTGCAGTGTGTTGGACTTTTTTTCTTTTTTTCTCTGAAACTTTGCACCCGGCCATAATTTTTATGACTGAGAAAACAAATTTGGGAGGAGGCTGGGAGACGTGTGGTACCGTCCCTCTGCGAGCAGTGCGGACTGAATCCAGGGTCTGCTGCCCACGGCGTAGCAAATGCCGGGGGAGATGCCTGAGGTCCGAGTGCAGCCCTCCCCACTTGCGTGCTGTTGCTGTCACCCACGTGCTTCAGGCGTTTCGGCTGAGAACATAACCTCCACTTACTCATTCACTGGCTAAAATCGTCCGTGAGGTTCACCCAGCATGGGACTTCTGCTGTCCAAACTTAGCTCCTTACATCACGCGGTACAGAGCCCATGCCGAGCAGCTCTGCTGCAGGGCTGAGCTCCTGTCTGTGCGTCGGCACTTCCACCCCTGTCCTGCCGGAGACGTGGTGGGAAGGGATTTTCCTCCTCTCCCGTTTAGATGCTCGTCTGCACAGGCAGTTTATATAAACCTGCGGAAACGTGTCAGCAGCTGCCTGTGTAAGCAGATCGTTTGGCCAGAAGTATTACAGACAGGACGTGAGTTTTGTGGAGGAGAATACTAAAAGGCAGAAAAAAGTAATTTGGGCCACTAGGATTTATGTGGGAAGTGCCTAAAAGTCAGGTTTGGGAGATAGTTGTCTTAAGGAGGGATTGGAGGTTCCGCTGGAAACAGCAGGCAGCTCCTGCTTGCCATGGGTTTGCTCTGCATGGGGCATGGCTGGCTGTGCTGTGGTGGCCCAGGGTAGTCCCACTGCCGTGATTAGCTACAAGAAGGCTAATTGGAAGCCACAAATAGCAGAACATGATCATCAGGGCAGTGAAGATGCACAGAGAGATGGGCAAGGCTCCTTAGAGCAGGGCCAGGTATGGGGAGAAGGAGCGAAGGGTTGTGCAGGTCCGAGGTCCACAGGTGTGAGCTTCACGTCCTCCCTGAGCCTTTTTGGCTCTTGCCGGTTGTGTGGGTGAGGCTTGGGGGGGATTCTGCTTCAGGAGGACCCACGGGGATTTGCAGGAGGGGCTCTGCTTCCCTGTCTGAGCCTTTTCCTACCAAGCGCAGGAGCGCCCTGCATGCCTGCCACATGCTCGGTGCAGGCTGGGGGGCTGCTGGAGCTGCTCGGCAGCACCAGCCTCCCCCGGCAACTACCCTGGCACCGCTGTCTGGATGCAACCGAGTCCGGCCTCCACCTCCTCCATCTGTTCCCTGCTGCTGCAGCGTGACCCTCAGTGGTGGAGCAGGCAGGGCATGAGGGCTATACAGGAGCAGGTCACACTGCCTTGTTCACGACTAGGTGCTCAAGCATTCGTGGAGTTCAAAAGCTCCTATTTCCCATAATATGGGAATGATTAGGGTCGGGACTGGACCTGGGGGATGAGGGCTGTGCTTTGCAGGTGCAAACTTTCATGGGTGATGAGGCCAGAAGGACAGCTGGTTGAATGCAGCCAGGGAAGCCTCCTGATCCTGTGCCCAGACCAACAGCTCCTGATTGAATGGAAGAGATCTTTAAGAAAGAGAAACCAGATTTTAAGGCTCGAACTGGTAGTGACTCCAGCCTGGCCCTGTCTGAGCTGTGACACGATGACTCACCTTTGTTGATGACCATCTGCATTTTGTTATGCTTGATTTCTGGTTAGGATGTGTGTAACTTCATCTGTAGACACCCTCTCTTGGTTCCCTTCCTCTGCTGCATCATAGAGTCCTCTAGGATCAGAAGTTGTCCCCTTGCACTGTTTCCTGCTGAACTTTTCTTTTCGATATGTGTTTGAAAGCTTGCCTGTTGGTTAGGCATTAAGGCTGTGGAAAAACAGCTGGGCTCCCTGCAATTCAGTCTTTTGTAACTAACTACCTCAAGGACTTGTAGAGCATCCCCACTAAAATTGCAGGCCCTCAGTGAGGTTCTGTGACAAAGTTCCCTAGCCGGGCTGAAACGATACCTTACAGCCCTCCAAAACCGCTACCTCTCCAGAGCTTGGCCCTGTTAATCTAACACGGTTCTTGGAGCACCTGTGGGGATGGCATTGAGGGGATGCGTCAAGCTCTGGGATACTGGAGGGTGGTCTTCCAAAACAACGCCAGACGTAGAAGACCTCCAAAGTCCTGCGTTAAAGATGCCTCTTCAAGTGCTGGAGAATCTACCATAGTGCCCATGAAGTTGTCCTCGTCATTAATTACTCTCCTAATACCGTCTTTTTAATATGAGTAAATCTTGTTTTAATGGATGGCTGTGGGCTCTGGTTTCTACTTCATTTGCAGAATTAAGGAGTCCTTTACTTACCAGAGCCTCTTTCCCCAGTAGGTACTTTCTGACTCTGATGTAGTCACCTCTTAAGCTTTTCTTTGAGGAGATCAGCAACTGAGCAGTTTATGCCCTTAAGGCAGATTGGATTGTATTTTACAGCTGTGCTATAACCTCCCCTTTTTTGTAGCATCCTTTTACAAATGTAGACCCTGAAATTGAGCAAACTTCCAGTGTTTGTCTCAACCTGCAGAGTATATAATAAGAGCAGTGCTTCCTAGCGCGTCACCCCAGCTACACGCCTTTAATCATGATGCTCCTCTGGGATTTCATGCTTTCCTGTCCTTTTCCAGGAGCCTGTCTGTCATCCCAGAGTGCTGCTTTTTCTGTGTCTGGTGGAGTGAGTCAACAGCCAGCCAGAGCCCAGTTTACCAAACATTAAAATCACACTAGTTCTTATAATATGCAGAATTTAGCAACACTAATTTTATATTTTCTTGGATATTATTAGTGGTAGGCCAAGGTAGGTCACCTTTGCAGTCCCATTATAAATCCTGTCTTTCCCTGTCAATAGAGTCCTTTTAACAACGATTAGACTCTGAACTTGCCAGTGAAGCCGTTTACTAATGTAAATTGTTGATGCTTGATTTAGTTGCAGTCCAGACAATGCACTGCACTAGTCCAAGTTTATTATAGGCACCCATTTACCTTTTTTAACAAGACAAATAAGGTCATCGAGAATATGCTGTGCCAAGCCCAACGGGACCTTGTTGCCTTCGTTAATGTTTAATGCCAGTCTTTCTATGCCTATCAAGTGTCCCCCGTCCACCAGTCCATCACTTTCCTGTGATCTTCCTACTGTTGAGATAGAGGAATTCAAATGCTGCTAGGAAAGCCAGCTGGGAGGGGATGGTAATCCTATGTGAACGGAAACCAGCGTCTCCACCTGGAAAATACTGCTGGAGAAGTTTTTAAATTAAACATTCTTTGAGAGTAAATTTGTAAAGGAAATAGGAGGGGAGGAAAGGCCATTCTCTAGAAACATGATCTCTGCTGATAATCTCTGTGCAGCCTCGGGCTTCGTGGCTGAGCTGGGTGAGGGGGAGGGGCAGGAAATCAAAGAACAGAGGGGATTTTGAAAGGACTGTCTGAATTCAAAAGTCTAAGCAGGGATGAATATTTTGGCTGAAGTATTTTTTGACAATACTACTCAAGTCCTACGTAGGTGTAGAAGCGGTGCACAGAGAGACAGTGTTACTGCTGCTATCATGGAGGTGGTAGACTGAGGAGCAGGGGGAAGCAGCAGGTCCACCTAGCCAGCAAAGATAGAACAACTCATGTTTCTCCACTTCCTGTCAGCTCTTCCACCCATCACGCTGTGTGTCTTTTGCTCTGCTGCGTCACACCCTGGCTGAGGAGCCGTGTCTCCTGCAACCAGGGATGCTGCACGACCCCTGTAGCTATTGGCGCTGAGATACAGGCCCAGAGAAAACGAAGTGTTAATAGCTTTTTCATCAGTCATCTAGTATTGGAGAGGAGGGGTATAACCTTAGAAGAGATTTTACCCAGCACAGTGTGACTGTGATGCCTTACTTGCTCGTGTGAATGACTCACATCTGTGCTCTTAGAGCGAGGCTTTTGCAGCACTGAGGTCACCTTCTGTGAGCTCCTACATGCCCAGGAGGAAATCCAGAAAGCTTATTAGGCTTCACTGCACATAAAAATCAAGATCCACGTGAAATTAGACACCTCACCTCTCTAGCAGCCAGTAGAAGAATTTGATGTCATCTAAGGGAGATCACTATCATCTAAGGGAGATCGGTGTCACCTAAGGAAGAGCCTCTGAAACTTCCCATAGAGCAGAGCAGTAACACCGGCCAGGAGGAGTGGGTGGATGTTCACATCTGTTTTGAGCTCCAGCAACTACTGTAGGGCTGCATCTTGGGCACTCAGGTCTGCTCGAGAATCAGCACGGAGAGTCCCCCTGAGGACAGTCATCCCTGAGGACAGTCACCTCGCAGAGCAGGACTGCCTGTTTTCTGGGAGATGGTGTCCACAGGGGGAGTGGTGAGCATCTCCTGGGGAGGTGAGTGGTCAGGCTCTTCCTCAGCCTTACAGTGTCTGAACTGCTAGCCCAGCCCTGTAGAGAAGTCAGGGAAGGGGCTTGCAGGAATAAAACGTTTGGAGGTCTCAGCAAGCAGAGGAGAGGGAGCTGCATGCAGCATCCTTGCACTCTGGAGGAGGAGGAGACAGGAGAAGCAGGTCCGAGAGCCCAGCGAGTCAGTGCCTCCTTGCTTGCCGTGCTTTGTGCCCATCGCTTGCATCCTGGCCTGGGCTGTGCTGTGACACTAATGCTGGCCATCGCTCTGTGCTCCGGTTGAGTGTGCGAGAGGCCTGTGCAGGGGAGAGCCCTAAAGGAAGACCAACTTGCTTTTCACTGTAGGAATATTCTTGAGAAATACAGCAATGTGAGGAGTGAGTGACAACATTTTCCTTTACTGAACAGCAGAAGAATTTCCCAAACTAGTTATTTATGTTCCTAAAGATGGTTTCCATTGCCCTTGCACAACCCTGCAGGCAGCTGTTCAGAGACATTGCTCCCCTCCTTGCTGTGGCTTTGGTTTGGAGTTGGCCCTGAGAACCAAGTCGCTCAGGCAGTGACAGATGCTTCCCTCTGCGAGCACTTGCCGAGCCCCTTGCAGGGCACTGCCGTCCAAACGAAAAAGCCACGGTAAGAGGGTCATCACCACGGGGGAGATGGCATTTTTGTCTTGAGCATCCCTAACAAATGCACATGTGGTATTTCAGTTAACAGCAGCAGAATAGCGTCCTAGGGAGCTGCAGCTCTTGCGTGCAAGACTCGTATCCAGTTTGTGTCAGAGCAGTGAAAGTCTGTTAACTCTGGCTGCCCCGGTTCGTAGCTCACTGTGTGGTTTGCAGCTGAATTTGGTGCAGATGATGCTGCAGCTGCAACCTGCACAGCCCTGCTTCCAGATGTGCAGTGCTTTACGTTGCTCCTGTCATTGGCCAAAGCCAGGGAGGTCCCTGGACTTTATTTCACACGTTTTTTAGTGCGAGAAGATAGCCTCCAGTGGAGGCTGGCAGCTTCCATGTCACATCTGTCTGTTCCTGTGCCTGGATAGAGGGAAAGTTTGTATCGTGTAGATTTTGTTGTGCTTTTTGTATTGCAAAAATTTAGCTCTTTCTGGTTGTTCTTTGCTCCTGGTAAGCTTTTATTTTCTTTTAGTTTAGGGATGCATTTGCCTAAGTAGCAAATAAGAGTTTATGTACATTTTAATGCCACGTAGGCAGTTTTGAATTTGCAGTGCATGTGGGATAAAATTCCCTGATTATATAACCAGTGAAAATCCAGATCTGAGCTTCAAGGATTGTGTTTTCCCAGAAATGCTACTTTGCTCTTTAGCAACATGAAACAGCTGAAGATTGCAAGGAGTCATCTGTCTTGCGTCTGTCTTTGTGTCACACCCCGAATTGCATGTGTTTGCTTAGCTGGGGGTTTGGAGGAGAGGGAGGACCAGTTCTGCCCACTTCGGCTCGTTTTTCAGTCAAGATGCTGGTGCTTAGGTGAAGCCTCAGAGAAGCCCCGTGGCAGCCTGCATCCTTCCTTGATGCATTCATGCCTTGCCTCTTCACACTGTCAGCACATCTGGTGGTGGATCTCCATCTCAGCCATTTCCTTTCCTTTCTTGCACTTGGCATTAGTAGGACACCTGGCACAAGCCAGGCTTTGTCTGCAGTCCTCGTTCCAGGTCCCCGGAGTGTGACATGCTGACTCTTCCTTCGTTGGTGTTAATTGCTCCCATGTCATCTACATGAAAAATTCCCAGGATTCTTTCTGCTCTGTATTTGGACAGGATTTATTTTGGTCCATCCTGCTTTCCCTTTAACTGTGCCACTACAGTTTAGGCCAAGTCCCTGTTGCTCCTCTGCGCTCGGTTGCGGTAGCAGGCTGCCCCTGCGTGGGTGCTTCGGATGAGAAGCTCTGTCTTGCCAGTGCTACCTACCTCACCAGTCCCTGTAACACACAGCCTTTTAGTACTTCACGCTATGCCCAAAATATCTGCTCTCCATGCAGTCCCATAATTCACTGTGCTGCATGGAAAGCGAGTCCTTCTTCTACAGTCTGTGAACTGCTCTACTCTGCTGTGGCACATCCCTATGGATCTGCGGTGTGGAAGTCCAGCACTGGCAAGGCCAGCATCCCCATAATTTTGTGTGGCCCTGTGCTGGCTGGTCTCTGGTGGCAGCCTCCAGACGTTGTGATGTATCCCCAGCAGCGTGCAGGGCTGGGCCACTTGCCGCTGTTCCCGCACACCAGTGTCTGTCGCACGGGCCGTTTGCCCCACGATGGTGTGTGTGGGACTAAAGAGACGGTCTCTTGTCACAGGGTGGTCTTTGTTCCTGCAAAGTGACTCTGATTTTCATGGTGGGAAGGTATGTGCCAGCTGTGGAATGCATCTTCTATTGCCAAAATGCTTATGGCCTGGTGTGCATAGCGGCCATGCCCCCGGAGAGCTGCCTCACTGTGGGGCAGTGGTCCATGGTGGCCTGCAGCACAGGTAGCATTGAGAGAATCATAGAACCATAGAACTTCAGAATGGTTTGGGTTTGAAGGGACTTTCAAAGATCATCTAGTCCAGCCCCACCCTGCTACTCACTAGATCAGGTTGCTCAAAAGCCCTGACCAACCTGACCTTGATCACTTCCAATGATGGAGCATCCACAACTTGTCTAAGCAACCTGTTCCAGTGTCTCACCACCCTCATTGTAAACAATTTCTTCCTTATGTTCAATCTAAATCTACCCTCTTTCAGTTTAAAACTGTCGCCCCTTGTCCTGTCACTACAGGCCTTGGTAAAAAGTCTCTCTCTGTCTTTCTGATAAGTCCCCTTTATATATTGAAAGGCTGCAACAAGGTCTCCCCAGAGCCTTCTCTTCTCCAGGCTGAACAGGCCCAACTCTTTCTTCACAGAAGTGTTCTAGCCCTTGGATCATTTTGGTGTCCCTCCTCTGGACCTGCTCTAACAGGTCCATGTCTTTCATGGGCTGGAGACCCCAGAGCTGGATGCAGTGCTCCAGGGGGGTCTTACGAGAGTGGAGTAGAGGGGGACAATCCCCTCCCTCGGCGGCCTGCTGGCCACAATGTTGTGCCTGAGGGACAGGGAAGGGATAGCTTGATGTGATTCACACCCACTCTCGCTGCTGGCTGCTGGAACCAAGAAGGCAGGAGGAGCCACCAGTGTCTGGCAGGAGGGGTCGGAGGCAAAAGGATACAATGAGAGCTTTGCACAGAGGGAAGGCAGGACTGGTGTTGCAGGGCTGCAATCACAGTAGCATGCTACCAGGCATGCTGCTGGGCTGATGTAGTCTGGCTGTTTTGGGCCCTGAGACCTGGGAATGCTGAAGGGGCTGTGTGGGGGCCGAAGGCAAACAAGGCTATTGGGGAGGGGCAGGTCCATCATGCTGCCCATGGTGTTGAGACAGGGAAGGGCAGGGCAGATGCAGCATCACTCATGAGCGTGATTGATGAGAGTCCCTCGAAACTTAAGCCTGTAACCTTCTGTACGAGGGGACAGAGGAGGTGCCTGCTGAGCCACACCTAATGCTGGTCTGTAGTTGATGCCATGTTCTTCTATCCACCTTCCTACTGCTGGCACTTTCCATTTGCTTTCTCATGAATATTTTAGACTGTTCACAGAAATATATCGCTGAGAACATTTTGACTTCTTTTGTACCCGTTAGGTGATGTTATTCCATGTGTTACTTCCAAGCAGAGGACAGCTTTGATTTATAAGTCTGAGTTCCTCTTGTCCTTCCTGAGCCTGACTGTGAGCCAATGCTCACTGATGGGCTCCACCGTGAGACATTTTGCTTCTTACTGAAATATCCGGTAACCTCCTGAAACATCCAAGAGCATCCACATCCTGAATGTTCACTGCTTATCAAACCATTCTCTGCTCAAATAAGCAAGTAGCAGGGACTGGGAATACGCATTTTCCATTCAGATCCTCACCCCGCTTGCTGTTTTCACATACTTCTCCCACTGTCTCAGCTACAAAATTGTGGAGAAATTGGCATTACATTTCTGTTCCCCATATTTAAAGAAATGGATGCTTATATTAGCTATTAATTCCTTATCAGCTGATTTGGTAGTCTGTTGATATGGAAAGACCGAACTCATCCAGCAAGGGAAGGATGCTGGGTCGTGAGCAGTTAGAAGCACGGGTTTACCTGCAAAATAAATGTGATTGGTTTTGACTGAGCTACAAGATGAGCATGTGACAGGCTGATGATAGGTTTAAGAGGGCTGAATTCTAGTAATTTTATTATTTTGCATGCCCTCCCATGAGAATTATTGAAAAGTCCATCCAAGTCATGAGAAGAATAACTAATACATCAGCTTAAGATGAATGGAAACCATAACCAAAGGATAAAAAAGCAAAGTGAAGGGCAAACCGAGGAGGGTGGGAAAGGCAGCGTGTGCAGGGTATGGCCTTTGAAGCCAGCCTGTTTCAAGGCAGAACCTGTAACTGGAAGTAAGGATGATAAAACACATCAGTGGCACTCGGAAGGCAATATACCAAGTACTGAGGAGTAGTGGTCGCAAGAACGTTGCAGGAGAAGCTAAATATAGAACCACTGAAGCTTGGTGGGAACTTCTCCCTTCTCTATGTGGGTATGCATGGGTGGTGGCCTGGGCAAGTTTCCTTGTTGGAGAAGATCCTGGTGACTGAGGGAATGGGAGAGGTCTGGAAGTAGTCACATCTGGGGCAGCCGCGTGTAAGTGGTGGGCTGCAGAGGGGAGAGCTGGCAGCATGGCAGAGCAACCAGAAATGCCATGAGGGTTTGGGAGCTGGGAGGTATTGTAGGAACGTGGTAGTCTTCTCATGTGGTGGTCCACTGGAGGGTTGAGGTTGCATTAAGGGACTTTGTTCATTGCATGGCACTCTTCAGCCAGCATCTGCCATGAAATTGTATTAAAATGTAGCTTACAAAGCAACCAGGGCTTTCATAGTAGTTCCTGTACCTGTTAATTTAGTATTTTATTGCAATTCAAGTCTCTTTATTATTGTTGTAGTCAAAACTGAATGAGACCCTCTTTGTTTTGACATTTTAATTATTACATTTTTAACAAAAGAAGGCAGAATTGAGGTTTCTGATAAAGATGACATGCAAAGCATAAAGTTGTTTTGTTCTCGTTCACCTCTCTGGATAACTCACTCTTAGGTGCAAATCACCCATGTCTGGCTCAATATTGTTTTCTATGGAAAACCTTTTGGATGTCTGAAGACCTTGTAACATCATAGTTGCCTTCAAGGGATGCCCAAAACATTGTAAAGAAAGCTGTTCTTAAAATGCATTGGTTTTAATACCTCCTGAGGTTTAGCGACCAGCAGACAGTTGGGAAAAAGAGTTCTGATAGATGCTGCTAAACCTCAGTTCCCCAGGCTGGTGGGTGAGATGATGTTTATTCCAGTTCTTATGATTCCCTAGGGACAACTTTGCTATAAAACGAGGGATAGTAAGGCTTTGTGCTAGAGAGATCCCAAAGTTAAACAAAACTAAATAAATAGAGAGTAACACTTATTCAAGCTGCTTGTACAAAAGGAAAAAAAAAAAAAAAAAGATTGGACTGTGCTGAATTGCCCTTTCAGATCACCTTTTATGCTATACTTCCATAAAATCAGTGTTTGATTCCTTAAGATGTTTCTCTGCTGGGGTTGGATGTCTGCCCTAGCAAAAAGTTTGTGTGCCAGGCTCTGCCTGGCAGGATGAACTTAGAGTTTTTTCTAAGTTTGCAGATGCTTCTCATTCCTTCCTGCATGGCACAACGTTTGACTGGTCCTTCTTCCCGTTTCAGCCTGAAAGGATAGATCCCAGCGCATCCAGGCAAGGCTATGATGTCCGCTCAGATGTCTGGAGCTTGGGAATTACATTGGTAAGTGAATGGGTTTTAAACCCACTGCTGCACGGTACTTTCCTGGTTGGTAGCCTTGGCGTGCTTTGCAGTGTGACGGAGTTGGTTGGTGTCAAACACGTGCTTGAAGCAAAGCCCAGCTCCGCTGCTGTGAAGCATTTGCATGTTGTGATTGAAATGGGGACCTCCTGGCTCAGAAACAATATAAATCCCTTCAAGGCAGATGGCTCTCCTGAACCCCTGAGAATACATTTAGCTGCAGCTATGTTTTGCAGAGAGATGTGAGCAGGGAAGGTGTTGGATCATAAATGAATTTTGTCTTCAAAATCTCAGATGAGAAGGGATGGTGAGTGTGGTGGAGCATCCAGCCTGTGTAAATAAGCCTCTCACAGCCCTGGCATCTGGTATACTTCAGCTGTGCAGAAGACTTCAGTTAATCCTGGATCCCGGTTACTGATTCCTCTCTGGCTTAACCACAGCACTGCTGGGTGCACACATTGATAAATTGAAAAGATCTTCCCTTTTCGAGGTGGTGAAGTAGTAGAGAAAGCAGAAGCAATAAGTATGAACCAGTAGCTTCTGTCTTCCCCTCTGGCATTTTAAAACGCTTATTTTCATTTTCCTGCGAGGAGCAGGGGATTGGACTCAATGATCCTTATGGGACCCTTCCAACCTGAGATATTCTGTGATTGTGTGATTCTCATTATCCATTTTCTCTAGTGGTTGTTAGGATGCTTGGGAAGGGACTGCAGGATTTTACTCTCCTACTTTTGAACACCTTAGTAAGAGCATTGGTTCATTTTAAAGTCAGTGGAGGAGGAGAAGACATTGTCAACATGAAAGCATGGCATAGCCAGGTTAAATCTGGAGGTGCTCCTAACGTAGGCAGCAGAGCTTACTATTGGGTAACGTAGGCAGCAGAGCTTACTATTGGGTAACGTAGGCAGGAGAGCTTACTATTGGGTAAAACTTTCCCTCCTCTTCTCTCAGCTGAGCTTTGTATGGGGAATGGGATGAAGAATCTCATCTTAGTCTTCCTTTTTGGGGGGTTCAGAGTCCTTGCAGATATTTTCTTACCCTGATTGAACTTATCTTGTGTAACCTGTCTGGTGCTGTTGCTGTCTCTCTGCAGTATGAGCTGGCCACAGGGCGATTCCCCTACCCCAAGTGGAACAGTGTGTTTGACCAGTTGACACAAGTAGTAAAAGGAGACCCACCACAGCTGAGTAACTCAGAGGAAAGGGAGTTTTCCCCAAGCTTCATCAACTTTGTCAACTTGTGGTAAGTGTTTCCTGCTGAAAGTACTTGGAGTTTGCTTGTTTTGTCATTGCTGGGTATTTGGCAAGGGTCACATGCCAAGCACTGCGTAGCTTAGTTTCACATTCCTGCGCCAACATGAGGGTGAGGAACTTTTGCATTTCACTGGTTTGGAGATGATGGGAGTCTTGTCTGGATGGGGGCTGAAGGGCAGACCTTCCGAAACTGCTCTTCAGGGAAGGGATGAGGAGGAAACCTCTTGAGAGTCTGTGCTCAGGAGAGGCATGATAAGACCCATGGCAGGAGGTTTGTGTGACCAGCTAAGGGCCTGACCTCTGCATCCTGTTCCTTGGTATGACACAGCCTTGGGACAGACCTCCTGTTTGCCCTTTCTTCTGCAGGCAGAAGCCTGAGACACCTGGCAGTATTGTCTTGTGGTTGGACAGGGGATCTGTACTGGTCCTGCCTTTTGCCTGGCAAGGCCAGGAGCCTTCATGCCCAGTTCTTCTCAGCACAGTGACTGTCAGGACCTGTAGCAGGTGGCTTGCTTGGTTGTTGGTTTCATGTCTTGTGTCAATCATATGTCAAGATCAAGACTGGAGGTGGTTTTCTGTAGGGCAGGGCCTCTGCAGTGCAGTCAGCCGTAGATGTGTGCAGTGTTTGCGCAGGAGAGGCTTGGGGCAGTCCGTCTGCCTGCCACGTGTGTGTGGTCCTGCTTAGGTTAAGGGCTGACTTTGAATTTTCTGATGAAGTATTTTTCTATCAAAATCTGAAAGGTGGCCAACATAGTTTCTTTAACCTAATACCAAAGCACACGGGAGATCCATCACTGTGACCTGCGTTTGTCTTTTGGGACCTTCTGCCATGGGCAGACCCAGGTGATGGACATCCCCAGCACAGGGGTGTCCCTCTCAAAGCTCTGTGACACAGGAAGACTCAGCTCTAGAGAACTGTAACTTTCAAGGGGTGTTGTTTCAGGGTTTTCCATCCACTGGAGATGTTTTTTGGGGTTTGGATATTACTCTCTTTCAGAATTATGAATTTTTATGGAGGCCAGGTTCTACTTTCCAGCTGGCTGTAGGGAAGGCCTGGTTATTGTCTTTGGGCTGCAGAAAATAGAGCATCAGAACAGTTTGCTTCTCAAAAGGAGTTTCCATTTTTCAGTCAAAAACAGTGTAGTATTTGATTAGAAAGTCAGAGCTGCTTTCCCCATGAATGGTACAAGCAATAGTTTGTTTCCCAATAGTTCTCCATAGAAATGCCATATCATTGCAGAGTTTGGAAATCCAGGAGCTTGCTCTCCTGCCCTGTATGCACTGGTGAATTTGGCTCCAGATCACCCAACACAGGAGCCTGAGTGGCATCTCTGCTAAACAGCAGCATCTTTGGCCCATGGGTCTGATTGGGTCAATTCATATTTCCAGCCCATTTACCCCACCCAGGGCCTGCTGCTCTGGACAGCCACAATGCATAGAGCACAGGGCAGTTTTCGGTCTAATTCTCGTTTTTGTTTAATCTGGTTTTGTAAATAATCTGACTTCTTCCTGGAATATTTATGATGTCTTCATAGCAACAGTTTAATAAATATTTCTCTTAATAATCTTTAGTTAAGTGCAGACAGTAATCTTTGGTGTTACTAAGCAGGCAGCTGCCAAAAGGATGTGCCAAAAGAATGGCATAAATCTCCTGGGCATTACCCTACAAATGTGAATCTAATAATCTTCTATTTTTGAGCATTTGAGAGTCCTGCAGTGTTGCTGCCTGCTCACCGTGATAGATCAGTGAGAAAAGGGTATTTTCAATAATGTTAACAAGTTTCTGGGATTTTTTTTTTTTTTGCAATTTGCTTTGGATCGCAACAGCGCTGTGAATGCCTGGGTGGAACATTTTTCCCCTTCAGTCCACCTCCCTGTGCTTATCTGAATCATAGAATCATAGAATCATAGAATCATTAAGGTTGGAAAAGACCTTTAAGATCATCGAGTCCAACCATCAACCTAACACTGTCAAGTCCACCACTAAACCAAGTCCCGAAGCACCTCATCCACACGTTTTTTGAACACTTCCAGGGATGGTGACTCCACCACTTCCCTGGGCAGCCTGTTCCAATGCCTGACTACCCTTTCAGTGAAAAAATTTTTCCTAATATCCAATCTAAACCTCCCCTGGCGCAACTTGAGGCCATTTCCTCTCGTCCTATCACTTGTTACTTGGGAGAAGAGACCAGCACCCATCTCTCTACAGCCTCCTTTCAGGTAGTTGTAGAGAGCAATAAGGTCTCCCCTCAGCCTCCTCTTCTCTAGGCTAAACAACCCCAGCTCCCTCAGCCGCTCCTCATCAGACCTGTTCTCCAGACCCTTCACCAGCCTCGTTGCCCGTCTCTGGACACGCTCCAGCACCTCAATGTCCTTCTTGTAGTGAGGGGCCCAAAACTGAACGCAGTATTCGAGGTGCGGCCTCACCAGTGCCGAGTACAGGGGCACGATCACCTCCCTGCTCCTGCTGGCCAGACTATTCCTGATACAGGCCAGGATGCCGTTGGCCTTCTTGGCCACCTGGGCACACTGCCGGCTCATGTTCAGCCGGCCGTCAACCACCACCCCCAGGTCCTTTTCCACCGGGCAGCTTTCCAGCCACTCTTCCCCAAGCCTGTAGCGTTGTCTGGGGTTGTTGTGACCGAAGTGCAGGACCTGGCACTTGGCCTTGTTGAACCTCATGCAATTGGCCTCGGCCCATCGATCCAGCCTGTCCAGATCCCTCTGCAGAGCCTTCCTACCCTCAGGCAGATCAACACTCCCGCCCAGCTTGGTGTCATCTGCGAACTTACTGAGGGTGCACTCGATCCCCTCATCCAGATCATTGATAAAGATGTTGAACAAGACTGGCCCCAAAACTGAGCCCTGGGGCACACCGCTCGTGACCGGTCGCCAACCGGATTTGACTCCATTCACCACAACTCTCTGGGCTCAGCCGTCCAGCCAGTTTTTTACCCAGCAAAGAGTATACCCGTCCAAGCCATGAGCTGCCAGCTTCTCCAGGAGAATGCTGTAGGAGACGGTGTCACAGTGAAGTTACACTCCTCCTGGAACTGCTTACAGTTATTCAGCTTTCTGCTCCAGAGTTTGCAAAGTATCCATGCTCTGTATCTGGCTTTTGGGAGCCTCGTGCTGGCAGCTGCAGAGGTAGCCATGCTCTGCAGAGCACGGCAGAGCCACGAGCTCCTGAGGTCTGGCGTGCCTGAGGAGGAGATCAGATGTTCCTGCGAAGGAGCTGTACGGCACCTGGTGCTGCAAATGGCCTCTCCACACATGCAGCTTCATGTCAAGCTGCAAAAGAAATGAAAGATTTCTAGGACTGTTTTATGAAAGCGTGCATGGGAATTTTAGAGCAAAATTCAGTCTGTGAGCTGAAGTTCTGACTAGTTGCCTTAAAGGCATTGTGAGGAGCATATTCGAACCCCCAGACTCGCTGAGGTCGGGAAATGAATTGCTGTTGGGTAGCGAAAGCGTGAAGCGAGAATGTTTGTGCAGCAGCCATGGGATTTCCTTTCCTCTCTGCCCCTGTGCAGCTCTGCAGGCAGGTCACAGGACAGAGCAGCGCCAGGTGTGCAGCATTAATTGCCCTCTGCTTCTCTGAATAATTTGAGGCCACACTGTAGTAGTGCTGGAGCTTGAGAAAAGTCCAGCCAGAGCCTGTGGGGATGGAAATGCAGCTGTTGGGAATTAGGCTTAACTCCCCTCGTTTGTGAAAGATGCTACATCTGCCCTTTGTCTTCCCCGTGGTGCAGCTCTGGCTCCCAGGGCAGGGGCTGCCGGTGCAGCCCATTGCTGAGCCCCATCCTGCAGCCCCTCTGCCTCTGGTCCCCATCACCTCTCCTGTCCCACACCACGTCCCCCCTGCTGCAGGGGCTTTGGTGGCCTTTGCTGCCACCTGCCGCCTGCTGCGCTGGGGCCCTGCAGCCGGTGAGTGGTCCAGGTGCCAGAGGAGCCCCGCAGGAGGGGACACTTTCCAGCCGGCCCCCCTGTCCTCCAGCCGCCTGTGGGCAGCCATGTCACCTCTCCTGTCCCTTCCTGGCAGCTGTGGCCTGCTCAGTGCTGGATGTGCCATCAGTGCCGGGGATGAGCTGGAAGGGCCCGGGAGCCTGGACCTGGCCCTGCAGAGCGGTTTGGCCGTCTGCTGTCCGCAACAGCCCTGGCCCCTGCCTGTACGTGGCAAGATGATGGTGTGGTGCCTGTGTCCCCTGTCTGTGCCCTGGCAGGCAGCGCTGGCTCTCCTCTGCCTCTGAGCCCTGCTGCCCAATGGATGGAGGACAGGCTGGTTGCTGCTGACCAAAACTTGGTTATGCTGCAGTCAGACCCGTTTCCGAATGGAGGCAGTGGCAGTTGAAATGGCGTTCCGCTTGCAGCTCCCTTGGGCTCCGTCCCCAGCAGGATTTGTTGGTGGCCATGCTTGCTGTTCACTCATACGGGGAGGGAGGGAGGGAGCCCCTCTGGTCATTCACAGCACAAGGATGTTTTTTCCAGAAAACAAAAGGCGGTGAGTCCCACCGCGACAGCAGTGAATTCAACATTGTGTCCTGTAAAAATATGCATTTGATGTCTGTAACAATTTCCCCAATCCCATCTTCTCCTAATTCTCTTTCTGCTTTCTTTAGCCTTACAAAGGACGAGTCCAAAAGGCCAAAGTATAAAGAGCTTCTGGTGAGTGCAGAGCGTGGCTGCCTGTGCCGGCCGTTGCAGCTCTGCCGGTCACACAGCAGGGCTGGGTCCCATGTCTGAGGTCGCTCCTTGTCTTCTTGGGCCATCAAGGCAGGGTGTTCAGCTCCACAGCCTGAGGAAGAGCCTCCATGCCACTGTCTCTGGCCTGCAGTCATGGTGACAGCCGAGATCGTTAGTGTCTGTACATAAACACAGGAGATCAGCATGGGGGGAAATGCCCGTTGCAGCGGATCGGTGATCCCTGAAGTGTGCAGGCTCAGGCAGAAGCATGCTGGGTGTGCCATGTAAATGCTGCCTTTGCTTGAGGTCCTGGTACCATGCAGGAGCCCTGTCGAATTGCTGGCCAGCACTGTCATGTGTAAATGCCTCCAACGCATAGGCCACACAACAAGGTTGGGAGTGTGCAGGCAAAAGTGAGACCTAAAAGAGCATGGCTCTGGAGTAAGACACCAGCAGAGCCTGTCTGTGGTGGGGGGGTCCTAAAGGAGGGAATGCAGCGATGCTTTTGGGTTGGATAAGTCACACTTGGCAACCATGCACCTTCAAGGAGCTCTGGGCATCTGGAAGCCACTTCTTCAGGGGATGTGTGAAATCATGCCCTGGGTCCCTGATGGTGGTGGTGTGATATGAAAGGCGTTTGCCTGGTGTCCTGGCCCCGAGAGTCACCATGTCATTACTTTCCAGCTGCTCTGAGTTGGATGCAGCCAGTATGACCTCCGGGGCAGAGCAGAGGGTCAGGGTTCAGGAGAACTGGGTTTGGGTCTGGTCTCCTGTTTGACCTCCGCAAGCTGTGTCTCCCTGTCACTCCTGTCTCCCCATTGCTGACAAGGCTGATGATGAAACCTCTCTTGAAAGTATTTCAGTACATGTCCGTGCCACAAAGGAGCCAGGTACTGCTAATACTGCACCCTTGCTGACTCCTGCCCAGCAGTTCCTGACACTCCTGGAGTCCTGTCCCACCTCCATACTGCACATTTAAGATATGGATTCCCTGTATGTAAAAGCCATGGACCAGGCTGTGTCCTGTTGTCCTACAGCCACCACCAAGCCTTGTGTTCTTGCATCAGGCAAATCCATACATTAAGCTTTTATGTGAGGTAGCTAGCATGTGTCAGAAGGGCGAACGTAACCTTGTTGGTTTTTTTATCTGATTCCAGAAACATCCCTTCATCCTGATGTATGAGGAACGCACAGTGGATGTTGCATGCTATGTTTGTAAAATTCTGGATCAAATGCCAGCAACTCCCAGCTCTCCAATGTACGTCGATTGATATTGCTGCTACATCAAACTCTAGAAAAAGGGCTGAGAGAAAACAAGCTGTAAAGAATTTTCATCACATATTGCAGTGTTTTTAATGCTCGCCCAGACACCATGTGCAATAATATTGGTGTTATTTCCATCCTGTCTGTATACTGTTGTCACATATAAAGTGCATCCTTGTAATACCTGATCACACAGTGTTAGTGTTGGTCAAAGAGAGACCTCATCTTGCTCTTTTGTGGACATATTCATGAAATGTGGAAATAAGTACATTTATTTGTTGACCGTGATTGGATAGCACCTAAAATTCATTTCTAGACTCAAAACTTGGAGACTTCTCAGCAGCTACTGGAAAGATTTTTCTCTCAAACTTCCAATTGTTGTTTCAAGTAATAATAAAAAGCAAACAAACAAAAGTTAGGCGTTGTCTGTCTGAACATTAAGAGACTTTGCCTGGAGGGAGAAGAACTTGCTTAACCAACAAGATGCTTTGCCTTCTGGAGCTAGAAAGGCAAAGGAGAATTTTATTCTTCACAAAGTGCAATAGATTTACTGCTATGAAATTCTGTTGCTTTACAGTCGCAGTGTACTTTCTGGGGACAGTGTGCTCAGCTGAACTTCCTGTTAAAGAGAGATCATGTTAAATATAGTGAATATGTCTTTACCAAAAATATGTTGCGTTGAAAGAGGCTAACATTAAACTATTCAGAGATGGGACATAATGCATTCTTTCTCCTTTTACCAAGCCAGCCACTCTTCACTCTTAACTAGGTGTCCTGTAAATTGTTACCTGGTAAGATAAGATCTTTGACCTGAAGAATTATTAAACTACTCGATTGAATTTAACCTGCTTGTGACCTGATTTATAGCTGCACAGTGCTCACCACCAGCTGGCTTTGCTTTGACTTCGACAAGTGCCATTCATAAAGTCCGTAGCTGTTTTAATGAGTCACAAATGAATGTCTGTGATTTTTAGCCAATGTTTCTTATGTTCTTCACTGTCCCCAGCCCTGATGCTAGCGCCTCTTCACTGACCCCGAGTCCAGCCCGGCAGCACTGTCACCGCCCAGCCCGGTGGCCCTCACAAGACCAAACCTCAGCACTTCCTTCTTGCCACTGCAAGCAGGATGGCGGGGATGTCCCCCACCACACTGGGGCTCTGTGCCTGCCCCACTGCTGCAAATGTCACACTCTGCTTAGCTTGCTGGAGACCTTCACCACCTTCTGGGCATATTTAACTTCTTTTGTGACCCTCCTTAGCTCTTGTTACTGCACCCTAGAGTGAACCTCACTGAGATTGTTTGGTGCAGATAGGGATGAGGTGACGATGAGGGAGCGTCTAACGCCTGTGAGCTTTTAGCTGACCCAGCAAGGCCAGGCAAGCTGTCATCTTCTGGCCCACTGCTGAGCACAAAAGCGCATCAGTTGTCTCTTTTTTTAAATTGGCATATTTTTCAAAGATTAATTTTTTCCTGAAAACATTTTTTTTTTCAAAACATTGCAGTTTTCAGGCATCTAGTAGCATAGCAGGGATAAAATGGAGGCTGCAGGGTCTCTGATTTCCATTTTGAGTTGTCTAGTTTAGGCACTTGGTAGGGTTTCATCAATGTTAGAGCAACCTACTGTCAAAGCTCTGTGGCAAAACCGGATCCAGGATGCAGAGGGCTAGAGACGCAATGGGAGTAAAAAATCAGCGGTACTGGCAGGATTCCCAAGGAAGGGGCTTCCCACATCAAAGCAATGCTACCAAGTGCAAACTGGGCTGATGCGGGAGCACTGGAGACCAGCACATCCCTGCCCCAGCTGCTCGGTTGGGAGAGAGCCGAGGCTGTGCTTGTGTGGACACCTGGTGTTTCTCCAGCCACAGAGGTGACACCCTTGTGTAAGGCTTGCAGCACTGCACACCTCCCTCTCCGCTGTTGGAGCTGGTCCCTCTGGCACCGAGGTTGACTCCGATGTGATCTTTTGGGGCACAGCGTGCCAGCCAGGTGGGAAGGTGCAGTCCTCCTGCCCTTCCTGGATTATGTTCCTCTGGGGCTGCTCGTTGGGCAAGGCAGTCACTAAAGTCTTCCCAAACTGGACAAGGCAGAGCTTTCTGAAGTAACTAGTCATTCCCAATAGCTCTGATGAATCATGTGGAAGGATCAGTTGAACAAGACACATAGCGTATCTAAAGCGGTAATTCTCCCCCCCAGCTCTCTAGTCTCAGAAAACTCATCTTTTCTCAGGCTTGGCAAATCCCTGCAGCTGTGATTCATCTCACCAGCCTTCAGCCACCCGTAATGGGCGCACCGGGTCTCATGGGGTGCTGGCTGGGGGGACTAAAGAGACACAGATCCAGTAAAGATAGATGCATGCAGAGATGCTCTGCCTCTGCCCCCACCTTTCAGAAATTAAATTCTGATTTACATCTTCCCAGTGACACGGAGCCCAAAAACCTTTCAGAGGTCTAACACTGGGACGGATCCTCCCAAAAATCAGTTACCCTCCAACGCAAGCAACTGCCTTGCTCTGCACTTTCGGCACGGCTGGGGTCCGTTCTCCGCTGCCGACCCTGTCCGGAACTCGTCTTTAGCAGCGCGACGGGTTTGCTTTTGACAGATGGGAAATGGAAATGTGAGGCTTTGAGCTGCCAGTGACAAAGTCAGGGATGAGGTGCTGTGGCATGTGTGGCTGTACAGAAGGACAGGGTTAGCATATTAAACATAGATTATTATAAACTATTAAGGGTGCACCATTTATTACAATGTATCTTTAGTAAAAAAGAAAAAAAAAAAGGTATAGTGTTCAGAAGCTGTGAAAATAGTGTAAGAACTGTACATTGTGAACTCTGGTTATTTTTTTTTTCTTGTACCATAGAAAAATGTATAAAAATTATCAGAAAGCTGATGTGCAGGGATGTTGCCTTATTGTCTGTAAAATGGAGCTCAGGAACATAACTGCTTCAAAGAGCTTCAGAATATTTTATCTGGTATCCTGGTTTGACTTCTTCCTTCCTCTATTTAAGATATTATACATGGATCAGAGTGTTTATGTAATAGTTCTATCCTTTTGCCTGCAGGTCAGTTGTAATAAAACTAGGATGCGACTGTGACCTTGTTATTTTCATTTTGTAAGGTCAGACATGAATGGAAAGATTCGTTAAAAGCTGTTGAAATACCTGGCTTCCAGGCCTTTCCTCCAGGTGGAGGCAGCTGTGCAGAAGAAAAGCAGCCTTCAAAACTGCTTATGCTAAATTAAAAGAAAAAAAAAAGTGTAGAGAGACCTGGATATATTTTCTTTCTCTGGAAGACTGCTGAGCCCTCTGTGCTAATGGGGTGCCTCTCAGGTGAGCCCTGTTTGCTGCACAGGGAGCTTCTTGTAGCTCAGGACACCTTGTCCCTGCGAGGAGGGCGGGTGGCCATGCTGACACTCTGAGGAAAGGGCAGCTGATGCTCACAGCCTTGCAGGCTTTTTTATTTTTGCAAGAGCAGTTAATGTCTGCAAAGTCCAGATGATCTAAGAGTACCCAAGTCCTGGGTAATTCCTACTGCCAAGCTTCCTGGTGCTGGGACAAGTGTCTCTCCTGCCTGGAAGCCACAGAAGGCTTGGAAACTGTCCAGGCAGGTGGGCAGAACTGGACCCCAGCAGCCTCACTGGGAAAAAAGAGAGTGTCGGGGGAGAGGGACCAGCCATGAGTGCCTGTAGTGCTCAAACTGGCTTAATGGGACCACCCCAGGAGCGCCCAATTCAGTGAGGGGGAGAGCCAGAGCATACTGGCAGGGATCATTGGTCATGCCACACCTCGGGACCAGAAGTACTTATGAATGGGTGGAGTAACCTGGCATTGGCTCTCGCATTGGCTCTTCATGTGGAGGGTGAGAATTTTGTCAAGAGAATGGAAGGCAGATAATGCAGCTGAAGAAAGTCTTGCTGAAGAAAGACGAGATACACAGTGTGAAAGGTTAGCAGTGGTTAAAGTCTGTCAGTTTGCATAAATTCAGTGTTTCCACCACATGAAGCTTTTTCTGGAAGCTTCCTGTTGCCAGCACAATGGGATATTTTGGACCATCTGCTGTCCCCCCTGCCAGAATCCAAAGTCCCTGATTTGGTGATCTCTAGGTAGAAGACAAAATCTGACCACACATCAGGGAGAGTCCTTCCCTACTGGGCAGATCCTGGAGAACCCAGCTCCTCACCTTACAGCTCCTTTTTCCATGAATCGGAGCTGCTCTGGAATTCTGTTCCTTTTGCACCGCAACCTGCCTTTGCATCCTGAGATTTGTTCTCGAGGAAGCTGTCACAGCTGAAGGAGCTGAAAGAAGCTGGTGGCTGGATGCAAGTCCACCTACACATCCCTGGACTGGGTATTCCCATGCTCTGCAGGAGGGTAAGGATCCCTCTCGTCTCTTTTCCCCTGTGACTGTGTGGCATGCAGAAGGGACTGTATTTGCGGCCATTTCACTTCCTCACCGTTGCCCCTTGTTGAACTCATGCTCAGTTTTTCCTCCTGTGGACTCTTTTCCTTGCCCATTTGGACTTCACTGCCTTCACTGAGGACCTCCATTGTCATTGTGTCACTGCTGAGGATGGTACAGAAAACCTCTGACCCGCATCCCAGATGCTGCTAGTGTCTCAGACAGGACCCACGCTTGCACAGTGCCACTGTTGCTGCTCCTTTGAGTCCTTGCACAATTCCAACGTTCCTTGCTTGAGTGATGTATGATGGCTTTCTCCAACCCTGGGGCTGGGAGTCCTCCTATGGGCATCATAACCAGGTCCATATGGCTCGACTCTGGCTTCTCCCTCTGTGCCACCACATGGGCTCTGAGGGTGCCCTGGTTTCTGTAGTCAGCACCAAGGCTGAGGAGCAGATGTTTGAGCCAGCCTCCAGGTAGACTTTGAGCCATTGACCACTCTTTCTGTGCCCAGTGGTCCAGGCTGGCACCTCATAAAAATTCCTCACACCTTTATGCCCACTTGCATGGCTGAGATCTTCACCAAGCATTATATAGCATCCAAAAAAGCATACTGTGCTCAGTTATGATTATTATGTGTCTGTGGAATTCCAAGACCAGCTTTCAGGTTTGAATGAGTTCAAACACATCCCTGCCTGGACCCAAGCAGTATGAATGCAGATGTGCACCACCACATATTCCTGTCAGGAGCACTTTGAGTTGTGTGGTCTGTATTTCCACTGATTTTCTGCTTGGCTTCCCCTAGCCTTCATCCCAGCCTCTTGTCTCCTTCGGTGGCCAGGTAAGTATAAATGAAGTGCTCAGGCCTGGGTTAATACCATAGGTGCTGCTTAGAAAAAAAAGCTCCATTTTCACTTTGACTCCTGATACAAATCACAAGCATGGTCATTGCTTTGAATGTGTGAAGTGTCCAGGGAAAGAAGGAGTGGCTGCTCTGATTAATAAGAAAAGAAATCAGCTCTTTAATTTTTCCATTATGTTTAAAGCTGAGCAAATGCTTGGAGAACAGGGTGAAGCGCAAACTCCCTCTTCTGGAGATACACAGTGACACCGTTGTATTGGGAATAAAATAGCAGAGCAGGCTGGCTGGCTGGACCGTGGGGTATCTGCCAGACAGTGTGTGACTAAAAGCCATTATCTTTGCATAAATTCCAGATGGAAGGGCTGGACAGGCCCTACTGCCAGGAGAAAGCCTGCATCTCCAAGCACTTGCTACTTCAAACAGCAAATCTCTGCTCAACTGCACTGGAAGAGCTGGGTGCAGGGATGTTACTCCGCAGCACAGCTACCTGTGCTAACACTCCCAAAAGCACATGCAGGCTCAGAAAGTGGGAAGGGTGAAAGGGTTTGGTGTGTATAGAAAGGCCATCTACTCACACTAGAGAAGATGTGCTTGCTTGCAAGGGTGTATGTATTAAGCATGTGGAATCTGCATGCATGTCCATACTTACGCTTGTGTGAGTGCAGATACCAGAGCTATGCTTGAAAACCATTGGAGAAGGTGCTTTGTGTGAGCCTAACATCTCGTTAGACATCAGACATCTGCTTATTGGCAACCATGCTCCATTGTCCTGCCCAGAGATCTTCTGCTCTGTCCCTTCTTTTCCCAAATTTGATCCACGCTCAACATAAGTCAGCCACCTCAGACAGAAATAAAAGAAGCAAAATTTGGATGCCTGAATTCTTTCTATGCCTCTGGGAAGAAAGTTTACTTTAGTGGCCAATCATGGAGGCAGTTCCCTCCCTTGGCCAGACAGGACTGCAGCTTGTTGGATAGAGATGGAGCCAACCAATGCTGCAGCAATATGGATTATGTGCAGTCAGATTATTTTGAGAAGAGGAAGAGATCCTGCATAACCTGAGGAAAACCAGTTTCTCACCAGATTCAAAATGGACTGAGAATCCATCTGCTGCAGCACATCGGTAGCTCCATGGACCGATTACAAGCAATTTGTCTTGAGAAGCTGTTGGGTGTTTCTGAGATGAGAAGAAAGAGCTTCAATATAAGGCCCACCAGACATTTGCAGAACTGGTTGATGAGCCATCCAGTTTGTGACCACCACTAATCCTGCTGACCCAGGAGACATGCTGAAATTTCAGTGTTCCACAGAAGCATGACCCAGGAGAGCTGCTCCATGTGAGCAAGCACACCCTGGCCAGCTGAAGATGCTTTACGAGAAAAAATACCAAAACACGAAGAAAACTGAGATGGGTGCATGGTTGGAAGTTGTAGCTCAACCTTCTGTATAGTGCAGACCATGGCCATTCTCCTGGTTCCTTGCACCAGGATCCTGCATTTCTTTCTCTTTCTCCCTCTGCATCTGGGTTTGAGCTGGAAAAGCAGGAGGGAAGCAAATGAGGAAGGAGGACAGAAAGATTCAGATCATGGGATTCCATATCACAGTGATTTCCTGAAGACATTTGAATCTGATCCTAATTTCAAGAGGTCAGTGGAAACCATCTTGAAATCCAGCCAATTCCTGCTTCCTGCAGAAAAGTCAGTGCAGCTAAAGCCAACTTTTTGATGGGTTCACTACCACCAGCGTGTGATCTGAAGGCAGGGGCATTTCCAGCAAGGGATGCCGGACCCACTTCTTCACATGGTACTGGCTGAGGTTGGCACCAGGAAGGGGGGGTTACTTGGACAGGAGAGGTTCAAGTGTCCCTGGCAGACAAGTTTTCTCACCAAATGAGCAACGCAGGAGATGCTCCATGGCCTCGCCTGAGGTCCCATGCTTTTGTAGCTTTACTTTAGCACAGTAAATACGGTGCTGCTGCTGCTATGAGGCCACAGCTTTGTGCTAAGCTAGCAAAAGGGATCTCAAGGACTTGTCAGGCCTTGTCTGAACTAGTCTTAGCCTGTCTGGAGCTTTGCTTTAGCTTGTTTAGCTGTAACAGCAATTATCTAATGACAAGATGATCATTACTTGCTTTGTTTTAGCTCTCCTACAATTGTGTGATATAACAGGGTGTTGTATATATTTTGTAACTAATGAGAAGTTACAGAAGTTATAATGAGAAGTTCTGTGCATAAATAACTATCTATGCTTCTATAGTAAAATGCATGTAGAGGACTACAGGCACGGGATGTCAGCAGGGGCCTGAAGGAAGAGGCACAGGATGATGCCAGAGGCCCCAGGGCCGTAAGTATCTCAGAGGGTCCACGCATGGGTAAGGAGTGGCCCTGGTTCCCCCTGGTCCCCCTCGAGTCAGTTTGGGTGAGAGGGGAGTACAAGCTCTGGGGCAACTGGCCAGGGATAAGCAGAGGGATCTGGATGGGTGGTCGGTGGTAGTGCACTCAGAGAGGGGTGAGAGAGTGTCCTGTGCTGGTGAGCAGGTACGAGGGAGCTGTACATGCTGGTGTGGGGGGCAGTGGGGGCTCTGAGTGGGTGATGAGGTGCCAGGGCTGCCTGTGCACAGGAGGAGGACAAGAGGCCCTTGGCCGACAGGCAGCTGGAGAGGGCTAGGCTGGGGGCTGCTGTGGGTGTGGAGGTAGCTTTGGAGTGCAGCAAGGGATGCCGGGGGTGCTGGTGTGGGTGTCACAGGGTGATGGGGTGTTGGCAGGGTGGTGGAAGGCATTGGCAGCTGTGGTGCTGGACTCGGGGGCCTTCGGGCTCCTCCATGCTGCGGGGGTCTGTGATGGGCACATGCAGGTTCCTCCTGCTGCTGCCTCTTCATGCCACACACACCCGAGGGCACAGGGTACCCCCACTGAGCCCAGAAGGGCTGAGGAGAAGATGTTTCCCCATGTCACTTGGGAGGGGAAACTATGCCTAAAATATGGTCTGTCTTGACCTGGGAGCTGGTGGAAAGATGCTGTTGACATCTCAGTGCCTCCCGTGCAGGAAGCATTGGATGGTGCACTGAGCCAGGCATTTAAAAACCTTGCCAAAGGCATGAAAAATGTTATTTGACTCTTGGAACATTTTTTTGCTTTCTATTTCATTTCCTGTATTTTTCAGGCAGGAAGGCCCACGGAGAGTGGGACATCACTGGGATCATCCAGTGATGGAGGTTTTTCCTTCGTTGAATCCAGGCTTTGATGGGAAGGAAAACCCCAGGACTCTAAATCCCTTGGGACAGCCTGTGTGGGAAAATCACCCACACATTGAAGGCACTAACTCCTTCAGGGCATGGAGAGTACAGTTCATCAGCAGGTGCTGAGCTAAAGAAGGCAGAGCATCCATGGCCTTGCTCTGACACAAGGTGTACCAGGAAGGACGAGAGCTATCCAAGGTGCAGGACATCACGGCACAGGAGCAGAGTTACAAAGCAGTAGGGAAGCTGTAAATGTGAAGGTCTTGCAGCGACCGGCAGGGTCAGGCTCTGGCATCCCTGCTTGAGAGGGCAGGAAACTGAAACACCTCCCAAATGGCACCTAAGGGTCATGCCTGGCCAGCAAGTTGCTGGGGAGCTTCATGGTGGTGGCTGAGTGTGGAAGGGGCTTTGCAGGTTCTTCTATGGCCAAGGCAATGGGAGAGGAGAGCAGGTCCTGTCCTGCCAGCACAGCCTATTCTTTCCCAGGAGGCTGCTCTGGCGGGGCTGGAAAACCGATGGCCGGGGCAGAGCTCAGCTGAGCTCTTTTCCAGGCAGCAGAGAAGTGCTGCTGCAGGTATCTTTTGGGGTCTGGAAGGAGATGTCAGGAGACCCTCCGATCTCTCCCTCTGCCTCACAGCAGGACCTTCGTCTGGACTCAGCCTCCCCAAATGCTCTGGTCCAAACCTTGGCACCTGACAAGCATCTTTCCTGCACTTTAAAGCTGTGACTCCCTGTACCACTCGCCCCGCTCTTTGCCTTTTACAATGGGAGACTGGCAGCATGTCCTCACAGCTCCTCCTCTGCAGGCTGACCAACACAGGCAGGCTTTCCTCAACGGGCAGACAGGACAGGTGTGCGCTCCTGTCTATCAGTATTCCCGAAACAATCCTAGACTGAGGCTTGTCTCTCATTCTCTGAGTAACAATAGCTTGGCTCAGTTCAGGCAGTTTATCACAACACATTTGGTTGCAGAGTGTAGTTTAGAGATTAAAAGATGTTCATAGGAACTAGTTGTTTTTTCATCTACATATTTTCAGATTCACTTCTGCAATGTCCAGGATTGTTTCACCTTTTAAGCCCATCTGTGGACACACAGGCAGTCCCTCCCTGCAAACAGGTGGGTGAATGTCTTGGGAACCCTTTTTTGATCAAGGGAAAGATGCAATGAATCTGGAAACTGACACTATTGGGTACCGGGGAGAAGAAGCCAGGGTCACCCTGAGGAGAGCTCTCCAGCCTGCCTCTGCTGCTCACCTGTGGGCAACAGGAGGTTCAGCTGCGGGGGAGCCCTGCCCGTGCCCATCACGTGCCCTGCATCCGGCAGCCCACCGCCACCAAAATGCAAAGGGGTTTGGGCAGGGTGCCAACCGCTGCCTTTGGAGGGGACACTGACCTGAGGAGCAGAGTTTGCAGGAGAACAAAGTGAAACCAAAGCCAACAGAAGAAAAAGCCTTCAGAAACAGGATACTCCAGATGATAGCTTGTTTAGAAATCTTCCAGGTGAAACTGTTGCTGTGAAAGAAATACTTCTGCTCTTGCAAGGACTGCAGCTGCCCCAGGGCATGGAGCTGATACCAAATGGTCCCAGCTGGGATGGTTGTGGCTGCCCCGGCCAGCAAAATCAAACAGCAAACTGCGAGCAGACGAGTGGCAAGACAAAGGGGTTTTTAATAATGAAGGTGTTGCTGGTAACATAGGTAAGGAAATGTGCTTGCTTACAAGTTTGAAGCTGACAGCATCCCTTTAAATAAAGAAATACATTTGCTGAGAGGAGAAAGTTACCTGGAAAGCCCTGTACAATGACGCAGTGTAGCAGCTAACACTACTCTGTTTCAAGTGCTATTAATATTCTCCATGGACTGGCTTCAAAAAATCTCTCACTTACAAAAAGAAATTCTTTCAAAAAAATGCAACCTGTGATCGTCTATCCTAGCAGTGCACTGTGACCATTTGTACAATAGAAAAGTGGTGCTTTAAATAGTGAGTTGAAAGCTACTGCCACGTGCTTTATACAGCATGCAACAACGTCACAAATGGGAGACACAGCAGGGGCTGCAGAGCCTCCTCTGACAGCTCCAGCATTCCTGGGGGGAGCACCCCGCGGGAGCCATGGTGAGGCTGCCCGCAGGCCCCTTGCGCCAGACCTCCTCCCTAGCTGCTGCATCTCCCATGTCCTGTCCTTCCAGTAACACAAATATTAAATACGCTCAGTCTGTAAATAGTTTAACAATCTTTGTCAGCAACAATATTTACTTTGGCAAAACCAGAATTGCAAAGTAGACGTGTCCGTCAAACAGTCTGCAGCAAGTTCTTTGGTGGAAGCCAAGAAATGAAACAAAGGCTTCTTCGCGCTAGAGCTTGAGGAAGTATATTGCACAGAGACTCATAGGAGAAATGCTGGTGACTTCAAACAGGAGGCATCACTGCAGGAGAGCATCCATCTCTGCTGGCTTCAGGAGAACTAGCTCCTCTAGGCTCAGTGATTCACAGCTGTTCTCCGGATGGCCTTGCTCTGGGCTGAGTGAACAGTGATGCTGGAGTAAACTTGGGAAGAAGGGGATGACTGCTCGGGACCAAGGAGGAATGGGAAGAAGGACAGAGGGATGGATGGCAGAGAAGTGGAGGCAACAAAAGCAGACACTCGCACAAAACCAGCCACGCAAAGGCCCACTYAGCCCTGCCCCACGTGCAGATCACTGAATGCCTATTCCTGGCTCCCCCTGCTCCCAGGTCATGCAAGGTGGTGGAGATTCAGCCTGACTTCTGGCTGTGCAAAGAATAGCCCCTCCAAAGCCTGGCTGTATTTTCCCTATAATTTGCTCCTACCTTGGACCAAAACACATTACACTTCTCTTCTTCGTCTGTACCAAGCTAGCTGGGACATGGCAGCTCCACCAGGATGCCACATCCCTTCGATACCTGCACCTGCAGCCTGAGCAGTTGCCTCCAATATCCAGAGCTCTCTACTCCAAGGTCACAGGCTTCAGGCTGATTCAGTTCAGACTGGGATGGCTCCTGGGCTTTCAGCCCCCCAGGCACCATGAGGACATGGCAAGATGCTGCCATGAACATGGTGGTCTCCATCTCTCATCCACCTGGAGCAGAGCTGTTCAGGGACTGGGCAACGCAGCTTCGGGGCCAGGAGGAAGGAAGCAAGGCGAGCCTGGCTGTATGGAGMAGTGTGCTTGTCGCCCTGGCTGGGCAGAGCCTCCCTGCTCCCACACCCCCTGGCCTGGGCATGGCCAAGATGAGCCCAGCAGGATTGCGTACAGGGCTGAACGGGCAGGAGGGGAGTAGAGGAGGGGGCAGCAACAGGCTCTCCTCTCCATGATTTCCTATTGCCACCCAGGTGAGGTCTCCTCACCACACAGTTTTGTCATGAGCTGCTCCAGTTCTCCTGAGAGTGACTGCTAAAACTGGGGGGAAAAAAGATAAAAGAAACAAAACTGAAATTCTTGTCAATCTAAAAAAGTGTTGTTAAAGGCACTGGTGTCCTCTGTGGGGACGTGTCGATGGAGGAAAACCAAAGTACCAGAGCTGTTGTGCTGTTAATTCGCAGTAACTGGAAATTCAAACAAGTTTATATACTGGGAAAATGACTCCAGTTTCCCCTGATGTAGCACATTAACCCTGCGTCTTCTCCTGCATGACAGAAACACTGTGCTGGCTGCTGCAGGCTTACAGTATCCTGCCTCCACCACCCTCCCTTTCACCACTGCTGCAAGTGCAGGTCCATGCTGGTGTTTAGATTGAGATCAGTAACATCTAGGAAATCAATGTTGAAGATGCTGGGACCTGCGGGGGTAAGCGAGCCAAAGCCAGTGGCAGAGCTGGGGGGGGTGAGGTCCAGCCACTCCATCGTTTCCCATGGAGACTCAGTGAAACTCATTTGTAAACCAGAGCCATCGGCAGGGGAAGGGGAGAGCTGGGTTTCCATGGGCGAGAGGGGAGTCTGTAAAATCTCCTGGGAGGTGAGCAGTTCATCTGCGGCTTTGCCGGAGAATCCCTCCATCATCCCTTCGAAGTGGGACTCTTCTCCCCCCATCTTCAGCAGGGCGATTTCACTGACCCTCCCCAAGGGGCTGTGGGCATTCAGCAGGACCTCGAGGTGAGCATCACTGCTGCCCGGACAGTGCTCGAAGGAAAGCTGGGCTGAGGAGACCTGCTCGAACGTGGTGGATGACTTTGGGAGAGAAGCGCTGGAGTTCCCTGTAGACACTGTTATCTGAGGTACTTTCTGGAGGCAGGACCGATCCTCCTTGGCATTGGCTGGCATTTCTGTCAACAAATGAGAGGGGTTTGAGGTGCTCTGGCAGTGCCCACTACTGCTGGGCACAGGGGCACCACCACCACCGCCACCCAGCTGGGCTCTTGGGCATGCCTATGGAGACACATTCCCCACTCAATCCCCTTGGCGTGCTCGCCCACCCTCCCTGTAGGAAGCCTCGCACATTCCTGCTTCCTGACCTCGACTCCCCTGGTTTTGGACACAGTCCCCAGGGCACAAGCGCTGGCAGCTCTCCCCACAGAGTTGGGCATGGGTTGTGCATGGGAAAAGGTACAGGCAGCACTTTACACAGGGGAGGGCACTGGCAGTGCTCTACGTAGACATGGCACTGGCAGCACTGGGAATGGTGGGGGACACTGGAGGCTCTGTGTGGGGAGGGTGCTGGCAGTGCTGTGCACAGGGCTGCCGCCCTGCCGCCCCCTCTCTCTGCGCAGTCTGCATAGGCGATAACCAAGCCTGGACCACCCTACCAGGTCTGCACATGCAGGAGCAGGCTCTGGGAGGGCCAATATGCTTTTGGATTCAATCTCAGTGGCTGCTGGCACAGGGAGTTCAAATGAAAGCTGCACTCAGCTCAGGCAGCTCTGCTGGGGTGCACAGAGTGCACTGAGCCCCACAGACCGACCCTGGCTTGAAGGGGAAGCCCTGGAGGGAAATAGGGAAGCAGTGCATACCTCCGCTCTCAATCAGCACGTCCAGGAGCTCGTCCATCTGCTGACTTCGTGTCATCTGCTGCAGCAAACGACAAAGAGGAGAGTAGAGGGCATTAGGAGGAGACTCCCTCTGGCCACAAGCCAGGTAGGTGCCTGTAGACCCCACAAATGGCTTTCTCCCATGCAGGAGAGAGCCCCAACATGAGGCTGGCAGCGGCTTTCAGGTGAGCACTGCAGGGCCCTGGGACAAGCATGGCGGATCCAGGGAGCATGGTGCCAGGTTCCCCCCGCCTTGCCGCTGACCCTCTGCTCAGTGGCCACCCCAGACTGCGTCTTCCAAGGGCCGTCAGGACACATCAACTTTTTGGACCCAGCACCTCACACTGGCGTGTGCCTCCTTGCACTCCCTGCAGCTCCCTGGGGGCAACACATTGTCATCCTCCTCTCCCTGACTGGAGACTGGAAGGACTTTCTGCGTGCCTCCCTGCCAGCCCATTTTTACCACTGCCAACAGCATGACCGGCACTGAGTCTGCTGACTGACTCTCACAAGAAGTAAGGGGTTCATGGGCAATGGAGACAGTCCTCGCCCTGGGAACAGCACTCCAGGGTAAGTAAGTCTAAGGGAGGCAGATGGCATGGAGAAGAGCACTTTGCTAATGGGCTAAAGAGGGAAGGTGAGGTTTCCTGGTGACTTGGAAATGCTCAAGAGTCTGTTTCTCACATAGCACTGAGCACTCCAAAGAAGAGTACTCTGAAGTCCTGGGGTATTTGTGTGGGATGTCAGGACCCCAGGGTGGACTGGTGCCTTTCATCAGCACAGAAGACACTATCCCATCCAGCGTGGTGTCTGATTGCTTTGTGGCAGTCATTCAGCACCTAACTCTTCAAGAAAAGCCCTTATGTTCCTTATGGAAACAGGCCTGACCTACCCAAAGACCCCATAATGGGTTGTAACTCTTGCAGATGAGTTACATTAACCGCAAAAGAATACCCTGTGCAGCCCTAGCCCTGTAGAAAATAAAAATCATGCAGTTACCTGCTTTACTGCATCCGCATAGGGTGGAGGCTGCTTTACCTCTGAGAGGGCTGAGCTTGACTTACAAAAACTTGGGGATGGAATAGAAAACTTTTGACCTGCCTGCGTAGCCATCTGCGTGGGGGAAATACAGGGAAAAGGAGTCAATGCACAGGGAGGCATGGCGGGAGGCCCAGCTTTCACCCCTGTTGAATCCAGAGTGGTGCCAGGGAAACTAATGATTCTGTGGGCCAAATCAGCTCAAACGAAGTGCCTGGCCTCCAGGCAGGAGACAGGGAGGTAAACTAGCTCTGCCAGCCTAGCTCTGAGACTCAGGGCCAGGCTGATCTTCTGTTGCTGCCGGAGCACAGGCATGATGCCACAGAGCATCCTGGTGCTTGGTCCAGCCATGAATGTGCAGAGCAAGGAGGAGAAAGAGATGGGCTGCTTGTGGTCAGCTGCACCCAGCCAGTGATGCAGCGCTTCCCCAGCTGCCAGCTGCCTCTCAGCCACTCTGCTGGGGACCTTTTCCATCACCACCTGTCCAGGGGCATCTCACAGAGCCCAGGCTAGGGAAGACCACTCAAAAGAGTCACTGCTAGGTCGTCACCTAGGCTTTCCCTATGCCTGTGCCAAACACCTGCGTATCAGTCCTCCTTCCAGGAGGGACTTCATCTGAAGGTCCAGTGCCTGCCAGCTGCTGTGCCCATCGCCTCTAGGCCCTTGTATGGCCTTCCCCACTGCCTGGCTGCAGCTGCCTCGTTCCATGAGAGCCAGTGCCAGGGGATGCAGCATGGCCCCGGCAGGTGGGTTGGATCCAGAAGTGGATCCAGGACAGCGGTGAGGCCACTTGGCCTGGCCGTGCACATCCTGGCCACCTTTCTGTGGAGGGCGGCTGGGAGGAACACTATCCCCGGCTTGTGGGGGGACGGCACTCCAATGCTGGGCACGGAGAGGGAGCTGTTGCTGAATAGGGACCCTTGCCCCTGGAAACCCCTTGCAGGCAGCAGAGGAATGCCCAGGATGGGTGGTGTTGCAGCCAGGATGAGCTGCAGGACACCGTGAGGCCATCCCCTCCATATGCCCCTTGCACTTGGGCAGCGAGGAAGGAGCTGGAGATGCCCCTGAGGTGTCGCTGCTCCCTCTGATGCTCGCTGACTGCTGCCCGGTCATCGAGAGCAGCCTCTCTTGGAGTACCGCCTTACAGCACTATGTCCCACTGCCTATTATACCCACAGCTCTGCCCTGTTGCCTGGCTCACCTCTACAGCTCCATGCCTCACTGCTGAGGTCACCCACTGCATCCTACTGCCCACTGCATCCCCTGCTATCTGCCCCACTGCCCAGCTTATCCACAGCACTGCTCCCCATTGCCCAGCTCACCCAAAGCAATGCTCCCCATTGCCCATTTCACCCCAGCAGCAAGCCTCACTGTCTACCTCACCCCGACAGCACTGCACTTCATTGCCCATCCCATTGGCAGCACTCTTTCTCTGCCCCTCTCACCCTAAATTGCTCCCCATTGCCCACCTCACTGGCTGTGCTGTGTGCCAACTGCCTATGATGTCACCTATCTCACCGTCCTCTTGAATGGCTTAGAGGCAACGCTGCATCCCACTTTTCGCCATGTCACAGCACTACACCTCACTGCCCAGCTCCTGGACACTGCTCAGTGTGCTATCTGCGGGAATGTGATTCATGAGCTGCCCTGCTCGAGCTCTGGGTGTTTTGCACTGGCTGTCACTCTGCTGTTGTGCCCTCAGCGTGCACTTGCTGTACACCTTCCCTGAATGGAGTGTGCATGCCTTGCACCACTGTGTGTGTTTTACAGACTGTGTGATGGGTGTTGCTGCTGCCTGGGAAACCCTGGTAGGGTGTTGGGATGAACTGGGGCTGCGATCAACAGCACCTTGTGCTGCTTTTGTATGTTGGCAGCGTGTACCCCTTTTCAAGCTTTTGTACCTGTCCAGAGGGCTGAATGAGGAGTGGTGGATGCTGAAGGGACAACTCTCTGCTGTGCTGGTTGCCTAGTGAGGAGGCACAAGGTCTATCTGACTGCAGACCCCAATTGCAAGCTCCGCTCTATCTTCGCAGTAAAAGGCTTCCCATATGACTGGGGTAACTGCTCTCCTTCAACCCAGTGGTCAAAATCCCTCACACACTGCTCGGAGCCACAATGGCTCCGCAGGATGCTGAAAAGCCCTGCAACACCGCAGTGGGGCTCTCCCAGGGGCTGAGGGATCTGTGCCGGTGCTTACCCGTGGTGGATAGAGCTTTGCCAGGGCTCCACAGGGCACAGGGAGCTGCGCCAGGGCTTTCCCAGGGTAGAGGGAGCCATGCCAGGGCTCCATGGGCAGGGGAAGCTGTGCCAGGGCCTCCCCCTGAGGGGAGAGGCAGTTGAGTTAGGGGTCTTTTAGGGCAGAAGAAGCTGTGCCAATGCTCCCCCAGGGCAGAGGGAGCTGTGCCAGGACTCCTCCAGGGGCAGAGGGAGCTGTGCCAGTGCTTAACCAGGGGCAGAGGAAGCTGTGCCAGGTCTCCCCACAGCAGTGGGAGCTGTGCCAAGGCTCCACGGGGCAGAGGATGCTGTGCCAGGACTCTCGCAGGACACAGGGAGCTTTGCCAGTGCTCACCCAGGGGCAGAGAGAGCCGTGCTGGGGTCCCCTGGGGAAGAGGGGGCTGTGCCAGAGCTCCCCCAGGGAAGAAGGAGCTGTGCTAGGGCTCCAGGGGGCATGGGAGCTGTGCTGTGACCCCCCAGGGCAATGGGGTGCAGTGGCAGCAGGGCTCTCCAGGAGATGCCCTGCAAAGGACCGTGCAGAGGCCTCAGCTTCCAACCTGTTGTCCATCTGGGCTACTCTCTGCCTTTCCAGGCAGCCCCACATGCTGCTACGGCCCCCTGGGTACCCACCCTGGGTGCCAGCAGTCCTGGTCTGATACGAAAGGACTCAAACTGGGATGTTTGACTGACTGCCCACAGACACCAGCACGTTCACCACTGTGATGCCGTCTGGGGTGCTCTCCACTTACCGATGCTGTGCGAAGGCAACTGTTGGTCTGTGGGGACCCGCTGCGCCCTTCTGCCTGTGAGCCAGGGGACACTGAGAGGAGATAGTGGCTGTTCGGGGATGGCGGCAGGCTGATGTGCTGGGGGCTCTTTGCAGCCCCGAGTGGAGAGTGCTGGGGGGAGCACTGTGGGCTCAGGAATGTCGAGGAGGTGATGGTGCTTTGCCCTGCAGGCTCTAAGCAGTGGCTATTTACAATGTGAGGCAGCTGCGGCACCCCACAGTTACTTAACTTATCCGAGCTGCTGGCTTGGCCTTTCAAGGCAGTTTGTTTGGATGCAAATGGACAGCTGGACACTGCATTTTCCTGCTTGATGGCGACACCAAAGAAATGCTGAGCGGGCTGCTGCTTCTCCTCAAGGCCATTGCTTCTCTTTCGCTTCTGGAGCTGCATACGTAACTCTTCCACCTGCCTCTGCTCTTGCTGCAGCTTCCATGTCAGTTCATTGATGACCTTCTGCTTCTCCACCAGCATCTTGTCTTTCTCTGTGTCAATCCCTTCCAGCTCCAGCTGGATGCTCCCTCCATTCATGCTGCTCATGAGGCTTTCTTCGGCACTGCCATGAACAGGAGATGGCTGGAGACCAAACTGTGGAGAAGACATGGGCCCATCGTTGAATGTGTCTGGCAAAGAGCCGCTCACAGAAAGGTCAGAGGAGGCTGGAGAGATGGGTGGGGTGGAGCTGGTGCTGCCAAAGTGGTAGAAGCCATTTGATAACATGTTGGTGGAGGACTGCGACTGGTAACTCGACAGGGTACTTGTCGGAGTGACTGGGAAGGTGACAGTGGTGATCTCACTGAAGTTTGGCACTGCATTGCTGCCACACTCCTGGAAGGGCCGCAGCCGTTCCATCAGCGCTGTTTTGGTACCCGACACAGGCAGGCCTCGTATTCGGAGCTGCTGTCTCAGTTCTGACACCTAGAAGGAAAGTCACCAACAATCAGTCCCAATGGCAGATGAGCCCTTTAGAAACCCAACATTTCTAAAAAGGAGTCTCAGATCACAGGCTCCCAGCTTCCTGCTTTAAAGCTCTGACCTCCCAGGTGCTCATTGTCTCACTTGCAGTCACCAGAGTCACCATGCACAGCCCTGACCACAGCAGGACCTCGACCTTTCCTAACAGGAAAACCTTCCTTCTTTTTCCAGGAACTATGACTGCACTCCATGAACCAGAACTGGTCCTCGGGCCACGGAGGTAACCCAAGATTCCCTTCCTAGTGGTAGGTTTCTACATGAGCAGAGGACTTTCACACAGACCAGGAACTAGCTGATGGCATCCTTTAGCTCAGAGAATGTGACCATGTACCTTGGAGCCAGATACTCCATGTTCAGGCATCTGCACATGATTCAGGCATCTGAGCTGAGGCATCGCTATGGCCAAATTAATGTTATTTCTACCTCATCTTATTTCTTTCCCTAATAATGAGTATTGCCCCTAGGTCTCTGCTCCTAAAAGGACTTGGCCTTCCCTTAGCTCTGTTAGCAAAGTATAAAAGAACCACTGATGTGAGTGACTCTCCCTTATGTCCTGCTTGTCTTGCCTACGTGAGAGATTTAGGTACTGTTCAAAGCAGTGCTCGTAGCTGCAGACTGCAGGAGATACCCGCTTGTGGAGAGACCTGAGCTGGCCTGGCTGCAATGACCACTGAGAAGCTGAGTCACTAAATGGAGGCCATGCTGACCTTCTAGCTTCTGGCCAGCAGCATCCATGATGTCCACCATAAAACCACGAAGGTATGGAGCCATGAGCTGCAGGAGCAGCAGCACAGATCATCCTTTAGTCCTTGACCTGATGGCCTGCCCTGCAGCCATCTCAAGTTATACCTAAGATTTGCCGATACATGCCCTGGAGCAATGCACCCATGCGCCACCTGCAGAGCAGCAAACCCATGTTTTCAGTTAACCTTCGCGGTGACCAATTCCTGCCCCAGTGTGATGTACTCCTGGTTTTGCTCACAGCATGGTGGCTCTGGTTTGCTGATCTGTAACATGCGGTCACTCCCAGCCAGCTCAGCCTGTGACACTACACTGCACAGTTCAGGGGTAGCAAAGCACATTCAGGCTATAAGATTATGCTCCTGCCGTGACAAAGTTTGCACTCACTTTCAGATCATCCAGGTTAGATGGCAGAGGGCCTGGCTTGATAGATGAGACACAAGTCTGGCCTGAAAAGGTGGTTTTCACGGGAGAAAGAGGGGTGTTGTTGACAGAAGTTGATGAAGAATTTGAACTTTTGACCATTTGCTCATTTGATTGCCTGAAATAACAAAGGAGATTTGGGGTAACTTGTCTGCCGCCCCCCTGGGGTCTCTGCTCCCTTGGGGCTGCTATCTCCTGTATGAGACCTGAAGGACCACCAACCCCAAGGAAAACCAGGTTGGGCTGTAAGGAGGTTGCCGGTGACCGACCAGCAGGTCACAGGTGCCCCAGCCAGTGCACCAAGCCAGAACAGCTTTGCAGAAGACTGTGCTATGTTCCCAAGGTTTTACGTTTTACTTGCATGCATCTATTCCCCTTGCACTGGCACAAATGGGTGTGGGAGGGGAAAGTTCGGAAGGAGACAGGGCTAAACCCTGCTGTTGGCACATTGCCACTCACTTTAGCTGGCCTTGGTGCATCCCTGGGTAGCTGAAGTGCTGCTGCTGCTGCTGCTGCTGCTGCTGCTGCTGCTGCTGCTGCTGTTGCTGCTGCTGCTGGCTGAGGATCTGGAGCTGCAGAAAGAGCTGCTGCTGCTGGAGGAGTCTGGCATATGCAGAGTCCATGGGTGGAGGGGACTTCTCTGCCTTCTGGTCTGGAGGGATGTACTGGTGATACTTCAGCTTCTTCACCTTGGGCTTGGTGTCCTTGGGCTTTTTGTGACGATTCTTGCTATCACTGGATGATTTGGACTGTTGGTCCAAGGAGAAAAGGAATTAGCTGGGAGAAGAGGTCCTGTCACCCCTGTGAGAACTCAGAGGCCTGGGACAGAGAGACGACAGCTCCTGCCAGCACCCTGACACTCCAGCTCCAAGAGCTGCTGAGGCTGCATGTGGGGGGACTCCCTTAGTGCCACGTCTCGTCTCAGTTGTGCTGGAGAGCACATGAGATGGAGAATGACCCTTCCTGCCTGGAAGGTATTTCAGTGTTGCCTTGTATCTCCTTCTGCTCCTAGCCCCAGGGGACATTTCCTGTGCAGGGTGCAATGCTATACCTTAAACCATTACAAAATGAGTCAAATTGCAGGTTTTGACAACAAGGTTTGTCTCCTTGCATTATTCCAAGCCGTAAGGCCAAACTCCCAGACCACCCACAAATGTGGGGTGCAGCACGCGGGCACTTCAGGCTCAGGTGCAGCCAGGTGCCCTGGGCTTGTTCCCTCTCCTGGGGAGCCTGAAGGCACAGGCATTACCTTCACTGCAGAGGGCACCGGGAGGGGTGGGATCTCCTGCCCCGCTGCTTGCTTGGGGCTGTCGCACTGGCTGCCCTGCCCTGAGGCTGGGTCCGGTGCGTGGCTGTCGGTGCCGCGGGAGTGATCCTGCAAGGGAGAGGTGAGCCATGTGATGGGAGAGGGGATGTGGGGCCGATGCCAGGGGCTGGCCAGCCCGGATGGCCTCTGCTTGCAGAGGCCACCTGGTACCCCATTCCCCCTGTCCATCCCAGATGCCTCAGTCCATCCCAGTCCCCCCATGTCTATCCCAGCTCACTACCCCCGCTTCTCCCAGGCTATCCCAGTCCCCTCCCACCCCATGTGTCTCCCCAGTCCATCCCAGTCCACCCAGTCTCCAAGCCCTCTCCATTCCACCTCAGCCCTGTATCCTCATTCCCTCCAGTACACCATTGGCCCCTCAGTGTCCCCCAGACTAGCCCAGCCTCCGAAGTCCACCTCCGGCCTGCCCCGGTCCCTCCAGTTGCTCCCACCTCAGTCCAGTTCACCCCAGTCCTCCCAGTCTCCCCCCCCCTCACCCAGACTAGGCTAGTCTCCCCAGTCCCTCCCAGTCTCCCCAAGCCTAGGCTAGTGTCTCCAGTCCCTGCCCCTCCCTGGTCCACCCCATTCTGCCCCAGTCGCTCCAGTCCCCGCCAGTCCCTCACGCCACCCCGCCACTGCCGGCGGTTGCAGTACCCAGGCCCGTCAGCAGGGGGCGCGGCGGCCCCGTGCAGCCCAGTGTCCCTCCGCGCGGGGCCGTGGGGCCCCTACGGCCGCGAGGCGAGTTCCTTGGCCTGGGCCTGCGCCCCGTCCCCCCGGCGCTCCCCAGGCAGGCAGGCTGCCGTGGAGCCTACCTGGGGCGCCCCGCCAGGGGCAGCGGGGGCTGGCTCCGGGGCCTTGGTGCCGGCCCCCGACTCGGTGGAGCCCGGGGAGTCCTCGCTCCTGGCCTGCTCTGGGGACAGCCCGTCGTTGCTGCTGTCCTCTTCAAAGGCGAAGGCATCGGCCGACTTGGGGAAGCTGACCTGGGTGCCTGCCGGGGGAGAAGGGGCGATGGTCAGGGCCCTGCCCTGCTGGAAGTGGGACGAGCATGGTGGCGGGAGGGATGGGGTGATCCTTGTGGGATACCTCCATGTCTGTGCCCACCTCCTCCAGACCTGGCCACGGGCGAAGGATGTGGTGCTCAGAGAGCTCAGACACCTCCTCCCGTCCCCATTCATCTGCAGGGGCAGCTCCTGGGTGTGCCCCCAGGGCCAAGGCTGATGGGAGAGGAGGTGGCATCAGCTTCTGGCCTGTGCCACAGACCATGTTACTCGGGAGAGGGAGAGAGGAGGCCTCTGAGGAGCCTGGCCTGCCAGGGGCAGGAGGCTTTTTGCAGGCAGGTGGGGCTGGCGCAGGAACAGCTCTGCTGTCCTACCCCACTGTTGGGCTGCGATGGGGAGGGGGGTGTCAGGGTCGCCCTCCCCCTCAGCTGAGCATCCCAACCCCAAGCCCACACCATGCGTGTGACCCTGTGCTCAGCAGAAGAACTGAGGTTGAAATCCACCCCGGGGGGGACCCATCTGTTCATGGCACAAGAGCCAGCACGCGTGGACCCGGCTGCAGCTGAACAGAGGCTTCCCGATCCTGACTCTGTCCACAAGCTTCACCCACACAACATGCTTCAAACCACTACCATTGCCTCTTGACTGCCCCAGACATTGCTTCTCCCCCCCCTGCAAAGCTCCCGGCATGCAATCTCCTAGTCAGATGGGCAACAGCTCTTGACCCCCGGCTTTTGCTGATAAATAAAGTGCTGAAAAAGAAAAAGTCTCATGTGAGCCTCGGGATGGCTGCAGGTGAGGGTAGAGGAAGGAGCAACGTGGTCACACTCGTAATCTCCTTGTGCTCCCGTCTGGCATTTGTCAGGCAGCTTGGCACGCTGGTAGTGAGGTGACAAATGGGGAAATAGGAAGGGCCCGGGGACAAGCTTCCACCTGTCCCTGCTACCGGTCTAGCAATGTGCGCCTTCTCACTGACACACACCCTCCTGCTCTGACCCCTGCCCCTATCTGAGAGATAAGCGTTATCTCTGCTTGCTCCAGCTCAGCTTGTGGTGCCAGGGTGGGTGAGGAAGCAGGGAGCCCTGGCTCCCTGCCCTGAGCTGCTGCCCAGCCACCATATGGGGTGGGGATGTGAGAGCAACTGCATCCTGTGGAGACCCTCTCCTCCCCACTCTCCAGGGCAAGGGCTCTTCATATGTCCTTGGAAATAGGGCCTCTACCCTCATCGTCAGAGGCAGCACCCAAACTGGGTCTTCCCTGAGGAACTGCAATGCTGCATAGTCTACCACCTGGGCTGGGTGGGAGCTGGTCCCCATGCCTGCAGACAAGCGTCTGTTTCGTCTCTCAGGAAAAATGACACCAAGCAAGGGGCACTTGTGGATCTGCAAGACTCCTGCTGGGCTGGCATTTAATAAGCATGCGTTGAAAAATGGTACCAAAGCTAGGCGCCCAAGGGACCTTCAGGACACAGTGGCAGCCCGGAGCACGACAGGAATGTGCTGCATCCTGCTGCTTGATACCGGGGGCCTGTGCTGGGTGGGGAATGCTGCCCTTATCTGTCCCGCTCTCGCCCAGCCTGGGGCTGACCGTATTGTTTCACGATCCCATGTCTCTGCTGTAATCTCAGGCAGAATGGTGTTTGCTCAGGGCTGTTTCTAATGCACTGGGTATTGTCCTCTCAAGCGTATTGGACAAAGTGATGACAAGGGCCTGGTAAAAAAGGGTTCTTATGTCACTGCTCAGCTATGTAGGGCACTGGCAGCCTCCTGCCACTGGGACATTAGGGCTTTCGGTTGGGGTCTGGCACTTTCCGCTCACCCTGCCGGAGGTGATTAGAGGAATACGTCAGCTGAACTTTCCACTGTATAAACAGTTGAGATTCCAAGGTTAAAGTAAAATGATTTTAAACCCTGTCATCCTTCTGGTATTGCAAAAACAAAAGGCTTAACGTTCACAAGTGCCAGTGCTCATCTCTGCTCTGTGTTCAGCCCTTCACCCCAAACTGTGAGCACCACAAGGCACCTTTGACTCCAAAGATCAGCTTGAGGATCCTTCAAACCTAGGGCTTCCTTCTGTAGAAACCTGAGAGCTGGGATGGTATTCCTGGTGCAGGTGCACCACCTCCTTTTCACGGCACCCAACGGTACCAAGTAATTTCACGTTTGACCCTAATGTGCTGTGTGTTTCATCCTAAATGGGATAAAACCGGCTTACAGGACACATTTTTTCCCCATGTGATAGAGGGACATTGCGAAAGGGAGAAATTTAAAATTGAGCAAATCGTTTTAAGCCAGACTTCATTTTTAACAATTTTGTACCATAAATCTCTGTTTACCACAAGCTCCTGACAAGGCAGCTGGAGAGAAACTCTGTTCAAACTTCAAGCACACTTGCCCAGCCTCCAAGTCTCAGTTCTAGTGGATAAAGTCATGCTCAAACTGCCTTGAATGTTTATAAAGGGGGGATTTTTTTAAAGTTCTTTTTTTCCACTCTTCTTTCCTTCAATAAGTGGCTGGGGAGATTTTACTTGAACTCTCCTTAAAAATTCCTCTTCAGTCCGAGTCCTGGAACATTTCACCTTCAAAGGCAAGAGCTGTGAAATGCTGGAAATGGAGCAGCTTGAGGACCTGCCTGGAGAAGCCGCTGTATGAACGCTGTGAACACTTCACAGAAAACCAAGAGCAGGAACAATTGCAGGGCAGGACAGAGCAGTATCTGAGCCTGGAATATTTCATGTCATTTATGCTGGTTCCTGAGATGAAATGAAAGTCAAAGTGCTTCCTGTTTCAATTCTCATTTTCGGCATTCCTCCTGTCATTCAAAGACCCCTCCTGACCCAGAGCCCTGCCACTGTCCCCAGCTTGCTCTGAGCCCCAGAACAGGTACTTAACATGGGATTATGCCAACGGAAATAATCCCACGAATTGAGGAACCAGAAGCAATAAAACAAGGAGTTCCCAGGGGGCAGAGCATCTCTCAGTGCCTTACTTGAGACCTGAGGGCCGATTTGGACATGTGGAGATGGCCCCAGGCTTCAAAGATACCGGCTGCTGTCCTAACACTGCAAGACCTTGCTGGATTTCCTGCTTCTTTCTCTTCTTTTGGACCTCCCTGTCCTGGCACTGGGGCCTGAGTCAAAATCTGAGTCACCTTTTTGCTTTGTATTGGCTCCCGCATCAACCTCCCCGCGGCAGCACGGGGGAAATAATTGCAAAGGATTCTTCCTCCCTCCTCCGGCTGGGGGTAGGTGATGGAGGAAAGCCAAGCATAGGCATAAATCAAGTGCTGGATACTGGTAGGTAGAAGTGTACCCTGCTTTGGGGTGCAGGCTGCTCCTTGTATTCCCCAGCAGTTTAACATCCCAGGGATGCTTCCCCACCTCAGCAATGCAGCATCCTACTCTGTTGGGCCTTGCATACCGCTAGCATCAGTGGAAAAAAAAAAAGAGAACTGCAGCCTCGCAGAACTGGGGCCACTTCACCCCCACCTTCTGGGATGTAAAAGCTTGGCAGGGCACAAGTGGGAGAATTCAGGCTGGCCTCACAACCACATGTATGCACTCAGGTCCTTTCCCATGCGAGGGAGGAAGGAATGTCCTGTCTCCAGCAGTATCATTTACGCGCTCAAAGCCTTGGGGAGGGAAGGGGCTTAAGAAGGGAGGTTCTTTCTGAGGAGACATGGCTGAGCAACTGTGCATGTTTCCGTGATCATTGCTCTAAGAAGATGAGAACTTTCTTTTCATAGGTCTGGATAAGATAGCACAGGCTGTGCTGGACTGGGCTGCTTACTGTGAAAATAATAAAACTTAAGCAATAAATGCAGCTCTTAAGCGCAGGCTGGTCACTTTCTGCAGTCGCTGTGGTACGTCCTCATAACCTTGCCAGCCCCTGCCCCGTGCCATGCACACAACACAACATGTACATTCACTTCCACTACCTTTTATGGCCTCTTTCACAGCTGAGTCGACGGGAATAATATTCTTCTCCACCAGCTCCAAAGGACCCGGCCTGAGAGCAATCTTTTCATTGAGATCATCTGCCAGTCGGGCTCTTTTCAGCTTCATTTGAGTAGACTGAATGGACCCCTCTGCAGCTGAGTCTAAAAGTCCAAATGGAAGGCATCAGTTCAGGACCTGGGGCATCTGTAAGCACAGTGCCCAGTGAGAATGTGCTTCCCCTTCAGCACAGCCTTTCTGGTTTGCGGCCAAAACCTAAGTGTGGCACAGCAGGAGCTGCTCTGAGGCTGGGAGACAGGATGCTGGACTGGATGGGGCTGGTGGGGCTTGGGACATGGGTCCTCCTCTGAGCCTTAGGTCCAGCTTCTCCATTCCCAAGCAAGAGCCTCTGTCTACTAGCTTAGGCTTGAAAACCCAGCCTGCAGCTGGAGCATCCTCCCCAAGGCCCAGGAATGATCTGCAATGGAAACTTCATTAACAAGCTGCAACAAACATGATGGCCAAAGTGGACTCCAACTCTTGCCTGCCGGAAGCCTATTGGCCCTTGTGGGTTAATGCAGATGGATCTTTACTTCTGGGGAACAGCTGGAGAAAACAACCATTAACAGTATTTGACAACTGGAGTAAATGGCTTACACTGGAAAATCAAAAGCTGAGTCTTTGGGAGTGGACATTTGGAGGCATTTGGTAACTACAGTGCTCCAGGCCTTCAAGGGGAAAACAAGCCGGAGAGGAACATAACAAAGGCAGCTAGATCTGGAAGCTACAGCCCTACCAAACCCAGCTGAGAAGTCCCCAATTATTGAGTGGTGACAGAAGAGTAGCCAATTAAACAGAAAAATTTCTTGAACAAAGGTGATCTGGCTCCTCTGGTGGCACAGGCATGAGTAGTGAGGGAGTGGGATTCTAAATTAGACCATGTCTATACTCTCGGGGATCTAAAGTAAGAATGGCTGCATCTAGGTTGTGCTATCTTCAAAGACTGGACACTCTTCTAGAAGAGATACTGTAGGCAACACAAGCTACAGGGCTTGATACCATGGAAAAATTCCCTGCAGGAGGTCAGGAGAACTGATCTAGGGTCACTTCTGGCCTCAGACTACATAGGGCAGTGAACACACATGAGCTCCTTGAGGTGAACAGTAACAGAAGGTGTGCCTGTAAGGCATGTAGATGATGCAAAGTGTCTCAGCTGGCCAATATCAATCACCTCTAGGTCCTGTTATGAACCAAACGGACACGTAAGTCCATGATATGTCAGCGGACACCTCCATGAAACGCAGAGCACGATGGACAGAGGTGTGAGCAGAGGCTCCATCCAAGAGGTATGTATGGGGCAGCACAACCAGCTTGCTCAATACACAGCCAGGCAGTCTCTGCTCCACCTCTTCTCTGGCTGTGTCTGGCTGGCCCTGTCCATGCCCGGTGACTGCAGCTGCCTCCACATCTGGTTTACAGTCCCCGGACCCAAACTCCAGTCTGTGTTGCTTCTATTATTTAATGTAAGGGAAAGACACTTTCCACCTGTTAGACAAGCAATGGTGCTAGCTAATTTTAGGGATGGAGACCCAAGGGAAAAGCAAGACAGCGGCACTGATCCAGCATGGGCCCCTGGCTCAGCCCTCCTGCGTGCTAGAGGAAAAAGAAATACAGACTTCATCCATGCTGAGAGCAGAGGCCAGCATTTACAGTTGCCAGAGAGTGATCTGCTTCTTCCAGGCAACTGACAGGACTCGAGGAGAAAGGCTGCACATCCTCCCTGTCTCTAAGGAGCTCGTTATCTCTGCAGATAACGAGGGACTCTGCAGTGTTCTGCTGTTTGTGATGCGATGCAGCAGAGCCGTGCCAGCTCTCTGGCTGGAAGGGGACACCAGGATGAGAGAGGGGAGAGCTGCTGTGGCTCAAGGACTGATAGAAGGGCTTACCCTTTGATTACCCTACCCACAATGAAGGCTGTGCTTCATTGATTGCATCGCCATGAATTGTCGCATAAAATGTCCAGAATTATGGCAAAAGAAAAGATGTCCACCTTTGGGAGGGTATTGCAACCACCTGCTACAGGGATTTCAGTGCCCTGGACAACAAACGCCCCAGGTATGTTCTTCATGAGGATCAGACGTCGGCACCTCTGTCTAACAGAGTCCTCTCTCACAGCTGTTCTCTACCCCACTATCCTCTAAAGCATCTTATACTGGTCCCTGCCAGAGATGAGACAAAGATGAAATGGCCTTGCGTCTGCTTCTGTCAGGGAATAAATGTGTGTCCTGCCTCCTGAAGACCAGGTCTGGACTGAATTCCATACAACATGTGTCCCATTTGAATCTGCCTCTCATGAGCAGCTGGGGCAAAGTTAATCATGATGAGAGTCCTGATGGGAACCCAAGTGGAGCAGGAGAGACATGAGTCACAAAGCAGGAGACACAAGGAGTATGTGGGAGAAGCTCAGGCAGTCTTACCTTGTAAAATGTGCATATTGACCAGGTCTGATCGCTCAGGCCTGCTTCTGATCTTGTGCTTGAGATAATCTTCAGTCTGCAGAACACAAATGCAGAGAGTTACCTGGCTAGGACAGCAATAAGGTACAGAGAGCGTCTGCCCCTGTGCCATCCCACGGTTCTGTTGGATTTATTACAAGCTGGGTTGAGTGAGCACCTAAATTACATTTTTTTCACTCAAACACTGGCTTGTTCTTGGGCAGAAGTTCTTCAGAATGGGAACAATGTGCATGGAGCTGCTGACTGTTCACTATACCCATTTCTAAGCTGTGTCCTTTCCAGTTTCCCTTGGGCTTCTGATGCCTGAAGTATTACAAGAGCTCATGCGAAGGGTGAGACCTGTTCACTGGGAGTGGTGGATCTGCTCCTAGCTTAGCATACCATGTCGCCTTTGAGAGCTGCACCAAGGCAGCTCCAGAGTGTACTGTTAACAATGGCTTCTGTGGGAAGCGTGGCACTTTGGGGTGAGATATAAGGCTAGGCTGCACCTCGAATACTGTGTTCAGTTTTGGGCCCCTCACTACAAGAAGGACACTGAGGTGCTGGAGCGTGTCCAGAGAAGGGCAACGAAGCTGGTGAAGGGTCTGGAGAACAGGTCTGATGAGGAGCGTCTGAGGGAGCTGGGGTTGTTTAGCCTGGAGAAGAGGAGACTGAGGGGAGACCTTATCGCTCTCTACAACTACCTGAAAGGAGGCTGTAGAGAGGTGGGTGTTGGTCTCTTCTCCCAAGTAACTAGCGATAGGACAAGAGGAAATGGCCTCAAGTTGYRCCAGGGKAGGWTTMRATTGGATATTAGGAAAAATTTCTTCACYGAAAGGGTAGTCAGGCATTGGAACAGGCTGCCCAGGGAAGTGGTGGAGTCACCATCCCTGGAGGTGTTCAAAAAATGTGTAGATGTGGCGCTTCAAGACATGGTTTAGTGGGCATGGTGGTGTTGGGTCAACATTTGGACTCAATGATCTTAAAGGTCTTTTCCAACCTTAATGATTCTATGATTCTATGATTCTATTCTAAGTCATGAAGATACCCAGACTCTTTATCCAGGTCAGCCTTCCTGCAGTCCTGCAGCTCCTGTGCTCTGTGGTTCCTCACCTCAGCTATGATGTGGGGTTGGGAAAATCCACTTTGCAGATCACTGCAGCTGAGCTTGTGATGAACATGGTCCTGGAGCCTTGTGCCAACATCCTCATGGCTTTAGGAACAGAAATGGCCGTCCATTAGGGCCAAGGAAGTCAGTGTTGAGGGCAGCTGACCTCAAGAATACAAATCTAAGCTTATCCCTGGTGAAGAAAAGCTAGAGCACAACTTGGGCAAATTATTAGCTGTTTGCTAAATTGAGATGCAAGAAGAAATAGTACAAAAAATGTACATAGTTCAAAGAGGTTAAATATAGGATTTAAGGATAAATATAAAAGAATAGTACAAGCAGATGGAGCAAAACTGGAAAACCCACAGTACAAAATGTACAAGATCATGAGAAAAAGATTTTATAAGGACTTCTGTAGCCAGGACAAAGCAATGGAAAGTGCTGTCTGTGTTCCATAAACAGAAGAAATAATTGTGCATGCTGCTGAGATGGCTACAGGATTTAATGCCTTTTTAAACCATCCTCACTAAAAAGATAAATGGCTATTTATCAATCAGATGACTAAGCCAAGAATCTTCAGCAACAAAAGAGAAGAAGCTCCAGTTTTCAGTTTAGAGAACAGGTTGGAGAATACTCAGATGAGTTGAATGTTCCCAGTTTGAGATACATAAGGCTAGATGAATAGCAACTATCTGTGGGTCTCCAGGAAACTGGGCAAGGGAGAGCATAATTTCTTGCTTTAAAAGAGATGGAGAGAAGAAACCAGGAAATTATAAACCAGTCAGCAAGATATTGGACCAGGTAATCAAACAATCTATATAAATGGATTTTGAAGATAGCAAGGAGGTGAGTAACAGCCAGGATGGATTCATCAAGAACAAACCACATCACACCAACCTAATTGCCTTCTATGGAGAGATGACAGATTTCTGTTGCAGGAATAAACAATGAACGTCACGTAGCTTGACTTTAAGCATGTTTTGCCATTATCTCGCATGACTTTCTCATATGCAAGCCAGAGAAGTTTGGTCTGGATAAGACTAGCATAAAAAAGTACCATAGCTGTGGGTCACCAGAGGAATTAGGAATGGCTCACAGTCTAAACAGAAGAATATATCAAATCATGTTACACGGCAGTTTTTCCTACTAGTCAATATATTCATTAATGCCTTGGATGATAGAAGAGATACTCCTTAACTCTGAATCATTCAAGGCTAACAGATTACAATGCAACATGATTTGGAATAATTGAAGAAATGATCTGAAATACATTTGATACAATTTCAAAAAGGACATTTGGAAAGGACTGCATTCAGGTCACAGCCACAGCTAAGCCAGCTGTTTAAACACTGGGGTGGATGAAGACCTAATCCACCAGAGGTGCTTCTGTAGTGGTCACTGGACAGTGGCCTTAGGCAGAAATTAGTTACTCCATAAATAGAGAAAAAAATATAAAAGGCTCTGGAGAATCTAGTGATCAGCAGGTGAACCACATGCCCAGACTAGCAGGCAGCTTTCTAGGAAACACAACGAAGGATGTCAAATGGGCCCTAGGAATAGCAAGGCCCCATTCTGTGCTCTGCATCTGGAAGGGTCCATGGGAAGAGTCTGGACAACAGCTACAGAACTCATTATTGAGCCAGAGATGGGATCAATGAGGAGAGGCTGAAGGGAGGGGAGGTTGGTCAGTCCAGAGGTGAGATGGCTATTGGGAAACAGGATGTAAAATACTTTTTAAAAGTGCTACAAAAAAAAAGAGAAACAGTTCTGCATGTGCATGCATATAGGAGAAAAAGTAATGGGCTTAAACTTCAACAGAACAGCTTGGGCTGGGAATTGGGGGACACTTGCTAACAGCACAGGCTTGAGAGCACTGGAGCAGGTTTCTGGGGGTTGGGATGTCCATTGGTGGTCACACATCTGTCAGGAATGACCCAGATGGGGCTGTTCTGCTCTGGGGCAGAGGCATGACATCTGTCCCCTGCAGTCCCTCCCTGCCACACTTGCTTGAGGTGCTGGAAGTAAGTGCTAAAGCCCTGCTGAGCCAGACTGCCGCGGGAAAGTCAGCCTGCTCTCTGTCCTCCAATCCAGCAATCTATTCTAGGACATTGACTTCAAAGTCTGCTGCACTGGCCTGATGCCAGCCTCTAACATAGCCAGTGACATGTTTAAACAAATAATAGACATTTTATTTACTGAAGTCTTTACAATTCCTTACCATTACGCCCCATATTTTTCCCCAGCTTATTTTCACCAACACAATCCCTTGCTTGGACCATGTGTAGGTTTGCCTGGTTCCCATGCCAGGTCAGAGCAAGCTGGTGTCTGCACCTGAGCGCAATTAAATTCACCTAATGCATTTTCAGCTAACCCTTAGATCAGGTCCTGGCTTGGGCTAAGCTTGAATTTCTGTCCTACAGATGTGGCATTGTTCATGATGAACCCAGCACTCACATTGCGTTAGCCTGACTTTCTGCTGTGATTTTAGTTCCTTTTGACCTTTGCTGTTTATAAGCTGCATTTGTGTCACTGGGGTGCAAATGGTGGAGAAAGACTTCAGATGTGTTTTTTTTTTAGCATCAGCTGAAGCAGAAGAGCTTTCAAAACACATGAAAGTGGTTATTGTTATCTGCTTTCTGTTTGCAAAACATCAGTTTGGAGGAATATCAGCTAAACAACAAATTGAATAATTATCTGGAAACAGCTGCTGCTCCTTCTCTGTCACAGCTCTAAGCAGGGTATCCTTGCAAAGGAGCATGTTTGTTTTGGGCTGTGTTCTTTAATGTCTTCGTTAGCATGCTCTAAAGATGCATGCTGTTTGGGATAGACTAGACCATCCTTCCTTTTTCCCCAGGCAACTAGCCAGTGAAAGCTTTTGAAGAGAAAGACAAAGAGACACAAATGTATACTTAAACTGTAAAATATATGACACTTCAAGGATACTTTGGATTGCTTGAAATTTTGTAAGCGTACTAATTTTTCAGAGTCATATTGTGTTTCTTATGCTAGCCGTTTATTACCGCAGGAGACTTGGGGCAAGTGATTTGCAGTGTGTTTAAGTTCAGAAGAGCACTTCTCCATATTTCACAATCATTCTTCTTCACAAAGGTCCTTTTCCATGTGACTGCAAGCACATTTTGCAGATTAATGGAACAAACTCTTGTGTTCAAGCAAAACCTGCATGACTGATTGTTCCTTTTTCCATGGACATCCCTCCAGCTTGGTCAAGGCTGGATGGTGGGTGCTTGCAAAACCAGTGCGATTTACCAAAAAGTGATCGCATCACAGAGTTTCAATGTGTTCTGGAAATGGCTACTTATCTTATCTCTGCCTTCAGCAATATTTAGGGAAGCCTGAGTGTAGTTAGATAATGGGGCCGGTGGGAGCCTGGCCCACTTAGCCCCTTGGATGTTGTGTGTCGTAACGGCCAAGCTGCACTGCCTAGCTAAAAGCCAGGCTCCTATCTGATGACAAGTGTGAGCTCCCTGGGGACTCATTCCAGGTGGCAAAGGGCATCTGCATTCCTCCTACACTTTTGCTAAATAATTAGGCTCCGTGAGCCCTGTTTGCTTCTGGCCCTGCTCTAACCCCGCTGACTTGAGCAGGAATGGAGATCAGCCAGCACAGCAACGAGTGGGCTGTGGACCTGGCCCGAAGAGGAAAACAGCACTTCAGCTTGTTCAACATTTACTGGAAGGACTGCCAATGCCATGCTGAACTACATCCTGCCCACAGCCTCTAAAACCCGGGAGCTGTTGTGAAACCCCACAGCTCAGGGCACAGATGGCCCCTCTGCCCTTTTAAACCTTCCCTGCTTGGAGAAGGGTACTCCAGAGCATTTGTGAACCCTGGCTTGGCCTCACCATGTCTGGAAGCAGGTGATGCCCTGACCCTCATCCTTGGCCACAGGGCCTGAATGGAGGATGCCAGAGGAGGGGACAGTTGTGGGAGGTGGTTTCAAACCCTGCAACTCATGCAAAGCAAGCCCACGTGTTCCCTCATTGGGGTGGCTGCAGGAATTACCTTGGCTCGCTCCAGACTTTTTCGCTGTTCATGGAATGCAGATGGGCTTTTCAGTGCTGCAACAGGAAAGAAAGAGGAGCAGTCAGCACAGGAGCGGAAGCAAGCAGCCACCAGGATATTCAGCAACAGCATTTTAATGACTGCTATAAAAATAGCAACACAAACTAGCCGTTCTCTTTATTGCGCTGACTAAAAATAACTCAGGAAAGCTCTGGGAAATCCCGTGCTCTAAACCAGTCCATGGCAAGAGAGCAGGGGGGACAGAGAGCACGGGGAGCGCAGGAGGCACATGGGCAGAGAAGGGGTACAGGCTTTGAAATGTAGTGCTCCGTGGGACACGTCAGAAAGCAGATGCAGCTTTTCCCTGGAGTGCTTCCTGGAGGTCGTGGAAGGCACCACAGCCCCAGAAGACAGATCTGGGAAGAGCAACAACGTGAGTAAAACTCAGGTTTTACTGAGTCACCTCAGTAAAACCTGCAGGTGACTGAGGCTTGAGGGCAGCAAGAAAACTGAAAAGACCTGTCTCGCCTTTTGGGGTCATATGGGCACAGCCTCCAGCAAGGGTATTTCAAGGCAAGGACCTGGAGCTGTGGTCCTTTGTCCCTCTTCTATTGCTGACTACCCCTCCATCTCTCACTGGACATTTGTCCTGTCCCCTGCCCAGAAGCATCTGTGTGACATGGGGCCTCCCTGGGCAGGCAGCTGCCTGGCCAGGTACCAGGCAGCAGACCATGCCCTCAGCGTCTCCTGACACCAAGGAGAATTAACCCAGAGGGGCTCCCAAAAAAAAGCCAATGATCCCTGGCTCTTGGACCAGTGAACACTAGTCCCATGGAGCAGTCTGTATTGGAGTCATGGAGAACCTGGCACATTTCCTTGTTTACTCTGGTTCTGTAGAAATAGGAGCAGAATTTGTATGGTGAAGGGGTTAATATTTCTCAGATCCTGCAAAAATTCTTTTCTGGCTGTGTAAGCAGGCAAAATTAACTGTTCCCATTGGGACAGGGAGAGGGAAGGTGTCCTGACCAACAAAAAACAGTCTGCTACAACTCTTTGTTTGGCAACAGGAATTCCCTTTCCATCTTCTGAATGGGATCCAATAAGGACAGAAATTATTTTCACACAGGACACGGTATCATCCATCAGTCTAGAGGAGGATGAAGAGAAGACTGGGGGCAGCCGGGAAATGTTTGGGGGCCCTCTGAATTGGGTTTTGGTAGGCAACACCCAGGGCAACCCCCTTAACCTCCAGTGAGTCATAGTAAAACACAGAAGGCATATTCCTGCTCCTAACATTTGGAAAGCAGACATACAGACAAGATAGCGTTACTGTGCCATGCTCCAGTGAGCAGCCATGAGGACTTGTGACAGCTGGTTTAATCAGAAGCAAAATAAAATGGTGCATACAAGAAAATTAATTTAGCAAGAGATGACTTTTACAGCCCTGCTCACTGTGAAGTACTGACAGTGGGAGTGTGCTCTGGGCATTGACCAAACGCCGTGCTATTCAAGAGGAAAATGTTGCAGAATTTAGTCATTTACCAAGATTTTTGGAGGAATTATGTGGATGCTGCAGCTTGTATTAGTCTGCAAAACAAATAAAGACATCGCTAGCACTGGTTATTCAGACAACTTGTCAGGGGATGACATGTTAGCTTGAAACAGCCGATGGTCTGGAGGTAACAGGGCAGAGCTGCTGTGCTTGGTGTTGATAATTTTAGGATTATTGCCTCTAAGGTTTGAGTTACAGGATGAGGTGGTGGCTGTGTACAGCAAGAGGGTCTTTACTTCAAGTGCCACTATTTCTGGAGCTCATCACAGTAGGGGGAACCTTGCCTTGAGGAATCCTTGATCCTGCAAGCTGCCTCTCCCTCCTTTTGGGTAGGTGAGAGGGTCTGGCTGGGATCCGTGGCAGGCATCAGTGCAGGACTTGAAGAAGGGTTTGTCCCTGCTGAGCCCTAAAGCCTGCCCTTCTGCAAGTGACCCCACAGGGATGCTCTTGACCTAAAATGCTTTTGCTGGGTCTGTACCAGTTTCATTAGGACAATAAAACTGCATGTGTTCTTGCATGAACTGGAAAATTCCTACTCGATGAGCCTGAAGAATGGGGCAGGCTCTGGCTCACCTGCACTTCTATGCATCAGGAACGTCACTGTGTCTCAATGAAACTGGATCTCCCCTTGCTTTCAAAGGCTTCTCCACACACAGAGTCACAGGGCTGAAGGCACCCAGAGGCTTCTCTTGCCTACCAATCTGCGCCTGTCTTTATTTGCAGAGCCTTTTTCAGCAATGATGTTGATTGTTTTGCCAGCCAGTTGTTCAATTTACAACCTGGAAACATCTGACAGAGTCCAGCTTTGAACATGAAGTCTTGTGCAATGCTGATGCCTTATGCACCTAAGCATCCTCCTTTAGGCAGTTTCCTGCCTTATCCAGTGATGGCACCATCTGAAGGTTTCACATTCCTTAGAGGAACATCCAAGAGAGTGTGAACAGAGCTCAGGTATGCAATGGCATTAATCTTTTCCAGTCAGACCAAACACAGATTGGGCTTTGGTAAGGATATCCATCTCACTGCGCTATACTCAGGTAACACTGATACTTCTCCCTGCAGTATTCTCTTGGATACCAAAATCCAGCCAGCTTCTTAGGACTTACTCCAATATTTCACACTTACCCTGCTGTAGCTACACTGCTGAACAGCTCAGCAGGCTCTGCATATAGACATCAACTCCCTTTCCTACAAGGGTTTCTACAAGCCCTCAAAGCTTTTATCCAATGCTATTCTGTCACTCTGACCTTCCACCTCTTTCTGGTCTCTGTATAAAATGGATCAGTTAGAAAAACAAAGTTTCTCTGTCCTGGGATTATATCAGCAGAAAATGTATGCAATGGGTTGAAAACAGCCCTTGTGCAAAATCAAATGTGCAATGTGGGATCAAGTGCATGCTCCAAGCCTGGTACCAAACCTGACTCTCATCATGGAGAACAGCAATGCCCATCTTTTCTCTATCCAGAAGAGTTACTCTCAACCACTGTGGGTTACAGCCATCTGGATTCATTTCTCGCCCTCCTGCAATACATGTGAACTGAAATCCTGTCCCAGTTCACCTCCTAGAGCTCACCTCATCTGCTGGTCCTCAGAAGTAACAAAGCATGGGGAGATATGGTTAAACAAAGACTTGTTTTTCATAAGGTATAACTGCACATGCCCAAACCATGGGGTAGCTGGCTGTGGCTCCCATGTATTAAAAGCTAACATCTGAAACTTCCTCCTGAGGTCAAATTCAGCAGTTAAATTCTGCATGTTTGGTTTTATAATGGCAGAAATGCCTTTTCTTCTATTACTTTCAGTGAGTGAACTGGGCTTAAGCTTCCCAAAATGGCCTTCTTGGACAGAAACCAGACTGCAAAATTTCAGCCTAGAAGTTAGGAGTGTAAAGAAGTAGTAGGCAACAGGAAAATACCCTTCAACTACCATCAAATAACTTGGGCCTAACATGCGGTCTGCAATGTGTAAGGTTTTAAATGTTAGGTGCCATTTGTAAAAGAGCAGCCCCATGCACTGGGCCCCGCAGAGCAGCGTCAGGTACGCACACCTCTTAGTTGCCACTACCGCTCCATACTTGGGCAATGGGGTGTCCTGCACATTGTCTGAGTGTGCCCGCTTTTACAGAGTGGACTTAGCAGTTCAGGAGACGTTATACATATTTCTGGCCACTGACTGTATTTCCAGTGCTTGCAATGCTATCACAAATGTCACAATATTTTGCTTAAAGCTCCAGCTCCTGGAGTCCTGTGATTAAAATGCCTTTGGTGGCAGGCAGCATAAAATCTGAACGCTTAAAGAAATAAACAGAAGAAAAATGGAAAGAACCTGCATTTATCAGTCTTAAAACTATGTGATCATTTTGACAGTCATGATTTTTGTCATCCTGCTCAAGTTTTCTTAATGTTTGATTTCGGCAATACTATATTGAGAAGGCGTCTGTTGCTGGCTATCTTGATACGGTCCTTTAGGAAGGCAACTACATGAGAGGGTAGAGGGACAGGTAGGGTGCAGCAAGCAGTGCTAGAGCCATGTTCTTAGTGAGTTGTTGTTCTGCTGTTTAGACAAGAGCTGCATCACAGTCTTCGAGGTTAGCTAGAAGAGACAAAAGTGACACAGCCTTTGGAAAGTTGTGATCTTAGCAGTGAACTGAAGGGGCCCTTGATAAGAGAGAGGATAATCCTCTACCTGGGTCCCAGATAATCAGAGAGTCATGCACATGGAGCCTGAGGCTAGGTCAGGATGGAGTTATCCATCGAGCAGAGCTGAGCTCCCAATATCATTTCTCCAGTGGTGCTACAGGTTTCATGATACACCTGCAGGTGCAGCATTTTCGTTCGCTTACTTTTTGGGCTCCAGCATCTGGCTTTCTGTTGCTGAATGTTTACATGATAATACTGGCCTGGAGCTTGTCCTTCAGGCTTGAATGCCAGGTTAGCTAGGATGAATGTGGTCAGAGAAGCGAAAGCATGGATATCACCAGCCATTCAGCAGTCTGCAGCAGGCAGGTCCAGCTGGGATTCCATTGGCCTCAAGTGTACACTGACAGTTCTGCCCTGTGGGTTCCTGGCTGGGCACAGGCACAGATCTGGGTATGTCTCACTCATCAAGGGGCTGCTTCTCCACGTTGGGGCCAAGGCAGTTACCCACTGCTTCCTTCTTCCACAACCTCCTGGAATGGGCCCTCTCTACCTCTTCCTTGTTCTGTGGGTCTGATCCTGCCACAGAGGTTCCTGACTTTTACAGGAGGACATGAGATTCTCTGCCCTTGCCTATGTGAAGAGCTTTGTGAATCTTCTGCTTGGAGTTGGATATGCTTGTTCTGCTACAGGGACCTCTGCAGGTCAATTTTTGGATGGTGTAAGCTAAGCATCTCTCCTGACTTCAGTTTGAGCAGCGGCATTATAATCTGCGTGGCAAATGCTGGGCGCTGTTGTACAGCACCAGGACCATAATATTTCTACAGGGCAGGAAGCAAAGTCCCCCCAGTAGCAATCTGCTCAGAGCTGAGTGGGTCTGAGCAGGCAGCTGGTGCCACACGGTGCCCCAGCAATGCCTAAGATAAACACAGCCCCTCTGAGCCAGGAGTGGGTGAAAAAGGCAGAAAAAGATACTCACGTGGCATGATGCCTTGGTCTGCCAGCTGCTCACGGGTCCTTCTCTGCTGAAGCCGTAGCTGTAAAACTGTGAGAGAGAGAGTGTCAGGAAAAGATGCAGGATTTTGGAGAACAGGTCTTACGAGGAGCGTCTGAGGGAGCTGGGGTTGTTTAGCCTGGAGAAGAGGAGACTGAGGGGAGACCTTATCGCTCTCTACAACTACCTGAAAGGAGGCTGTAGAGAGGYGGGTGTYGGTCTCTTCTCCCAAGTAACTAGCGATAGGACAAGAGGAAATGGCCTCAAGTTGCACCAGGGTAGGATTCAATTGGATATTAGGAAAAATTTCTTCACCGAAAGGGTAGTCAGGCATTGGAACAGGCTGCCCAGGGAAGTGGTGGAGTCACCATCACTGGAGGCGTTCAAAAAATGTGTGGATGTGGCGCTTCAGTTTAACACATGGTTTAGTGGGCATGGGTACTGGATTGATGGTTGGACTCAATGATCTTAAAGGTCTTTTCCAACCTTAATGATTCTATGATTCTATGATTTTCCTGAGGTATTAATACATCTATTACGGATGATGTGCCGGGGGTCTGTGTGTGGCACAGAGACCTGGCACTGATCCCTGCTGCTGCTGCTGGACCAGCCTTGGTGCAGCAGAGTGCTCCAAGCCAAGGAGGACTGCCAGGGGGGAGCCGCATAGCCTGCACTGACCCAGACCTCACTTTTGCAGACAGCTGAGCAGGGCAGGGCTGGTTCTGATGCAGATAGTACCCTAGCACCTGGGACAGACTGATCGCTGCCTGGCACCTGTAATAGAAGCCTCATGGCTTCAGCTCAAAGAGTTGCTCAGAGAGAGAGTCCATGTGTGGGCAAAGGGTGCTGGCTGGGAGGGAGGCTGGGTTTGAATGTCCAGCACTACCTCCTGCAGCTGGATATTGCCACCCTGTGTTCTGGGAGGGTGAAGAACCTGTTATAAGTCAAGAAAGTGGAGTAAGGTGGGTTCAGAGGTTTTTGAAAGAAATGGTAAGTATGATAAATACTTTGTCCATAAAGGTCTTCTGTGCCTTATTGTTTATTAGGTAGCCCCCATGGTATCATCTTCTATCGATTTATTCCCAGACATAACTGAAACATGAAAGCAAACTGAGTTCTGCACAGTGGTGCAGTGGTGCTGGCCATAGAGAAACAATGCAGAAGATAATTATTTTGACATTATGACATGTATTTTGGCCACATCCAAGTATCCGTGTGCACTCTAAGATTTGGGATGTGTGTCTACATTTTTGGTTGCTTTTTAGATTTGTTCAGGTTTAAGGGCAAGGAACAAAAATGAAGAACAGTAAAAATGGCTAAGAGGTAGCTGAGAGAAATCAAGCATCCTGATGACATGAGGAGGAACTGTACATCTAAAATGGGGTTATAGAGAAGATAGAGCTAGACTCCCCTCAGGGGTGCACGGCAATAGAAGAAGAGGCGATGGTCACAAGCTGCAACAAGAGAAATTCTGATTGGTTATTAGGGGAAAAAGTCACCATGAGAGTGGTGCAGGCCAAGACAGTGGCCCAGAAATGATGTGGGATATCCATCCTGGACATGATCAGAGCTTCCCTGGAGAATGTCCTGAGCAACCTGATCTAATTTTGAAGTTGACCCTACTTTGAATGGGAGGTTGGAGTAGAGACTTCCACAGGTCCCTTCTGTCCTAAATTTGTATGCAGTTCTGTATTTTGGTGCGTGAACCTGTGACTGTGTGCATGACATTTGGTGTGGAAGCCAGCCTATCTCCCATAATTACTCCAGAAGCATTTAAACTTCTGCCTAAAGCAGAAATTGGCAAGGTCCTCAGAAGTGGTAGGTGCCATCTCTGTCCTTGGTGATCCAGGAACACCATGAGTGTAAAAGAAATGTTCAATGTGTGCTAAGAGCAGAAGGGATGAAACTGAGAGTCAGGGCAAAAGCACCTGCCACTGATACTGATATTGCATGAAAGCTGCCACCTGCAAGGACACCATGAGACCCTGTAAGCCAGCAGGAGATTATGGCCTCCAGAAGGTTTTTAAGCCTATAGAAACTGCACATTTTTCAATATTAGAATAAGCCACTTCTCCAGGACTCTTGCACAGCTAACGGCTGATGACTACCCTTGGGCTGAGCCCTTGCTACCAGGAGCTTTGACCCCAATGCCACTGGCTCTACTATGTTAGGGCCAAGACTCATACCCTTCTTTCATGCCCTAAGGACTTCTTCTGATATCTCTGAAACTGGGAGGTCCCCGAAAGTAGAACTTTCCAACTCCGTCATCCTCCTGAGGGCCTGGCAGCACATTTTTAGCCCTGCAAGGCTTGGCACTAGATGCAGATATGCTTACTATACTGAGGGACGTGTAGATAATGTGGTAAGGAGAGATTAGTGCCATCTCTGTATGAACCCTGTATGAACTGCTCTGAGGACCTGCAATCTCCAGTATACCTTCCTTTTGGAAACAATGCACTGTCACTAAGTGGCTTAGCGGCATGGCCTCAACTACAGAGCATCAATTAGGCATCTAATGAAGAAGACACTCCGGGACATACCTCTCAATATTTACAGCATGCAAAGACAGCCCACCATACATTGCAGACTGCCTTGTGCAAGGCTACAGACCTCTGTGTGGCCCAGGACTGCAGAAGTTAGATCATCCCATCACTCAGGTAACCCTGCCTGTACTTTGAGTTAGTAACATATTCTACACCTTTGTTTTTCCAAATTTGTCTTTAAGATAGATACCAGTGTCACAAGGTAAAACATAAAACTCATTTCCATACTTTCCTCCTGGAGATTCAGTACAGGTTGCCAGAAGGACACATATCTTCCAGCAGTCACAATATAGCTGCATGCGTATCTCCTGCCTACCAGCACAGTCCTTTAGCTTCCCCTAGAGAGCTGGTGTTGAAAGGGGAAGAGAGGGAAGAACAGCTTTTTTCTCCTTGTGAGCAACCTGCTGAGCTCTGCCAACATCTCATGTTTACAATGTGACATGGGCTGGACCTGAATAATAATCCCTTCCAGAGGGGTCCCCAAAGCACAAGGCTCTCTGAGAAAAGGCCTCCAAATTGTTTTTCATGCTGACAGGCATAAAGGTTGTGACCCAGCAGTGACACAAGCTGTTCTGAGCATGAGAGCTAAGCTCTTCCATGGGTGAGTGGCTATGGGCAGGCCACGCAACCTCCCCAAGATGAAAAACCAAGCATTGTTCATCTTGGGCAATGCTGAGTTTACAAACTTCCTGGCCCATTCTTAAGCCACAGGGCAAGGAGGAAAAATTTATCCAGCCTTGTCTGTTCAAGGCAAGCTGACAGAAAATGTGAGGACGGGCATGTGCAAATGCAGGTAATTTCCAGGAGCAGCCCAAACTTGACGGTTGAAGCAGTTATTTCAGCCACTGAATATTCATCCAGATCTGGTCCTCCTATAGCATGTCTATGAAATTCCAAATCCTGTTCCAAACTATCTGAAGAAACATAGCTGTGAACAGTGTCAGACAATAACACTGAACATCCCTGCAGGAAGAGATAAAGCAGCCACTACTTTTGGCAGCCTCTGAGTCAGTGTTGCAGCTTGCAGCTTGGCGGATACCAGCTCAAGGCTTGCATCTTTCCCTTACAACCAACAATGCTTAAAAACAGGGCTGGAGGAGCCCCTGGGCACCATCCAAACAACCACCATTTAGCTGCTTCTTGAAGGGGACTTGAAATCTGTTGAAGCTGTGTCTGACCCCATCTGCATTCCTGTCCTCTTCCTTTGCTATGTGTCTGGAGGCCTGAGCTCTGAATGCTGCCTGTGACTCACTTTGAAGATGCTGTCACCCACCACGTAAGGGAATTATTTTTTTCCTGAATATTTTATTTTTCAAGGGAACTGCTTTACTAACACTTCAGAGGAACAGTTATGTTACAAAGAGTGATGGCTGGAGTACCGTTGGTGAGACAGTCTTGGTCCCACACCTCCAACATCCCTGTTGTCTGTTTGCACCAGCTTGGATGGTAAAAAGTAGCCCCAAGGGAACAGTCATGCACACTGGTCACCCTGTGGTACCAAGCTGTGCTGGCACCATCAGCTGCCATCGGCTGAGAGAGAGCCTTGCTTTCAGCAACGCTGCTCCCTCCTATGGCACCCCATGATGAGAAATCCCTCCTTAGATGATGCGAGGCATGTCAGAGCTATTCCAGTGGTTTTGCTTGTGAACTTTTTCTGTTAGAAATACTCTTCTCTTCTACGCTAGGACAAAGTCCCATTTAGTGATACAGTTTCCAGAAACATCCTCTGCAGCAGGGCTGTGTCATCAGTGCCGAGAAGATCTCCTGGCGTCAGTCATAGCTGACTCTGGTGGCCCAAGCTCTGAGCACTGCCCATGACTTGCAGTCATGAGTCATCCTCCTCCCTAGGAGTTGACCGCAGAGCTTTAGGAAGCTAAAGAGGACAGCTTGGGCCTTGCCTGGCCTAGTAATGCACTGAAAAAGACATGTTCAAATCCTCCCTCCACCCCAGGAGCAGGCAGACCTGGCCTTCTGCTTCAATCTGTGGGGGCACTTTGAGTCTAGTGCTCAGCAGACAGACAGGATGGGACTTTTATCATCTGCATCAGAGCATCTCCCATGCTGGGGAATCGCCAAAGCACTCATAGCACTCTCATCTCTAGGGAATTGACTTTAACAGCACAGGGGGCTGAGCAGGACCGAGGCACATTGCCCAGGGCAGTTGGGGAACTGCTCTTCTTGCAGGGCTTGGGACTAGGGCAGGCAGGCAAAGCTGGATCAGAGCCCATCCCTTCCCACCAACACTTATGTAGTGGCCAGAGCAGGTTTGCTGCAAACTCTGAGGCTGCACGGGGCTTTCTCAGCATTCAGCTCAGCCTCACAGCTGAGACGAGCTGCCCAGGTGGAGCTGCAGGTCCATTGCTGCTTCTTGACTTCTGACCCAGCTTCTATCCCTATTTGACAGCTCCTCTGGGAGTGGGAGTGACTGAGGCAGAGACCCTGCTTCTTCAGATCTTCCCAGCTCCCTTATGTGTTTTCAGGTGAAATCCCAATGATTGCTGGTTTCCTTCCTGCCTGGGCTGCACCAGGACCTTTGCTGTGGTTGGGAACCACATTCACAACCGGTGCAATTGCTGTGCTCTCGTCTTCCTCTGAAATAAGTCACTGCTGATACCAGAACTGATGGTTGGGCAGTTGCCTGCTGCTCCCTGCACCTTGCACTGCTCCCTGCACCAGCTTGTGCTCCTGGGCTGTGCAGTGAAGTGGACCAGCAGAAGCACCACCTTATGCCAGTTTGACCCAAGTGCGTGACCATCACAGGAGTCAGCAGTTTGGCAAACAACTGAAGCTGGCACTGTCACTGAAAAAAGCAGCAGCAAGTCACTGTCCCCTCTGTCAACCACCCCAGCAGCTCATTCCTGCCCTCCATGGCCCAGAGCTGGGGTTTTAAGAGCATGAGTGCAGCTCAGTGGTGCACAGGATGGGGACTGCTCTGCTGGGGCCAGGGGGGAGTTGGCAGCAAATTGAGAATGGGGTGATAGGGAGGAGCGACTCCTGTTTTCAACAGCAGCAGCTTTGTTGCATGTCAAACAGCAGCTAAGCAAACGTGAAACGTGTTTGTCCATGGTCATGGTGTATACCAGAGGAACCTGGTGACTCGCCCCTGCTCACACACTGGGTGGCAGAAAATGGCCCTGTTTTGGACACAGCCTCCCTTGAAAGGCAGGACTGCTGCCGGCTTTGAGACTGTCTTTACAGATGATGTCTGACGCTTTCCTGTGTGAGCATGCCAGGGGGAGAGAAGCTGCCTAATGGGAGATGCACATGGGATCCTTCAGTTGTCCCAAGGTCCTGACAGGGCAGGAGCAGGGCTGGCTCAGTGGCAGGGTACAGTTGTGTCACCTGTGGCCTTCTCAGGGCTGTGGCTGTTTCTCACAGCTGCATCAGGAGCGGGAACTTGTATTCAAAGCCGGATGTCCAAATGGTCAGGGCAGCTGGGAGCAGGCGGTGCTCTTTCCTGACCAAGCAATGGGCTGACATCAAGCTCCTGATGTGGGGGCTGTATTTGGATGAATGTAGAGTCACCCTGAGCTGGGTGACCGGCCAGCCAAACTCCTGGGTGCCACCACCGGCAGGGTGAAGCACTGATCCAGCAGAGCATCATAGGGCCTGCTTTTCTGGAGCTGCTGTTTTGCAAAAACACCTTGGCCAGCCCCTATCCTGAGCCCCTCCATGGCTCTCGGTCCATCTGCTCTGCTGATAGCCAGGTGCCACGGAGTGATTTCTCTGTAGCATCACGTCTCCAGGCCCATGTTATCCTCTGACAACATGGCCTGTGTGGGACCTGAGTGAACGGAGCTCAGCTAGCCACAGCCCAGCTGAAAATGGCACCGCTCAGCCGGGACAGCCATGGAAAGTCCTGGTCAGTCCTCTCCTGGCCAGGCACTGCCTCAGAGTGGGGCCCAGCCAAGCCAGCTTTACCTCTGCATGTGATTCTCAGCACTTGTGGAGTGGGAGTGTTTTACCTTCTCCCAGGCAGATGTGCTATAAGTTTGTGTGTTACCTGGGAGGCTGCACTGCACTGAAAATCTCATCCACATTGGTGAGAACAACATCTCTAAACCCATGTCGAGGCCTGCAGGTGCCTTGGAAAAGACATAGGACCACACCTGGGTGGCAAGGAGCCCAGACCAAATGTGCACAGGTCACCACTAATGAACAACCATTTGTGAAATCCCTCTGAGGGCTGTCCCCATCATAATGTGCAACCCCAACCTCATCATGTTCCTGAGAACATGCTGTCACAGTCCTTGAAGTAATCCCTTCAGCACCCCTGTGAGCAGCCCATACATCTTTCTCCTCAAGTACAGTGAGGTATGTTTCAATCTGTGCTATAACACATGCCTGACTGACAGAGAAACATGTCTGTCAGCTAAACCACTGAGGTATAAGATGCTGGAAAAACAAAACCAAGCACAAAGCGATCTACATCAAGTCAGTGTTTTATAGAAACTTCATGAAATCACAAAACAGTTTCATCAGTTACAGAGAGGCGGTGGTTTGAATGCACACACTGATTGTGAACTGTAGAAGTTCATGATCTGAAAGTAAACACATGCACACACTTTCTTTGGACACTGGGAAAATGAAAATAAAGGTTCTGCCAAAACGCCTGGTTTTTAACACCCTACCAAGACCTACTCTCTTCTGCCTTTATTAACCTGATGATTTTGATCCAAATCATTCCCTCCACCAGAAGTAGACAGAATAAATTTCTCTCCCATCTCAACCAGCTTCATTCAAGCCCTATGTGTATGTATGAATCCTTTCCTTCATAAAGCCAGGCGAGTCTTCTCTGCAAAATCACACCCAGGTGTCCACAATTAGGCCTGGATATTACCCCATGCCAAGCCATGCAGAGCCATATTTAGAGTGTTAAACTTTCACTTCTCACCAATTATCTGAACTACCACTGATGTTATGCACATGTTGGCCTTGTAAACTCTCTTTCCGTATCGCTGGACAGAAAAGGTCAGAGTTAAGGTTAAGTGTGCATTTGCCAGCTTTGTTTGCTCTGTCCGATGACAATGTTTCTCCACTGCTGGAGTGAATTGGTTTGTATTGAAAGCAGGAGATCACTTCACATAAACGATCATTTCTGGGAAGAGTTAAATATGTTTCTGGAACAGTCCTTAGATGTCCTAGTTGATTTAGTGCAATCCCATTGATATTTGGAGCATATGGAATAGCATGCAGGCTTGAAGAATCATCATTCCTGCAAAATTTGTCAGGATGACCTCAGATCAGTATATTTATCTTTGGCAAAACAGACAAAATAAACACGCACACAAATCCTTGAGGAAGGGGAAGGGGAACCTGAAGGCCTGCAGCATGTTGGTGATTTGATCTATCTCCTCTGGTGCGGTTCCTGGTGCCCTGCACTGGGGTAGCTACTGTCTCTTCACACTGCATGGCTATGCCGGTCCTTCATTGCGGACCACTGGAAAGAGAAAAGCAGGAGAAAACAGTGTGGTACGCAAGGGAGGATTGCTGGGCACTGTGTGAAAAAGCCGCTGCCTCCACCAGATCAGCCCTTCCTAGACAAAATCTGTTTCTCGCTACTGATGTTGCCAGATGGAAGCAAGAGACTGGAAAGCTGACCCTCGAGACGCTCTAGGAGGGACACCTATTTGCCACCATCTCCTACTTGCCACCTCCTTGCCCCACTTTCTGCCTGCTGTGTACCACAGAGATTAAAGGGATTCTGGGATGAGGAAGCAACAAGCAATATATCTCTAGCACCCTTTAATACACACATATCTCTTTCAGCTGCTCAGTGTGTGCAGGCAATGGAGAGAGATCAAAAGTTTAGTTATTAAGATTTACCTCAGCCCTCATTAACATTGGCCTGGAATCCTTCAAAAGGGATTCAGACTCGTCATGAGTCATGGAGCACAACTAATCCTTCCCAAACCTGGGGAGCAAGCGAAGCCTCACACCTGCCTGTGCAAGACCATTTCCAAAGCAATGGTGCATCGTGAAACACGGGTCCTTGGGGCTTGGCATTTCAGGGTCTGATCCCTCCTGGCCTGTCCTTTGCCTGCTCTGTGCAAGCTACACAGCTCTCTGTGTAAACTGCTACTGTCCCATGGTGTGTTACAGCCCCTGAGCCATGCAGGGGGGTGTGGTGCAAGGCAATGGGTTGTTTGAGATGTTCATCGCTCTTCCAAGTTAATGGAGCACAGTAAATCAGAGCACTGCACCTCCTGCCATCCTTGTGGGACTTCACAGCTACCAAAGTCTGCACGCGGAGCAGGGACACCAGAAGAAATTCTGTCCCATAAAAACTTTGTACATAAAAGAGATTTGACCACTTCAACCATTAAATGTTAGCTTTTCTTTTCTATTCCCCATGTTACTAAAAATCCAACACAAACTGAAAGCAGCATTATTGATTTATTTGTATTCTTCAGCATCCCTCTTTCCTCCCCTGTCTCACAGGCTGGGATGACCAGAGTTGTGCTATGGCCATGTCCCACATTACCTGCAGCTGTCCTAGCAGTGGGGAGAGGGAGGTGCAAACATGTATTTGGGATTTTGGCAAGCCCGACTCAAACACAATAAATAGGCAGAGAAATCTTGTCAAATGGGAAACCTATCTTTCACCAGGCAATAGTGAGGGATGGCAGTTGTGGGAATAAGTCATGAACCAAAGAATGCCCCCAAAATTGACTGCCCTAGAAATGTTGAAAGGCACGAGAATTTATGGACGCAAAGATCCACAGTTTACTTTTACTGAAGAATAATTTGAAAAATATGTTTAGACAACCCAGTGTTGGTTCCATAATAAAGCCAGCTTACAAATAAACCAGAAATGAGCCTTAAAAACAATACTGGTTCATTTGAAAAGAATGCAGGGACATGTAACACAGCCCATCCTCCTCTCGTCAGAAAGGTGGCAGTGTTGCTTTGTAGTTGCTGGAGGAATTGTTACAGATTGAGATTTTTTTCAAATGAACAGCAATGTACCACAATATACCAACAAAATCTAAGGAATGACTTAATCTAATGAAATGTAAGATCAGAGTGATATGGAAACCACACCAAAGCCCCGGACCCAAGTTTTGTATAATTCAGACAGACTAGGACACTTGTGTTTGCACACACACTCTTGGGTTTTCAACCAGCTGCCAACTTTGTATTTGCTGAGAAAACAAAGTTTAAGTTGACCACCCAGCTATCTAAGAGATCCTGATAACACCACTCATGTCTACCATCAGTATCATAAATCTCTAATTTCATTATCTACAATGCACAAGGAGGCAAAAACACACACGGCGTGGATGACATGCCAGACTGGGTGCATGTTCAAACGTGAGTACCCTGTTGGTTTTACAGCGTCCCGTATGACACATGCAGCTAGTTTGTCTGAACATCCTCACAGATAATATTCTCGGGGAGAATGTCACCTCTGGGAAGGTCAGAGAAAGCTCCTCGAGACATTACCATTACTTTTGACATTACCATTAATACTACAGTATGTTATATTCATTAAAAAAATTACAAGTAAAGGTACCCACTCACAAATACAGCATACTTACTATAAATAAAGCCAGTGAATAAAGGCATGAATATCCAGCAGAGGGTCTGATTTAGAAGTGACCGTCCCATAGTTCACCTTCACTCACCTTCACTCACGCTGAACGTCCTCTGAGAAGCCCCTTACCGGTGCTTCCCCTAACTTACGAGACGGAGGCATGTTTTACTTGCAAACCCTCCGAGAGTGGCAATCAATTGTGTGGCTCTGGTTTTATTTCTCTGATGATGTCACTTTAAATACTTTTCATGTTCCATTTGTTATTTTTACTTCTAAAAATGACGCATTTCTTCAAATTCATTTTTCTCCAATTAGTCACAACTTAATGGAACRAAGTCAGCTGCCTGCATGTCAGAGAGAGTGTCAGGCCCGTCTTTACTGCAATTATCGCAGACGGACCTGCAAGAGCACCTGGAATATACAGATGGTGTTAGGTACCTTGTTTATCCCAGATGCCCTTTTGGCTTGCTGCCCAAATCCTTTGCAACAGGGCCAGGGCGGGAGACCCGGGAACTGCAGTTTTACCAAAATAAACCACAGACATAAATTGAATACAATGAAAAACCAGGGAAAAAAAAGCAACAGAGAGGAAGGAAGATGCATTTCTCCACTTGCCGAATAGCCTCTGCAAGAGCAAAGCCGTGACAGCTCTGCGACCCCCTGAATATTTTGCTCGCATGCTGCTTCCAAACATTTAATGCAAAACAGTCTGTGGCTACGGCTTGCCGGAGAGAGAAGTTTTAAGAGAAATCTCAAGGTTTCCCCTACCTGATCTGAACTTGCTCCGAATCAGCAAGGAGTGCTCAGACCCCAGGAGTGTCATGGTGACTCGGGGACCAGATCCAGACGCCCCTCACTTAAACCATGAACTTCCTCCACAGAGAAAAGCCGACCAGATCACGGCTAGTGCTCAGGATTCATCCAGCTCTCCTGGACTCTCTGGGTGCTTTTACAGCCGGCTGGCTAGAAGCAGCAAGTGGCTTTGAAAGATTTGGTCCCATCCAGCACTGACCCTCCACAGACACCAACTGCTCCCCCTATGCTGTGTTGAACTAATTAACGTGGAGCTAGCGGGAGCCTCCTCCTGCCCGGAGTTTACTACCAGCAGCTGGGTGTCCTGGCTGATGTCATCGTCTAGCAGGGAGCAGCAACTATCGGAAAGGGTCTTAGCAAAGACAGAAGTTTGATATCTGATACTAATTACTACCGGCCGGTACACAGCCAATCAGGGCGCTCCCCGACTTGGCTGACTTTGGGAGCTGCTCGGAAATATCAACAGAGCGAGGGCTTAACTCTTTGCAGCATGGTGCGAGGCAGGCCCCGTGACCTCTAGCTCCCATGCTGGGGCGGCCAGTGTGGTTTTGGGGTCTGTGTGCTCCTAAGACGAAGGAAGGGCTGGGGTCAGGGCAAGCGTCCTGGGCAAGGGGACAACTACGCGCAGGTCCTTCTGTGTGAGTGCAGTGTTGGATGCCCTTCCTGTCAGGGAGCCAGAAGACGTGGCTACTGGGCAAATGGAGCTGTGACTCCGGCCGCTGCTGCTGCTCATCTGGCTTGTTTGGGTGCTGATGCACAGAGCAGGCTGTGCCCTGGGCTGTGCAGATCTGGTCTGTGGTAGGAAGCTGAAAGTGAACACAGGGGTGCTCAGGTGTTTCAGCTGCACTTCCCTTCTGCAGCGTAGGCGTGCCCAAAGCTGTGCTGCTTGGTGCACACCTTTGTCAGTATGTGGCTCCATCCATAGGATTATCCGCTTGAGATGCTCACATACTCTGTGACTCAGGTAGCACATGCTGCAGGCACTCAGGACATGTCCTCTTGTTTTGTTACACACAGACACTCAGAATGATGCCAAATAAATGAGGTAGGGCTAAATCTTGACTTAAAGTTTCCTGTGCTACAGATGAGCACTGTAATCCGAAGGAGGCTGAGCACAGCCATGCGCTGGACATAGCTGCAATGAAGCATGCTTCTCCACCTTCCAAATATTCTCTCAAAGAAGAAAAACTTATTGCAAACAATCAAAGTAAAGAGATGCAGATCCTTTGAGGGTCCCCATCCCCAAGCCCATGTCTGGCTCACTTGAGGTAAGTGGAAGGAAATGAACTGATGGCACCTTTTCCCTTGTAACATAAGTGGTACAAGTTAAGCTAAGTCAAGGACAAGTCTCAACTTCCCTGACACATGGGTCTCACCTGGGAAGCTGCCTAGATTCCTGCTAGATCATAAACATCCTCCTGAAAACTCTTTCAGACCTGTTTTATTTTTGTTTGATTTGTTGTTTGGGTTTTTTTTATCCTCTGGTTTCTGGGAAGTCCTGTTATACGTTTGGCTTCATTATAGGAATTTCAGGGCTTCTAGACTCCCAGGCCAATTCTATGAGAGACCTTAGAAACCCGGTAGCCCCAGAAGCTCTGATTCCAGCAGTGCCCCACTGAGACTTGAGAAGTGCTGGGGTCCCTCACCCTCATGTAGTCCATGCGATGTGGCTGAGCTGAGCCCTCTATCTGTTGTGGGCTGGACATGTGGTTTCCTGGTCATGCTACATCTGATGAAGTGGATATTCCTTAATGTCTGACGGGGAAGAGGTTATTGAAATAAATTCATCTCCAGGCATGGACCTTAGTCAGTAAACAGAGCCCTACTGCAGTGTCCAGCAAGCTGGCCAGGAGGCTTGTTCCTTACTAATCTTTCCTAATGTTTAGTCCGCTATGTTTGAAATTTCAAACTAAGTCCATTAGTCCATCTAATGGACTGCTCCTTGTATGTAGTGTTGTCCTGAAACAAATGCCACCATTGAGCAGAACCTCACCACGAGCAGCTCAAGGACAAGACAGGACTCATCGACACCCACAGTCTCAAATTGCACCTTCTTGTATTTTTTTTGCATTGCAAAATCCTGTATGATTTACTGTCCCTGCTAGACAAAGCCCTGCTGAAGTATCCTTGCTCCCTTTGGAGACTGCAGGTCCCTAATGTCTTCTYCGTCGTGCATTAGCTGGACCTGCCTGAGGAGGCTCTGGCCATTCAGCACCTCATGTGCTGATCTCACCCTGGATCTGTTCCTCTACCCCTTCAGGACTATCTGCAGATGTGATGGATGGGTCCCTGGTTCCACGTCAGCCATGACAATGCACATGTCACCCAGGATCCCAGAGGAACGGTCTCCAGGACTTTTTCAATCTAATGCTATGTCTTTCTGTGAGAATGAGCTCTGCTTCCTCAGTCCCTTCTTGCTGCTACTGGAGTGGTTCATGTTTGTGTCTTTTTCTGCCTGAAATCTACCATCTCCAGTCTTTTGAGTTCAGTGGAAGAGGAGTGGAGTGCAAGGGAGACACTGCACGGTGTAATCCTGCCTCGGATAAGTGTTCCTGTGGCAGTAAAAGGCATCAGCAGGGATGGCCTAGGACCACCAAAGAGCAGTGAGCTGCCCAAAGTGCACTGTGTAGGCACAGGAGCTCCAGGCCTGATAGCAAATGCTTGGAGGAAGCTGGCAGGACAGGCCTGGTCCCTGCTGCAAGGCACTCTGCTGGGTGGGCTTTTCTCATCACCTCCACAACTGGCACCTTGTGTCTTCTGAGGCATGTGCACAGAAGAGGACTTGTCGAAAGACCCCACATCAAGGATGTAGACAGTGCAGGAGCCTTCTAGTCCCCTAAAGCCTTTGAGTATCATAGTCTTCCTGCTTTCATGGAGATGCATCAGCCACCTAAATGACAAATGAAGACCAAGGACTTTTGTTTTCTAGCATGGACTACCAAAATGATTAGTGGGTGAGATGGATATAGGTTGAGGTCTCCTAATTTTTCAGAGCAGTCTGGAGGTGCCTCTAAAGCAGTGAATAAACCAGAACCAATTAAAAAATTCAGTTTTTGACTTTCAGAAAATTTTTCACATGGTCCCACACAAGTGTGGTGAAAACTCAGAATTGTTCCAAGGCAGAAAGCGAAGTATTGTGATGAGTCAAAATCAGGAACACACAAGAAAAGGAAAAGGCAATGATCAACAGGGAAATAGGCCAAGCCAATATTTATTATTTTTTTTTAGATGGGGTAGGGGCTGCAAAATGTGCAGCTGAAAAAGTAAACAGGTTAGTAAAATCCCAGATAGATCAAGAAATTGATGTGTGGCCTGCCTCAGCTGAGGAGGATGGCCAGACAGTGACAGATGGAGCCCGTTTGGTGTGGATAAATTCCTTTCTTTCATGTCAGAATGGAGGATGAACCCTGCAAACTCCCCAAGCACGGAAGCCTGGGAGATGGAGTCATGCAAAGATCACAGGTTCCTTGAGCTTGAGTCACTGTGAGTGTGTACAGAGGCTAAGTGGATGAGATGGTGTCTATGCTTCAGAATAAAGCTTTCTACTTACTTGTTTGGTGGCTGTTCACCCAGATTAATGCAAAGTGTCATGTGATATAGCAGGCACATCCTGGTTGGTAATTTACTAGGGTTGTACATGGTGTCCCACCTGGCTGGCCTGACCTCCATTTTAATGGATACCTTTGTTCCTCCCTATTCTTTTCTCAGGACTTCTTATTAATCTGCAGACAATTCCTGAACAGTTCCCCTGGAGGGCACATGTTAGACCAGGACTACATATGTGAGGTTGTACTTGCCATGTATCCCAGGGCATGTAAGTAGTTCTCCGCTAGCTGAAAGGGTGAGCCTGCCTCTGTCTGAGCACAATTACACCAGATATTTAGCTGTGTGAGGCACCTAAGCATCCACAGCATGAGTTTCTCAGTGCCAGGGTTTGCTCAGAAGAGATATCAGAGCCTGTCCTGAACGCCAGTGCCTGTGCAGGATTGCTGGTGTTATGGCTTTGCTCCCTCTTCCCTGGGATTACAAGCCCATGAGGGAATGGATGAGACTGCTGCAACTTTCTTTAATTCCTTTTTCTTGTCAGCTACAACTTGTTGGCCACTAATAGTCGTTGCCCTGAACTCCCAGATCCCAACAATCAGCATTGGCACTCTGCTGAGTGACACCAAAAATGAAAGGGAAGAGAAGGAAGATTGAAGTGTTGACAGAGGGGCTCAAACTGCTGCATACAGTCTCATCTAAAAACTCATCTTTTGGTTAAAACAGAATTTTCTTAGGGAGGCTGAAGAGAAACAGTGTCAGCACAAACAACATCTCAAGATGATCTTGCTTATCTGGCACTTCTCTCCATGCAGCTCCCTGTCTGGGTGGTGTTGGAGCCACCAGTCTGAGAGCACTGAGGTGCCCTTCTGTGAAGGCTGTGAAGTGACTGTACTGGTCACTTTGGCAGCTACTAGACATGGGGCTGTTATTTCTCAAGTCTGATGTGACCCCAGTCTCTCTTCCTTGAGTGTTAATTGCTAATGCTGGGCTTTTGACTGTGGAGATGCATAGATGGGTCATTTCTCTTCCCCGCTCTGTGCACTATTTACATTTATTGATGTTTAATCTCATCTGATGTTTTGTCTTTCAGGCATTCAGCATGGAGAGAGCCTTCTGCAACTGTTTGCAGGAAGTTTTACTTCTAACTGCTTTAGTACTTTTGAATCATTAGCCTTTTTCCATAATGTTTCTGCTGAAGAGCCCTCTCCCAGCACATGTTCCTTTGGAACGCCACAAACTACCTCACTCAGATGTGAAAAATGGCCATTTATTCCTATCATCTTTAACAAGTCATTAGTCCCTGGAAGGCTCTTCCTCTTCCCACCTACAAGCTTGGAGCTAGAGATGTCTGAGGAGAAATCTCATTGAAAGGTTGGTGGAAACCCACAGCCACTGTGTTCTTTGGCCCACTCTTATCTGTGCAGTCAGTGAATACTTCAAAGACTTTTGAGCAATTGGTGGGCATGATAACCCTCATACATAGAATTCCTCCATATTTCTGTTAAATCTATTCAACAAATTTGCAAACTGGAATGAACATCTACTTGTTTATAGTTCCTTGGGTCCTCACTGGAGACTTTTGTAAAAATGAACATCAGATTTACCACCCTCCTCCACCCATGGCAGATAAGGATGTTGGGTCTCACACCATGCTTTGAATCACAGACGTGTTCCTTTTTGAATATTTCAGAGTTCTGCAGTCCTCTGTGACTACCAAGTCCCAGAGATTTGTTACTACTCATCTGACAAATTTCTTCTAAAATCCCTTCTGATGCTACTTCAACAGCTCCTTAATCACATTCCTAGGAAAGACAGACCCCCGCATACTACTGGCCCTGGAGATCTTATTACCTGGCCACCATCCTTTCCACCTCTTGCTCTTCTGCTGGTGCTTGCAATGGCTATTCCTCTCTCCTTGGGATGCTTTACATAGTATGCCAATTTTTTATCCCAAATGAGGGCAATGCCCTGCCCTTACCAAGCCAGGTAAGTAAGGTAAGTTAAGTTGCACAGGCGCATAGGGGAGAAGCAAGCCAGTTCATGAGCTCCACTAGGCACCCTACGTAGGTTCCTACTGCCACCTACCCACCTGACATCCTCTCAGAGAATTAACTAAAGCCCAGTGTGCTATTTACCACTCAATTTAATGCAGAGAGAAGCCTGTGATGGAATTAAGTGATAATGAAGAAAGCCAGTTAGATTGTTAAACAATGCCTGAGTCTGGTTGGGCCAGGAGAAAATTCTGCCACCTTGTGAACACTGTACACATGCTGTACCCCCAGAATACCTCCGTGGGGAGCAATGCCACAGGTCTGGCCTAGGTCTTGCAAACTGCTGCCTCTCCCTGCTAGGGCAGGTGTGGGAAGGGATCAAGCACACATGGACTCTGGTGGGAGGCCATGTTATTAGTTGACCCCAGGCTTCTGAGATGGTGAAGATACAAAGTCCTGTGATGCTGATTCTAGGACCTGCCCTTAGAAATCCTTTCTCCCCTCTCCAAAACTGAACAGCCACAAACTATGCCCTGTAAAACCATGCCACTGACAAAGGCTGAGATTTTAGAAGACTTGAAAGACATTTTCTTCTTCTCCTCTCCCCTCCTCCCTCCCTCCCTCTCCCTCTCCCTTTCCTCCTCCAGGGAATACCAGTGTCCAAACCTTGCAAGTTCACTGTCCACGCATGTTACTTAGGAGGTGACGCAACCTCTAAGAGAGGACTCATCTCCACAAATGACTCAACTGCTGAATTCACAGTCCAGAGCTAGTGTTTCCCTGTGCTGGTCATTACGTGAGAGTCAGCCTTGACTACATGTATTCTTGATGTCCTCAGGAAACAGAGGTAAGTTGTCTCCCATAAACCTCAGACTAGAGGCAAGGAGGACAGGCACTGAGATCACACCACAGATACTGAGCCATTTGCTTGGAGGCTACCTGCCTTAGATAGCCCAGAAATAGTAAAACCCTCCACAAGGTCTCCATGTGTTTCCAGAGTTCACACTGCCCAAGTCCTAAGGTGTCTTGGACACATCTGCCAGCAGGCACTGTGCTGCACCACAGTCACTGTTCAGCTCTGAAATCACCAGTTGCCACCTTTCTTTGGAAGGTGAAACAGGCACATAGGTACCAAAGCTTGCAAAGACCAGTATTGCTCCCCGTTCTCCTGTTTCCAGCACTGCTTTAGGCATCTCTGCTGTAAATGGGATCATATTGACTGCAGTGGGTGAAGTAGTGAGCCTTAAATACCAGAATAAATTAGTCATGGTAGGGAATTCCTTTGAACTGAGGAGTCGCACCCCAGAGCCATAAGGATATCAGCTCTGTGTTGCTCACCAGATACCAGGAAGCAGTCCCTTCTAATCTTCCAGCACACCCTATTGTTTATGGTACTGATTTATTTTAAAGCAGATTGTTTGTTTCTATGTAGATTTGCAACTGTGGGAAAAAGACCCAAATGAGCTGATGTTTCTGTGAGATCCCTCTGGGGACTTGGAAGTGTCAGTGTGTGACACACTGTCTGTGCCACAGAAGGCCAGACCCCAGCAGGTCTCAGGGCTGTGGAGCCCCAGGCCTAGGGAGAGACATCTCCCATACCACCTCCAGGGCTGCACTGCCAGGTGAGGCTGGGGTCTGTCTCCTGCCCGTTCATCCTCGTGCAGGGGATTCACTTTGCCTGGCCCACTGCTCTGGCATTTGCTTTCTTGTTGCACAGGAGATCCAGCTCTGCACCAGGGAAGACCTGTCATTTTACCCGTGTACTCCAGCTGGTGTTGATGCCAGCACAGAGTGTATTTACCGGCATTGTTGACAGCAAACCCCTGAACTCAGCAAACCAAATTCACTGCAAGACTTAGGGTTGGACATAATGCCAAGTAAAAGGTCTCATAAACAGTTTGCAACTGTCCAAGCAGACAGCTTTTCCCCAAACCTGGTGTCCTGCCAGTCACATCTTCTCAGACCATCCTCTCCTGTAGGAATGAGACCAGTTTGCCTTTGCCTTCTTTTCTCTAGCACCTGGCAGCTCCATTTGAAGAGGAGCCCTCCTGCCATGGCCTTATTTCTTGAATCTCCACAGCATGCACTGGGAAGGCAAATCTGATGGGATGAAGTCATGACCCTGACTCTCCCCATCCCAGGTGTAGGCTAGCCATAATTTGCTGCATGCTTGTATAGCTGTGCTGGAGAAGGTCCCATGGGGAGATACAGCTGTACTGGCACAGAGCTCTGTGCTGAATGTCCCCAGGCTGGTATAACTCCGAATCCTGAAGGAGGAAAGCTGAAGAGAGATTTGCCTTTACAAAGATGTTGCTCAGGAGGAGTGCATTCTTCCATTCATAACCAGTACAGCTGTGATAAACTGAGTGTAGGGCAGGCATTACAGGGAAACCAGTAGCCAAGGCTCACAAGGAGCTCTGGACATCCTTTGAAGGTACCTGCCACCAGGATGTCATTACCTTAATAGAGAGTGGCAGAAGAAATCTTTCCCTGAGGGAGAGTTTTACAATGGGCCAGGTGAACTGCCCATTAGTGAGTCCCAGTGGTGGAGACATGGATCGCTGCAGTCATCTGAAGTTAGGGCAGATATGAATCTCCTGCTCTGAGACTGCCCTCGCAGAGCTCCCGCTGTGCTGTCAGTTATGGTCTTTAGGAACCTGCAAAGAAATTGGCTTCTTTTTGCATGCCTGAGACCCAGCCCAGGGGTGAATTGCACAGAAGAGAGGTCCTCTGGCTCTCACATGGCAAACAGTCAGGATGTTCCTCTCCATGACCTGGTACAGACAGAGCTTTTCTGAGCTGAAGCTAGCAAAGCAGCAGTGTTTCTGTCACTGTGAAGTAGAAGTGGTCTCTGGGGAATAGTTCAGAATGATCCTAGCTTGGTCCTAGCTCAGTGCTTAGCCCAGAGCATGGCATTTCTTTGATCAGGAAGCTATGAGCATGGTTGGTCCAACACAACCCAGACCTTACCTTCTGATTGCAGCAGGCCCCAGTAAGCACCATCATGATGGCATATGCCTACCTTCAATTTGCCACTGTCTGCCAGGCATTTTAGCTGGTCTGCCACCTTCCTATCTCCTTATAGAGCTTGAGGGCAGGAATTTATCGTGGAGATGTCATGAGCTCTTCCCGGTCTGACAGCAGACAGGCCTTGCTTGAATTTGAGCTGTGAACTATTTATCACAATGCTGCAAGCATCCAAGCAAGGTCCCTTAATTTATGAAGGTCCAGAAGATATTATGCAATTGACAACACGAACACAAAAATACTTCTGCACTTTACTAAAGCTACTATTAAGCTGCTTGATGTTTTCATCATAATATTTACTTCTTTGTAAATATGCTAAATTCTCCAATCCCAATTCAAAACAGAGAGATCAGAGAATTAAAATAGGGAGATGACATAGCTGTTTAAAGATTATGTAAAATGTTTTTTACTAGCATAAATATTTGATTGTAATGCTCTGCCTGTTTTGTTTACTGAGCAGGGATGCACAGTGAGTGCAGAGAGCTGCTGCAGCTGGGCACTGTAGTGGAGGCTGCCCCATGTCCCTGCCCGTCACTTCCCATGCGGTCCAGGCTGTGGGGATGGTGGATGCACTGACAGTCATCCCCATCTCGCTGGCTCTGGGCAGTGGGCAGAGTGGTGCTCTCACTCCTGACACACCAACCGGTCCTTTGGCAGCGGTGGCTGCAGCCAATCCATCATCTCCAGGAATATCAGGGCAGGGTGGGTCAGAGGGGGTGAAGCAAGAGTTAAAGGCTCAAAGTCTCAACTTTGGTTTGAGGCTGGGGAGGTCAGCGGGAGGGGTGACGCTCTCGACTGGGGATGCTGGCTTGAGCATAGCTCTCAGGTCAAGCGGGCTGAGCTGGCAGGAGTTCAAGGCACCCGGGACCTCCTCTGTCCATGCAGAGCAGCGGGAAGGGCCAGGCTAGGCATGGCCCATGTTGTCCAGAAGCAGCAGTGGTCTGGTCTGTGGGATGGAAGATACCAAGAGTTGCCTCCTTACTCATGATTGTGGGGGTCAGGGTGCCGCCCCTTGGCGGGAGGGCCAGCACAGCAGCACTGTGTGCCCTTGAGCGCGCCCCTGGTATGGACCCACAGGCGGAGGAGGATCTTGTCCCCCATGTCCCTGTGGGGAGGAGGTGGGGAGGAGGACTGGGGACTGGCTTTGCTGATTCCCTGCAGGCATAACTGAGGGAGGCGTATGCTGAGTGGGACCACGTATTTCTGTGTCTCACAGCAGGGGCAGGCAAATTTCTATTTTAATCCACTGGAGATGATGTTTTGGAGATGGTTTCCCAATGGAGCTAGGCAGGAACGGCAGAGTCTGGTGACTTGCTCCCCTCAGGGGCTTCTTTAGCACCCATGGCTGCTCTGATGTCTCAGGCCACAAGCAGAGTGCTCTAAGGTGCTGAGCTTCCCTTGCAACGGTGCCTGGGGTAAGCCTAAAATGCTGCACCCCAGGAAAGCAGGAACTTACTCCGTCCATCCCGCAAGGGCCTCTTGCATGGTGCAGACCAAGCCTACAGGTTGGCTGCCTATGTCCTTCCCCCTGCATCCCTCAAGCTTCTCCTCCTTCTCCTCCTCCCTTGAGCAGCCAGCCACACAGGTCACCCCAGGCAAGAGTCCAAGCACATCTTCACATCCTCAGACAATGCTGCTAGATATGCTTTATGTGCTGTCTAGGCTGCAGGTTGACTGTGTGTTCCTGAAGGGATGTCACAGTGGACAAGACAATTGCTGCATGCAGTAACTGCTTGGCTGTCCTGCCTTTAATGCCAGCGAAATGTGTACCCCCTTCAGGCAACCCTCATCCTGCCCCAGCTTGGGCAGCACATGTTGCAGCAGCATTGGTGCTCAGAAGCCTCTACCAAAGCATGACAAGGGGAAGGCTGGGACCAGAGTGATATCTCTACAAGCAGGACTTCCTAGCCAGCCAGTCTTACGCAAGCAGCTGTGGGACCAATACTGAGAGCAATAAGGAGCGTGTGAGCCTCCAGCCTGAGCTGGTACATTTTGTAGAAATGACGAGCCTTTGGCTGCTTGCTGGATGGCCAGTGCAGGCAGGAAGGGGTTTTTGTGCCTGGTCTGGCTGCTTCAAGCACTGGTGGCTTGGTGGCTGGCTGGAAATGAGGGAGCAAAGCAATGGCAGTGCCAGCATCACCTCCAGAGCCCCCAGATTACAGGCTTCACTGACTCCTCACCCTCTGCTCGCTGAGTGTTTGCAGAGAGATACTCGGCAGCATGCAGGTGTCCGGAGGGGCTGCACAAGTCCCATTAGTCCATAGGAGTGGCTCGGTAGCAAGGCAGTGCAGAAACCGTCAGGCTAACAGACCCAAGGAGGACGTGCCTGAGCAGGGCAGTGCATGCCAAGAGCTGCGGAAGCTCCGCAGGCCCCTGGCCGGCAGAATAACCTGGCTTCTGTTCCCTCTGCAGTGGGACTTTGGGCAAGTCACGTCTCCTTTTGGTTTCCTTATCTCTAAACGGCGGATAATGAGGCTAACCCCTTCGTAAAGCTGTTGGAAATCTCCCACCGAGCAGGGCCAGATAAGAGTTATATTGTTGTAAGCCATGCAGCAGCTCTAAAGCTTGAGGTTTCCTTACAAAGGCAGCCTGCCCAGCCCTACCTCTGCTCCAACGATGCAGGAGAACGGCAACGAATTCAACGTTTCCATCCACATCCCTCCCTCCTACCCACTAAACTATCTTGACACAGCCACTTGTTTTGTGGTTCAGTCCTAAATAAGGAGCGTGTTTTTGGGGAGGGGGTGTGACAGGCACTAGCGAGCGATATGAAGCAAAACTGGGCCCGGGTTAGTGGTGAGCAGAGCTAAAGCCCCAGATATACATCGGATGGGCTGGGAGCATTATGTATTTCTGGAATGCCTTCTGGTCTTTATTAAAATGAAACCACAGCCAGCCCAAGAGAGCTCATCGCCCAGGCACAGGGCCAAGTATAAGTTACTTCTACAAATATTTATTTAACCATATCAATGACAAACTCTTTTGTATAAATGTTTTTATTTAATCATAATTTACCAATTATTTTAAATCAATTGTTTGCCTGGTTTCTAAACACTAATCAAGAGGCTTGCATTAGCATTACTCAGGCGGATTAGATGCATTATTTCGCTGAAGCTTGTGCCATTTCTTGCCTGCCTTGGCCACGGAAGAGGGTGCAGATGGATCCCAAATTTCACTCAAACTGTCAGATTCCTGGAGGAATGCCTGCGGCATTGCCAGCCCTCCCCACCCAGGTGACCTCTGGGCTCAGATAAATTCCTCAGGCACAGGGACGCACAAGCACTGATCCCACCTGAGCCTCTCAGGACAGGCCTTTACGCTGGTCTCCCTGGGCTAACAGTCCTTGCCCTCATGGAGGTGCTGGACCCATCACAGATGCTTCAAGTACCCTGCCCTGCCACTGCTTACCCCTCACACCTGAGCCTGGACCTTTCACGGGTATAGGAGAGGTTCCTCAGTGTCCCCTCAGCCCAGAGTATCTGGCAGGAATACGTGAGTGTGGCTATGGTGGTTTGGGACAGAACAGGAGCACGTGGATGATGGTGTTTGTCTCCAGTGTCCAGCACCCTGCTCCCAGCCCTCTTCAGGAGCATCCTGGAAGACCCCCAGCTCCCAGGCATCATTTACCCCAGCTCCTTCACACATCGACCTTCTCCAGCCCAATTCTTCCACCTCTGTTCCTGAGATTAGACAATGCTTAAGAACAGAGAATCTGCGACTTCTGCAGGGCTCTGCCTCCCCAAAGCACTGCAAGATGCAGTGAGGTCAGGGTCTGCACCCAGCAGAGTTGCTGGGGAGATGGATGCTGTCGGGTTCCCTGGGGGCCAGCACCCATGAGCACGCGCTGGGGGCCCTGCACACTGTGGCCTCTTGCTCGCACAAGGCAGCCTTTGGGGGGCAGCTGGTCCTGCACTGCTGTGCAGACCTGAGGCAAGAGCAGGAATCTGCTCATTGCGATCTGCCCGCATTGTTTATTTATAAGATTTCAGGCTGCTACTGTCTTGCACCTTGGCTCACTGCTCCACAGGGCCTGTTGTAAGCACCGGGTCTGCAGGGAGTCCTCTGTTCACGCACGTATCTGTTCATCATCTGTGGCAGAGACTGAGCCATTTACAGCACGTGAGCTGCCAGCTTCCTGAGAATACTGATTCCCCCTTCAGCCCTCCACAGGGCAGCTGTCTTTCTGCTGCAAAAATCATCCCCTGCCAGCTTTTCACCTGGGGTATCTGAGACATCTTCCTCCACTGGTCACCGTTTAATCAGAAATGGGAGCTGTGTTGCCGTGAAGCCGGGAGACCTGGTGGTTAATCCTGCTTACAGTAGCCTCCCCAAGTCTCCCACTTCCATCAGTTTAGGCTACTTGAGCGGGAAAGAAAGCAGAGACTTTAAAATTCTCCCAGCTGGGGAGGGATATGGAGGTGCCAAGGTTTGCAAAACACAGATTTGGAGATGAATAACCTGAGCAAAGACTTTATTACAGCGCTGCAGCAGACAAAAAATTTCCAGAAAATTTCTTCCAAGATAATAAAATCCAAATAAACAAAAAGAGAAATTTGGGCGTTTGATATAACCATGGGACTTGCCCACTATTTTAAAGATTATGAAAATAGAAACCAATGCTAGGTATAACCTTTTAACATTTAAATATATGTTTGTTTTTTCTGAATGATGAGAAATAGACCCCCTGTTAGAGACAGAGCCGCATTGCACTTCAAAACATGTAGCTGTATGTCCCTGTAGTCGTGTCTCTACAATGAGAACACATTAAAGCAATAGTAATAGGGAACTTCCTACTGTTGACTTGTAAACAAACAGGAAAGTTATTTGGACAGGGCTCTGAAATGCTGTGTAAACATAGACCTAATACTATAATGCAGATGAAGAGGAAACTCTTGGAAATAAAATCATTTCACACACTGCCCTAAAAAGCCTTTTCCTGTCCATTCTGAGGGAAAATGAACAAAAAGCAGCTGTCTATCCTTGTTCTTTACAGTATCCTATTTCTTACAAATCTGTTTTTAGAAATAAACTTTTTTTTTTTTCTTTGAAAGTACTGAGGGATTTTCAAAGCCTCACGTCTCTGGATGAGAAGGAAGAGACTCTGTGAGAACCCCACACCTGACCCGTGCTGGCTGTGAGAGGCGATTCCTCCCTGTGCTGGTGGGAGGTGGCAGTCCTGGGACAAGCAGGGGCTGCCTTTAACCCCCTGCTCTGTTTTAAGTAGCAAGGCTGCTGTCCTGTGAGAGCCACATTCATCCTTCCCAACTTGACTGCCTAAAAATTAGATGCAGAGTTCAGCTTTTACGTCTCCTGCACAGAGGAGACAGGACAAAAACAGGTGCTGGCAGAAGGCCATCTGCTCTGCTTATCTTCCACCCTGAGCTCGGTCTGGGAGGAACTTGTCTTTGGAGGAAATGCTCTCTTTCCATCAAGCAGAGAGGAAGCCTGGATGACGGCTAAGACTAGATTCTAACTTTCAGATAACTGACGTGAGAGGAGATGAATCCCACCAGATGTGGCCAAGACCAAAGGACAGAGAGGGCAGTTTATCACTGGACAGCACAGAAAGGCTAGTGTAGAGGGAATGGACTTGTGGGGGCCAAAGAGATTCCTCGTGAAGTGAAAGCAATGTGGCAGCATGGTAGGAAAAGAGCAGATTTGAATTTGTGGGAGACAGAGACGCAAGCAGTACTGAATAATGACATCAGAAAGTACGCAAAATGGGCCAGGAAAACCTGGTGGTACAAAGCAACTTAACAAGCACCTGGACTGAACATTGGAGCAAGCCTTGTTCTGCCCTGCCCTCTCCTTCTCTCCAATCCTCTTCTAAAACCCTCCCCAGCTGGCCAGCCAAATCTGTATAGATATATTAAGGAGTTATGGCATTTATGGTAAAAGCATGAAAGTCCAGTCTTAGGACGTGAATTAACAAGACCTTCAGATGTGGAGCTATTGCCAACCTGTACCCCATTAGCTGGGACAACATGGAAAATATCATCTTTTTACAGCCGTGTGAGGGATGGATTCCTGGTTGTGGTTCAGCCTGATCTTATCACTGGCAGAAACGTTTAATGTTTACTGTACAATTACAACCTAAATTGTGTCATCTAACATCAGTGTCCCTTTGTGGGCCTGGCACAGAGAGGATAACATTACAGGTCTTTATGTGGCAATGGGATGGTTTAAGTGGATGTGAGCTTGGTGAATAGATAGCAGGTCATTGAAAACAGACCGAAGGGCTCCCTCAAATGCCTAACTCTATCTCGAATGTCTCTCATCCTATGTGGTGTTGTGGGACCAGCACATCTCTGTCAGTTTGGCCTGTGTGCCAGATATCAGTGGGATGGTGAGGCTCTGCTGGGGTGTGTGCCAGCTTTAGCCACTGTACAATAAATCTGGAGTGTCTTGTACCAAGTAACGTGCTGTCAGTCTGTCTAATGAATCTGGGTCTCCTTGGAAAAGGCCTTGGAAAGCGATCCCTTGGGCTCTTTGTATGGGTGTCATGGTTTAACCCCAGCCAGCAACTAAACACCACACAGCCGCTCGCTCACCCCCCCGACCTCTGGTAGGATGGGGGAGAGGATCGGGAGGGCACAAGTAGGAAAACTCGCAGGTTGAGATAAAAACAGTTTAATAATGGAAATAAAACGAAGTAGAACAGTAATAACAACAATGATAACAACAACAATAACAGAATATACAAAACAGGCGATGCACAATGCAACTKCTCACCCACCGCGTGTCCCGAAAGACCGCGCATCCCAAATGAACCCGCGTGTACTGAACACCAACACCCCCCCCCAATTTTATACTGAGCATGATGTCACATGATATAGAATACCCCATTGGCCAGCTGGGTCAACCGCCCCGGCTATGCTCCCCCCCAGGTCCCCCTGCACCTCGAAGGGCRGGGGAGGCTGTCGGTGCAAGCACCACCCAGCAGCAACCAAAGCATCAATGGGCCATCAACATTCCTTTCATTACCAAACCCAAAACACAGCACCCCCTCCAGCTACTGGGAAGAGAGTTAACTCTGTCCCAGCCGGCACCAGGACAATGGGATAATACTAAAAACACATGTTGGGGCTGTTCATATCGAAGGTATGACAAGCCTTTGTACAGTGAATCCAGGTACAGTCAGAGGGCTCCTACAGGGAAATATCACAGAGTGCAAGACATGACATTTTTTCTTGACCAAGCTCACAAGCAAAATAACATGAAGATCACTGAGGACAGTGAGGATCTTCGTCCACTGCAGCATCTAAGCCTGTTCAGTGTTGATGACTGCAGGAACAGATGGTCCAAAGGGATAAAAGAGTTTGCAGCCACAGTAAGAAAAAAAACCTGCCTGACAATGATCTGCAGGACAGACCAAATCAAGTGAAAGATGTCTCTTTATCGAAGTACTTGTTCAGGTCAGGGAGAACTGTAGAAAAGYGGATGTGCTGTAGGACATTTATTCTGACTTATTCTGTCTGAAGAGTGGGCCTCATATCACGCAGCTTCAGACCTCTAATCCCAAACTGGTCATCCAGGCACATCTGGAAATGTTAAATATACTGGGGAGCAAGGAACGATTCCTGGGTTCTGTATTCATTTTAGGCTGAGTATTTACGTAAGATACTTTTCTTATCTTCTCTAACTATTTATAGTTTTGTTTGTATGTTTGGGACCTAGATGTATCCCACTATGCTTCAATAAATCTGAAATATCTTTGTTGACAAAAAGAAATGTTGTCTCCTGTTAAAGAAAATAATGTAATCATTGTATTGAGTTACTTGTATAGTTAATATTTTAGTAAATGCTCTCTGGGCACATGTTGACTCTTATACATTAATTCTTAATTTTTATTTCTTTAAAAAAAATAAAAAATTAAGAATTAGATGTTTTAGTCTGAAGGGTATCCATACTAGGAATACTAGAATAAACCAAACAAAATAGATCTTCCTTCCAAAAGATCTAATATTATCACTAACACTTCCCATGATACAGATCAATACAAATGTAAAATGACTTTCAAATGCCTGCCATCACCAGCATTGCTTGTGCTGGTGCATGAAGGTGATGGGGTACAAGAACGAGCCCTCTGGCTGATCAGATCACCCATGCGGTTTCCATCCAGAGTTTCAGGTGTTAAACCCCACTGAGCTGGGGACTAGCAGCCCTAGGCCTGACAACAGGTAACTCAAGCAAAGCAGTGATGGAGGGGCAGTTGTGAGTGAGGGGAGCACGTTAAAAGCAACAAATTACAGCAGGAAAAAGAAAAAACATCTTTTGTGAGGAAAGGTTTTTAATTTTTATATAAGGAAGGGGATTCTGCAAGCGATTCAGTGATTTTTCTTTGGGCTGAGCACAGGTAATTTCATCAGGCTGCCAAGCAGGGTGATTTGAATACCTCCTTCCTAGCCTCTTTTAATAAAACTGTCTCTGAACACATCCACTTTCTCCAGACAAAAGCTATGGAGGGAGCTTCGCAGAGTCCTTGGATTAGTGTAAAATGAGATTTACCATATTCCCTGCAAGTGACAGTGGGTGTGCCTTCATATAGAACTGGGGGGCAGCAGGGACAGCCCAAAAGCCTGTCTCCTGGAGTGGCCCCGGGACTAATGGTGCAGAGCATGGTAGGGTGGGATGATGGAAGGCAAAGGTGTGCTCTGCCCCATCCCCGTCACAGGGGCTCGGAGGGATGAGCTCGTGAGATCTGGTACCTGGCCCCACTGGAAATGAAAACAGACAGGCTCTGCTCCTTTAATATGCCTTAGATATTCTGAAAATGAAAGGAGGCAGGTTAGTTTGATTTTGTTTACTCTGAGATTTTATTTTAATGTAGGTTTGATAACTAAATGGAAAACAAATGTGGTGCATTAAAGGGAGGCGGCCCATCCCAGCAGCGGGAACAGGACCGGTGCAGGAACATTTTTCTAAAGATCCCTTCTGGAATGTTATTTTGAACTCTTCGAAACGGCAAAGGTTTTTAGACATTGTATGTTTTGTTAAGTGTCCCTTGGGAAAGCTGGGTTTAAAATTAGTCAAACTCTTTCACTTTTTTAAACCCTTCCCTAAAATAGTTGATATAAAATTTGGTGGGAATTCTGCTGAGAGCTTAAATTGGCCGAAAAAGTCGACCTAATGGAAATGATATTTGGGGGAAAAATGTAAAAAAACCTGGTTTTCTTTCTGGCTTCCAATGACATAATTGGGGCACGGCAGGACTACCTGCTCCTCCTAGTGTGGCCCTGACCCTGGGGCTCTGATCACCAGTTTCCCTCATATGGCAGAAGGAGGGAAGCAACTGGGAGAGAGCTAAAAGAGGGAGATGACTGCTCTGGTATGGCACTGCCTGTCCTCCTCTGTTGTATTCCTCTGTGGGCTGACGCTCCTCACCCTTGGAGTGCATAACCTGGTGAGCAGGCCAGCAAACATCCACATCTCCATCTAGAGGTGTGTGGTAGAGCTGTTGCTCTCTGATGGGACACCTGTGTGGTTTTCATGCTTCAGAAAGGGGGGGCAGACAGGTTTTGAACTGAAAGGAAATATGGGAGAGTTCTCCTGGTGACACCCAGAGCAATGCTGCATGGAGGTTTCCACCCCAGGGGGACCTGGCTCATCTTCCAGGTAGTCACATCATTGCAGATGACCAACGTCTTTGTGACAGCTCACTTCACGGTCCGAAGGGACCTGCTTCTGGACGAGACTGTGTCACCCTGCCCTCACCTAGGTTCAACGGAGGGAGACACCTCCTCTGACTGCTCTGTTCACCATGGGTTTCAGATGTGCCGATTGCTATGGGCAGTCTGGGTGTCTGCTCCATGCCCTGGTTCTGTTGTTCTCCGTGGGACGTGAGGAAGGCTTGTGCTGGCAGTACACACCACTCCTCCATGCACTTCTCAGCGCTGAGCTGTGATGGCTCAAAACATGCCCCAGAAACACATCTGGGACCTTCCCCAAACCAGTAGCTTATTTACTTGAGGCATTTTGTCACTTGGGGAGATAAAGCCACCTTCACACACCTCAGGTTCCTCTCAGTGCAGCTGGGAGATAAGGGCTGAGGGACGCTGGCTTCTACTTGCTGTGAACCTCGGAGGAATTCGAGGAGAGGCCTCTTTGGGAAGCCACCTCTGCTATCGCTTTGACAGGTGTCAGCTGCGCTTTGAGCAGCCAGCCGGAGATGGAGATTAGCCAAATGCGTCTCCTGCCCAGAGTGCTCAGGCTGTCCAGGCATTGTTTTAAAACACAGAATGGGAAAGGATTTTGAGCTGAGATAGGGGGCTTTATTCAGAAATGGTCTGACCTAAGGACCTCGCTATCAGCAGCCCCAGCAGCCATCATAGATGGTGTCCTTTCCGAGAGGGGTCTAGCTGATAACAGGGAGGAGGGGCTGTTCTCCCATCACAGACCCCAGTTTAGTGTCTGGTGTGCAGAGGATGAAAATGTGCTTTGCATTCTGCTTTCTGATCCGCAAGGCGTGCCAGAGACACAGCCTCATCAGAGCAGCTGCTTGGGAAAGTGGTGATCCCTTTGGGGAAGTAAAGTTGGGTGAACTTTTGCACATGTGTTACTGAAAAGACACCTGATCTGGGGGATACCCACATGCCTATAGATGTTATATCAGGTGGAGAAACAGGCACTTCCACTGCACAAACACAGCCATGAAAGTTAGCCCTGCCCTGAAGCCTCCTACCTGCTCCTACCTGCATGCAGAGTGGGAGCATGGCCTTCAAGCAGCGGAGCTCAAAGGATGTGGGATATGACTGTGGGCAGAAGGGAAGAGATGAATCAGTGTGTGGAGAGCAGGTTCTCCCAACGATGGGGCAGGCTTCCATGGAGAAAGCAGGGACTGCTCAAGGGGAGACCAAGAAGTAGCCAAGAATGCGACATACTGATTGCAGATGTGTAGGGCCATCCTATACCTGGGGGTGGTGGGTGCATATCAAGTTGGAGAAACTAGTTTTTAGGAGACAGAGCACTAGTTGGCACCAATGCTCAGGGAACCTGCCTTTGTCACCCTCCAGCTCAGGGAAGTCCCTCTCCAGCAAGTCACTTCTTGGCCCGCTTCCCCTCCCACATGGGGTTTACTGAGACGCTAAATTCCTCTGCATAAGGGGTGTCCCTTGTCATGGTCTGTACAGCTCACATCCAAATGCCTCGTATTCTTGTTACCTCATTATAGATGGCATTTTTTCTGGAATTTGTGCACTGTTGCCTGGCCAGTCAGATCTCCTGAAGTACCCTGCAGCTTTCTACAGGCTTTTGCTTATCAGCCATGCCCAATCTGTAGGTCGTAGTGCACAGTCAGACACAGGAGAGGCATGTATTCTGGGCAGGACATACGTATCCATGGTATGCATCTATTGTGGGGCCCATTCTGGTAGCACTGAAAATTGGCATTCCTCATGGTACCCACATTTTCATGCCAAGCTAAACTTTCTTGTCCTTTTCAGAGATATTTATAGATGGGAATCTTGACAAGAATGAGTTTCTGTTTTGAAAGGAATAGTTTTACTTATTACTAACTCTGATTTGAGTGTGTGTGTGCGCTCAAAGGTGCAAACAAGTGACAAAAATGTCACCTAAAGAATGTGATGAGTGAATCCCCGGGGGGAATGATAAGGAAAAATGAAACAGTCTTTAAACTGGATGCTAGAAATTTTGACACAAGCAAACATGCTCCTCCTGTTCTGGATGGTGCGTGGGGCCAAGGAAAAGGGGCAGGTGCTGCCAGCTGCGTTGTGCTGGTGTGTGCTGCGGGCAAACAGAGCTGTGCTCACAAGGGAAACCTTGCTTCCACCCTGCAGACTACTCATACCTCACTGGAGCAGTATGTGCTTAATTCCAGTGTTTTCCAGAAAGGAATTGTTTTTTTTCCAGAGGAAAACTATTGGCTAAGAGGATTATATAAAGTTGTCCTCAGTTAGACTTACTAATGTCTCTGAAAGGCAAATGCATCTGAGCTGTTGTGGGAGGACGGATTGGCTCACGGGACAAGCCATTCCAGCTTGGAAAGAGCAGTATCTCTCAATAGACTTACTGGAGGGCTTTCACTATTACCATAGTGATGAAGGGGACAAGCAGTAGACATGGTGGGAATGACCACATGTGCATTCCTGGCAGTAGCAAATTCTGGGAACACAAGATGGCAGGCATGTCCCACAACCCCTCCCCTCGCCAGCTGCCTGCCTCAGTCCCACCTCCATGTCCTGAATGGCCAATTCCTTTGACTTTCCTTTCTCCAGATCCTGAATACATCCATGCATTTCTACCTCCCAGTGCCTACAGTCTCCTATCCTGCATGCTAGGGTTGGAATGTACTCTTAAGTCTCTGCAGACAGAGGTTGTCCTCTAGAAGGCAGTTCCGTGGCATTATGAAAAGTAGCAGTAAGATCTGACGAAAAGCAGTGCAGAACTGTCAAAACCAACTGAATGGTACCCAAAGCTCTGCTTGATTCTCTACTTGTTGGTGAATACAATCACTGCCTTCAGCAAGCAGAGAACTGCATTACCACTACTAGGTTGTTGTGATGGACAGTTCCCATCCCTTCTTGGCTGCACACCAAATGACCAAGAAAATAGCTGTACTACAGCCTGGGAGAAAAGAAAGAGATTTGGTTTTGTCTGCTTGTGAAAATGTCTGCATCTTGACATGAACTGGGATGGAGAGAAATTCAAGGAACTTGCCCCTCCCCAGGAAAAAAAGAAAAGAAAACCAATTGCTTCAAAGTATTTTGACTGCAGATTGTATATGGAGCAACTAATTAAAGCATAATGCAAAACAAATAGTGCAGAAAAGAGAGAGTTGTATAGAACAATGTTTACATTACAGCCCAACAGAAGGAAAGGAAGCTTCAAACACCCATGTTTTACCTCTCAGGTATCAAGCACACATTGGCAGCCTCCAGGTGTCAAAACCTTCTCCTCATGAGGTGCAATGCAGGGCTGCACCCACAAAGTAGAGCTTCAGCATGGATAAGAGACTGCTTTTGGGGAATCTTGCCAAAGCACGGCACTTCTCATCCCCCTCAGGAATTAATGAGAAGCTGTTGTAGTACAAGTATGGCAAGCAAGGTTTTCTCACCTTCCTTCCAGGTAGACTAAAGCCAATTTTGGCATAGTTTTGCTACTGCCTGGGTAGCTGAACCATCTGCCTCACGTCTGTGGTTAGCTCTGAGTATCTGCCCAGAGAAGATAATACCGCTTCTCACCTTCAACCATTTCCATCCATTCTTCCCCCCTTGACATTTCTCTTTGGCCTAACATAAAACTTAGTGACTTCATTAAATATCTCAGGGACTGTGGAAAGGTCTATGAAAACCATTAGCATTACTCCCGCTGACCTTCCTACTTGGTTTTAGCTAAAATTGCATGTTTATGGTTTTGCTCAGCATCTTATAGCTTTTAGCACAAGAGGACCATGGTCCACAGCAGGTGCCACCTCATATTATTTAGAAGTGTAGTAGGAGTATCTATCTCTAAGGCCATTGGCACAGTCTGAGCTCAGCCAGCTCCTGGCAGCAGGGACCGCTCCTGCTCGGAGATGACAGCCTCGTTAAGAACGATAGTGGTCCTTAGAGACAATATGAAATTTGGCCCAGCGTGACCTTGCCCTGTAGTCACATACAGTTGTCATCTCCTACACTGCTGCCGTTGCTTCCCATGAAGGGCAACTACTCTGTGCAGCTTTTGCACTATTTGCTTTTGCCCCAGTGATAACCAGACAAGTATGAAACAAGAACCACCTGCTCTTGCAGATGCCAGTATCTTTGGAAAACCTCCCCAAGAGAAGGAGTGGACTGGGCTTTCCAATACCTGCTCTGGCAGGACAGCAAATGGCAGGCAGCACGGCATGTCTACCTGCATTTTACAATACCTGCCTGCACTGCAGGTACCGTTGACCTGAGTCGAGCATCAGTGAACCTCCCAAATCTCCAAGCACTGGATTGTGGTGGTGATGACTGAGCAGGCTGCGAGGCTGGGGCCATCAGCTCCAGGCCAGTGGCTGGGGCTGAGCTGGGACTATGCTCAGCCATGCACTTGTGTATCTCCTATCTTTTGCATCTCTGCTCCAGACTGCTGTAGACAGGCCCTTAAAAACACAGTTCAACCATGTTCCCACTGCAGTTCTGTAGAGCCCAGCACTTCCCAGCAGGAACATGACACAAAGACGGACACAGCCCAATCTAGCTGCTGCACAGCCATTTCCCAGCATGTGGCACAAGCGTGTGTACTGCGCTACCTGGTGCCCAGGAAAGAGATAAGCACCCCTAATCCTTACAATGCATCCTTACAATAAATCTGCATTTGTAGCACCTTGCATGTGACGGCGCTTGTCACCTGCTACAGAAAATGATGATAAGGAGCACAAGAGCACTCTGTCCGTCTGAGGTGGGGATATGGCAGCATGTTGCTCCCAGCGCAACGGTCCCAGTACTGTGCACTGGAATCTGGGCTGGCCCATCGAGGGACATCTCCTGTTGCATACATGTCACCCTAACTGTAACCTGCTCTGCCAGCTGTGTGTGCTGCTGTGAAAATATTGGTTATTTGTCTTTAGAGCACCTGGATACCCACAGATCAGCTTCCCAGCAATGCCGTTAACAACTTCTGAGGTCAGCAATGGGGTTGCAGTGACAATTCATTCAGACCTCTGGAGCACACAGTTCCCCAGGCCACATAAATAGGCATATGATGATAGCCTGAATTGGTGAATTTAGGATCCCTTTTCCCAGTTTCACCACTAGTTGTGTCGTTCTTGGTCTGCATATCCCACTGTATTTCCAGTGACTGCAACAAGCAAAGCAAGTTTAAGTCTACAGCCAGTGTGATGGGGTTGGGAGTTCTTCAGAGCTTTGAAACAGAGCTACCAAGCTGCCCTTTTCTTCATGAGTACCCCATGAAGACAAACAGCCTTTAAATACAAAATTATTTCAAATAAAGCCAGGAAGTTCAATGTGAGACAGAGTGAAAAGCAGCAGGCTTTACAAACAAGATTCTCTTGACCCACTGTGCCCTGGCTGGGACATCTCCTCTTCAGATTTGCTCTCCAAAGGGAGAGACTTTAACATGGGAGAAGAAAACAAGAAAGGATGTTAAAGCTCAGATGAGGATGGACACAGTTCCTCAGAAGTCTCCGCTTCATGTCCCCCCTCCGTCATCTCTGGGGAAAGGGTTGGACATAGACAATAGACACAGGAAGGATGTAGTTGAAGCAATCCTCTGGGGAAAACCAGCCCTGGAAGAGGGAGGCCAAGATGCCAGCTTCCCAAGCAAGCTAAGAAACAGCGGCAGCTCTGGAATGCATTTCTTACTATAATCCTAATCATGGCTTTTATTGGTCTATATTTTTGTAGCTATTTCTAATATCACAAATATTTGCGTTTCCCTGATTTTCTTAGATCCACGTCATATTCTCAGCTGCCATTTGCTCACAATGCCATCTCAGAGAGGTTACTCAGCTGAGTGGGGGAACCACGCAGATCAATCCTTCACCCCCTTGGAGGGTCTACGCCAGACATGTGGGGAGTCCTGTGAGATAGGTTCTATCTTCAGCTCCTCCTGCAGAGGCCCATCTGAACATTATCCTCTTTATCAATGTACTCTGGCAGCAGAAAAAGCCGGGACATGGGGCAGGTCCTGACCCTGTCCTTCAAACATAGCTGTGCTCCAGGCTTTTGGCTGTGAGCCCTCTCCTGCACTGAGACAGGCCAGCCTCCTCTTGCAGGAAGTCCATGGGACCCTCCCTCTTACCAGGCCAGTGAGACACTTGCAGGAAAGAGGTGACTGAATCCCCTTCAGGTGTGATTTGACACCAGAACTGGATCTCACCTGCATTCCCAGTAAATACCCAACAATTGCATCCTGGCACTGTTCTGCTACCAACTCTTCCATTGAATTTCTAAGATGGGATGCTCAGCCAGCTCTGTCAAGGGGTCCACCCCATCAGGGTGAACCTATCAGGGTGAGCCCATCAGGGGCTGGGAATCGCCTGCCTGAGTGCCCCCTCCAGCACTACTGAGGATATAAAACCTGCCCTGAGTATTTCTAGCAAGTGAAATGTGCCTTGGCATACAGCGCAGGCAGAGTTTGCAAGGTGCAGATCCCCTGAGCAGGATTTGAGCTGTGGGAACCGGTGGTGGGAACCCCATCATCCCGAGTGCAAAGCAAAAGCAGCTCGGTGACTCAGGCGGGGAGCCATGGACATTATTCCAGCCTCCCTCGCTGATTTGTGTTCCTATTTGCACTCCCTGTGCAACAGCTGCCTGGGACATCCCATGCTGACAGAGAGGCAGCCCAGACCCGCCTGCTCCTGCCGCTCCTGCTAACAGGGGATTTTCCTCTGCAGCATCCCGATGACCCTGGGAGGTGCAGCTGACAGTGATTTGTGTGTGCTCTCCCTCATTTGTAATGCAGACAGCCTTGTGGACAGGCAGCAGAGGTGGCTGCCTTGGGCTACGTATGAGCCAAGCGAAACCCTGCAGCAGGACTAGGGGATAAACTGTGGCAGGTGACTCTTTCAGCCAAAAGTCACGACTTCCAGATGTTTGAGTGCCTGCTGGTGCCAGGCCATCAGGAAGGAGCTGGGGTCTGTGTGGCCAGTGGAGAGGTGAAGGGATTAACAACTGTCAAGCATTTCTCTGCAAGGTTGCCTTGCCAAGAAAGCCAGGCTCCTCTCGAGATATACAGGTGCTGGAGGATAATTGTCAGGTTCGGGGGAGCAGTAACCCTGCACAGCTGCACCCACAGTGATGCTCTTGTGGCAGTGGGGCTGACAGCCAAGCTGGTTTTCCTAAGCTAACGAGCCCCTGGGTGTTGAGCTCTTGTTTGGCAAAAGCGTGGGCTCCTTACTGGGGGGCAGGAGGATCTGAAACCTTTCTTGTAGAAATATTATTCCTAATTCCCAGGCGGCAAGCGAGAGATGTGAAGCACTGAGCCATTCAGCCATGGGCTCTGTGCTTACCTGCCCTCCTCACCCGCAGCTTCTCACCCAAAGCCTACTTCATTGGCCCAAACCCATCTGGAGGTCAAAGTGCTTCTGAATTAGGAGATCTTCCCACCAGTGACAGCCATGTGTGGTCAGGACCCCCATCCTGCTCTAGAAAGCTCCTGAAATGGGTTTCCTGTCCCTAGATACACTGGTGGAGCTTGTGGTTTCTTTGCCAGCCAGTGTCAGTACCTGTCGCTGTTCTCCCTGGTAGTCTGACAGCCATGATCCCCCACTTGAGCAGAACCCATCCCGAAGAGGTTACGCAGCAGTTCCCAGGAACTCATACAACACTTCCTTGGAAAGCCAGTGTGTCTGAGCCCGGCACTGCACTGCTTCCTCACCACATGCGGAGAGGAGCTCTGGTCCAGCATCACACCACTGCCTACCTGCCAGGCAAGCTTCCAGTCCTACACAAATAGCAGGATTCATCACCTGTTTGAGATTACGCAGCAGTGTCTGGCTCTGTGTTTTCCCTGCAAGGACTCAGAGAGCTGCAGAAGGTACCAGCTCCTGTTTCCATAAGGCCTCTGGAGAGACAGACTGAGACATTTTCAAATGGAAGTGATAGGGGGTGAGAAGAGCAGGGTGCCTGGCACACACTTTGTAGTGCAAGTCGCTGCCCCGTGGCTGCACCTTCCTTCCACATGCTTTTTGCCCCCTCCAGGCAATGGGCAGAGTATGAAGAGGTAAGGGTACCGAGTCACTTCTCAGCTGCAGGTGCTATTATAGCCAGTGCACATGGAGGCATTGCATTCCTCCTGTCTGCTGTGCACACCTGTGCCCAGCCAAGAGTTGACTTGCAGGAGGGCTGAACATGTACGTGCTTTGAGAGAAGGGGCTGTGGCATCTACCAGACTGTGCACAGGGCTGCTAGCCACGGTTCTTGCCCAGACAGAAGCTGTGACCATGAATGCTTTACTACATCTGTGATTTCCACCTCTGCTTGGCAGCCCAGAGGAAGGAGGTGGAGAGGCAGTGTCAGAGGACCTGGACAGTCTGTAACCAGTACAGTGATGTGAGCTGTCATGGCAGCAGTTGTCCAGTACAGAGCTCACAGCAAGGACCTGAAGCACCACTTCCTCCAATGGCAGATGTGCAGAAGAGATCACAAAGCTCACAAATCAAACAGGTCAAACTTTAGAGAGTACCTCACCCCCCAGTGCTTGGAGCAGTTGCTCAGTATGCCCTGGAGCCAGTCACACAGAAAAGAATAGGAGCTTTGCCAAGATGTGTGCTCAGCACAGCTTGACGTCCAGCTTGCTGGGGTTTCTGGGAGTGCTGGGGTTCCTGGTAAGCACGTGCACAGCAGCTCCACGCTGAGGCAAGTGTTCGGAAGGCAGTAGCATGCAAATTCAATCCCATGTGAATATTCATCTGATATTACACTTACCAGAGTGTATTTTTGGGTGTCCTGTTTAAAAGCCATCCAGTTAGGGAACAGAAACAATGGCAGATGATTTAAACTATCAGTCACACAATGTGAATGCTAACAAATAGCCAAGTTGAACGATAGTTGTTTAAACTCTTTGCTCATGAATAAGGGCATATTGGCAGAGCCCTGGGGGAGAAGCCTGATTTCTGGCTGTGGGGTCTCCGTGCTCCCCCCTGCCAAGTGCTTGTGTGAGGAGACTTGCTGGGTCTCACCAGGAGAGGGGGGTTAAAAGCTCCTCAGTATGAGAGAAGCTGTCACTACCCTGCACTAATGTGCAACAAACGCATCCTTCTTTCCCTCAATTCATGTCTCAGCAGGCTCCTGCCTCTTCTCTGCTCCGGGTGCATGATAGGAAAGATATACTGAATTCTCATGTGGGTTGTGCTTGTCTCCCCCTACTGCCCCCCATTACTGAGCCCTCTGTACATCCCTTTCTCCCTACCTGGAAGTGGAGCTGGGATTCCCGGGGGCTGTGCACAGCTGGGCTGCCCAGGGAGGAACCAGGATGATCAGCTGCAGGAGCTGTATGTGGCAGACATACGCTGTCTGCCCTAAAAAAGATCATTGTGGGACTGTGTGGTACAGAGATTTGGTTGGGGGTAACTTCTGAGAGAACATTTGCTATTTTCAAGGCACAGAGAGCTACAATGTGAGTATTTAGCAAACCCTCTACCTCTGCACGCACACGCTGCCGCAGTGCCTCTTCTCAGCACCCAGAAACTCCCAGTCTGGAAAAAATGGGACTTCAGTATGTCCTGGAAGATGAAAGACTGAGCAAAGCAAACAGACCATTCTGGAGAGATGAGAAAATTTCAGAGGAAGGGCTGATAACCACAGCTTCTGCTTTAGCTCTCCTCAGCTCCTCTGCCCTGGAAGTCCCCTGTGGACAAGGCAGATTGTGCCTGACACTGGACAGCTTGTGCAAACGAGGAACCACCAAGCTGCAGTTTGCTGGTCCTGACCCTACGGACAGCAATGTGCCTTTATCCTCCAGTGAATCATCTCCATTTTAAAGTGATTTGATTAGTCTCCACTGTTCATAGGGAAGGCTGTTCCTGCATCTCACTCCTGACCTTCAGACTGTATTTCCTCATTTTCAGATTAAATTCATAACGACCAGTTTATACCCATTTGTTCTTTTGCCAACAAAGATCTTTAGCTTAAACAGCCAAGAACAGCTTTTCTTAATCCCTGGTATTTACCCCAGACTTATGTACAGAGAGCAATGAATGTGTCTCTCTTGAAGCAGGCAACGAGAACTGCATGCATCTTTCCAGACATGGTCTCTCCATGGCTCCCTTGCACCAGTTTCTCCCTGTCACCACTGGGAGAAGCCATCCTGAGGCATCCTGGCATTGCATTTGCCTCTTTGATGGTGACATTACATTGGTGGGTTGTACTTGTCTTATGATGAACTTGTGCACTCCAGTCTTCCCCATGATTTCCAGCTGCTGAACTCCCAGTCTGGAGCAGAAGCCCACTTCCCGAGGGCATGATCCATGCTGGTATGTGGCAGCCAATTTCCAGTACTCCAAGATTAACTAAAACTAAGATCAAATATCATTCATCTAATCAAAAGTGTTATTCCTACAAAGCTCTCTCCTGTTATAGCTGAGACTATCACCATAGCAGCAACAGTAGTGCTTCCAGTACCCAGTGTTTGGTAAATTGTATTAATTATTGTTACTTAATTTCCTGTCTCTTTAATCAGGAGAATTTCAAGTAACAAACTTCTATCAAAAGCAGTGAGGCACATGTTTATGAAGAGGAAAAACAGCCTTGCATTTCCACCATGCCATGCTGACCAACTCCCCATGCAATGGGACTCTGCTTTTGGCTGGAACTGGTTGGAGCACCATGTAGTTTAACTGAAAAGAGCAGCCTAGGTTTTAGCCAGAAATGCAGAAAGTCCCCTTGTGCCCTGAAAGGATTGCAGTTAAACACAATAGGTGAGCAATGCTTACATTGGCCAACCTGTGCCTGCTCGCCCGAGGATCAGCTCTCAGCGCTGCCTGAACTCAGCAAAATAGTTATAGTATTGAAGTACAGTGACTGCTGAGACATTGTCGCTCTCCCTAAAATAGCGTTTCAAAAATCACATGCTTTTTTAATCATGCCTAGCTGACAAGGAACCATCAAGAGGTGCAGTGAAGTACAGGGTAACTTTGACTTCATGGGGCAATGCCTTAAAGGCTATTCAGAGCTCTAGGAAGAAGCTAAAAGGGCCAAATCCTGCTCCGAGTTTGTTATCTAATGTTGTGATGTGCCACTGAAACCATGCAGWGGAGAGCTGGAAGACTGTCACTGGTATATTTTACATGGTGCTTATTCTGTTAGGAAAAACAAGGATTATTCAGTCTAGCAAATTTAGTTTCCATTCTCTGCAGTCCCCAAAATTTTCAAAGACTGAAAAAAATTAAACCACAATGTTCTCTGACAATAATGCAGAAAACTCACCATCTGAGAAGTCAACCCCCCTATCACTGGTTGTTAAATAAACTGCAGCACACCTTGAGGTTTAGCATAAACCAGAGGTTATACCATGGAAAGTGGCAGAGAGCTTGTGGGAAAGCCAGGCAGGGAAAGGGAGCTGAGAGGCCACAAAAGGCTAATTGCTACTCTTGGAGGTCCATGGGCAGATAGTGCAACTTCAGAGTTTGTAAACTGTTTTTCTTCCTTTGGCCCCAGAAGAACTGTATTGTTATATACCTGCTTCAGGTAGATGCAAACTGTTCGCAAGGTATCCCTGAAAATCCTCAAAACCCCACCCTGGTTTTTCCCTTCCTCTTTCCCCTGGGTGCTCCTGGGGTGGAGACTGAGACCTGCCGGGCTCTCAGGGAGTGCTGAGGCTGAGCCTGCCCAGTGGTGGGTGAGGTGATGCCGGACCTGCCCGCAGACGGCTGCGTGATGGGATGTAACACAGGATGCTGCTGGCAGGTTAAAGTGTTCTCTGGAACTGGCAGCGGGCTCACAAATGCCTACCTGACAGCTGCTGCGGATCGCTGTGGGGCTGGAAGGAGGCTGGGCTGGGGCTGGGGCTGGGAAGTTGAGAAGGGCAAGCCCAGGCTGGAGTCGGTGCCAGCGGCTCCTTGATCCCAGCAGCACCGGCAGATCTCTGCCTTGGTACCCAGCAAGCCTGCAAGGATCCTCCAGCCTCTGCCAGATGCAAAGTGTGTGATGGGACTGTGGTGGACAGCCTGTCATGGGACAGTAGCCTCTCATTAGTATCACTCTGTGCTGTGCAAGGAGGTGATGGCTTCCCTTGCTTTTGGGTACCCTCCCCTCACAGCTGAGATGCTGGGCTGGCGCATGGGAGAAGCTGGCTCCAGTCTTGGCACTCCCTCCTTCATGAACTCAGTCACAGCTGCCTCAAATTCCCTGCCTAAATCTGGTGGTGATTGGTGCCTTGACCTGGAGACCTGTGCTCCATGTTTCCACCAGCAAGCCAGAGCACAGCTGGGGAGCATGGCTCAAGTTAGGGAAGCTGTTTCTGCCAGAGCCAGGCTGGCATCTCCCTCTGGAGGCTGCTCCTAAGGGTGTGCGCTCCCAGAGCAATCTTGCTCTGCTTTCCTGTGGTTCACTGCCAGTAGGTCTCTGTCCCATATCAGCAAAGGTGATCATAGGCCAAAGGGAGGAAGCAAGCAAAATAAAGCAGATAAAATCAGAGTGAGAGTGGAGACCTGCAAATGAGTCAGGTGAAGGTGAAGTATGCTCTGGAGCCAGCTGTGTGTGGGGTTTGGATGGGGACCTCTCCCTTCCTGAGAGCACATGCCATTGTGAGTACATGCACAGCCCTTGCTGGGAAGGGCCCTTTTCCAGCTCATTTAATTGCACTAGTGCCAGAACTCGGAGGGGGGTTCGGGAATCTTCCCCCTCGCTGCCTCACAACCCAGAGAAAATATCCCTGACTGCTTCAGCATAAAATCCCAGAGCTGCCTCCCRTGAATCCTTAAGAGAGTAAACACGATGGCATGCATACATGTAGGGCTTGGTGGGAAAAGGCAGGGGCAACCATCTCGCTTTTGTTGTTCCCTTTACAAATAAAGCACAAAACACAGGCCAGTTAAGTAGCAGAAGTTATAACCTCACCTTTGCCCCTTCGGGGAACTCAGGAAACATCGGCAGCTCAATGTGCGGAGAGCGCGTGCAGCTAAAGCCAGATGAACAGGAAAAACTGACCCAGCATCTTCAAAGGATTAAGGCAACAGGCACAAACTATACACCATGTAAGGCTCTGACATGGAGGAAGCAGAGCTTTTTAATGAATCACTGCACGGTCTGCTCTCTTGTATGCCTTTCACTGCAGGATGAGGCAAAGTGATAAGCGTTCCCTAACCTGTCTCAAACACTCAAACAGCATTTCATCATTCCCCTCCCCACACTGCTGAGAAGCAGAACAGAGACACAAAAACTGAGAAACAAAGCTCACATCCTCCTCTTGGCCTGTGTCATCTTCCCTTCCACAAGTAAAACTGAGCCCTCCCTGCCCCTTGCAAGGGCATCTCCTTTGGGACAACCTTTCGAGCCTTTCGTCCCTGATCACAGAGTGGGGAGAAGAGACAGTGACCCACCAAGCTCGAGATCCCAGTTCCTATAGGCTTGGAAGAATTAAATGGTGCTGGAAGAACCACATCTACATGAAAAGGAGTTTAAAAGCAATCAGGGAATTGAATACAGAGGAGATCTTGTCAACTAGCTGGTTCCATTAGCACTGTCAGGAACACTAAGAATATAGACATTACATGGTTTGAAAATGTTTCCAAGAGTTCTGTGTATTATTATGTTATCTCTGATCTAAACCCCTGTTAGGGATTTCATGCTCTTAGCCCGTGTTTGAGATTCAGCACATTAATCAGTGAGATCTCTCTGAGATGTGTCAACAAATTCAACCCGCTGTTCCGAGTTAGTTGCTCTGAGTGAAGGAGCACCGTGTTTAGGAGCAGCTCAAACCTGCAGGGGCTGAGTCACACTCAGTGCAGGACCTCACGAAGGAAGAAGATGTACCAGAGTCCCTTTTCCTTAGGGCAGTGGAGATCACAAAGGAACAGACCGGGGGGGACAATCCTTTCTGTCCATCCTGGCTGCTCCCCTCTTCATATTGCTATCCTTGAGAGTTGAAAATGGAGTTTCAAAAAAGGGCAGCGAAATATTAAGAAGTTGTATAAATGGAGCATTTGAATGTTGATATGAACCCAGGGAAGAGGAATGCTCCAAATGCCCCCCAGCCTGCACGCAGAGCAACAAAGAGACCGAGTGGGGACTGCACCCAGACCGAAGAGTCTGGGCAGTGTCTTCTGTGTGGAAGGAGGTGGACATCTGGCAAAGAGACAGTGGCACTTGGGAAAAGGGAGTGACAGATTTCTGTACCCTAGTGTTCTCAGTTGCAAAGTGAGCAGGGGTACAGCCACAGAGCCAGCAGAAAGGAGGACATGATAAAAGGTTGTGAACTGTTTGCTCATCCACAGCTTGTGCTCCCTGCAACATGGACAGCTTGGCAAGCATCTGGGTAGATGAAGATTTATGCTTCAAGCTCTGGAAAGATGGCATTTCTATCAATCCCAAGAATGCAGAGCACCCTGTGGCCCATCTGTATGAAGCCCACACCAACCCTGTGTTGGTGTGTGGGTGCTGAGGGCAGAGGCACGCCGTCTCAGCAGTGCTGGGAGCCCCAGTGTGTTTGCCTGAGCACGTGTGTGTGTCTTATTGGAAGCAACAGCGTCCATGTAAGAGTGTGAATGTTTGCATGAGTGCATTGGCAGTGGTAAGTGCACATGTGTGCTAGTGATTGTGCAAACTTGTGAGGGAGACATCATGAGTTTCCACACGCCATGCCCTTAGATTTCATTTCCTCTCTAATGCAACCCATGCCTGGGAGTCAACACGGTGCTGTGGAGTACCCCAATGTACTCTAGAAATCTAGTCCAGAGGCTAATTTTTCTGCCTGTTGACCAACATTTCTGAGACAATAGAAAGACAAAAATTAATTGCAGAACTAATGTTTTTAAAAGTAAATGGAATTAAGCAAAATGTTCTTTGCCAAAATCTGATCTAGTAAGAGTAAGAGTGAAAGGGAAAATAAAGGGAATGTCACGGGAAATGTTACTTTGTAACACTGCATTTCCCCAGCAAAGATAACCTTGGGTACAACCTCTGATCAAATCCACATTGTCCTGACAAGGTACCATTGCATTAATCAGCTGTGTTTGTAAAGGCTGGAACAAAACTCAGCCAGCAGAACCAGAGTAAAAGCACCTCAGGAGTAGCATTGTCACGCAGGACCTTGTAATTTGCTCACGTGAGTCTGCAGAGCCCTGAACCATTTCACTGGCTAACAGCATTGGTCAAGCTTTGCATTAGCACTTTGGCTGGCTGTTGGTGATGCCTACCACAATGCGTGTAATCTGTATTAACCCATATTTCTTTAAGCAACCTTTGTGATGACAACATCAGCCCTCCACCTATATATGTTCATAGTGTTGGTGCAGACCAGCCTGTGCATCCTCCACACATTAACAGATTTTAATTTCTTAAAAATGTGTATAATCATAACCTCAGTTAACAACACTGTTTTGAGGGTAAAGATATCCTTGTAGTTGACTTGATCCTCTGGTTTTTTTACATCCTTCTCAAACTTTCTGGACAAGTTTTTATGCTTCACCTGATCATGGCTGGTAGTGCTGGGGACCTCTTGCACTTGACGTTATTGGAACTCAAAGGGAAAAACAATTTTTGCCCCAGGATCCCATGTGAGCAAGGATTGTCTCATCCTGGGTCTGTGCAGCCCCCAGTGCCACTGAGCTCTGGCCATTGTGCACTCAAAGGGCTGCTCATGATTTGAAAAGTATCAGTGGCCAAGATCTGTGCTACAGCAGAAGCAGAGTGCTGGCATCCCCACTGAGCCCATCCCCAATGCACAAACCCTTAGCATGAACACCATGGTGCTCTGACATTGAGCTCTCATGCTGCTGGAGATGCTGACACCTGCCTGGGCTTCTGCAGCTCACCAGCAGCCTGGTGCCTCCACTCTGGGTTTCTTTGCACCATGGCTGCTCTCACGTGAGTCTGACTAATGGAATCATTTGACAGAAGACAGCTTAAGGACCATGGAAATTCCTGCCTGTCCTATAACTCAGGCTAAGTGAAAGTGTTTCCCCTTAGCAAGGTTCTGCCGGTCTGCTCCAGAGGCCTGAAGGAACCATGCCTTTGTTCAGGTTCAATGTCTCCAGAATGAAGGGTAACCTCTTTCAGTTCAAAGCTCCTGCAGGGTCATGGTTCCAGCACAGCAATCCCTTGGGGGTAGCAGGACCCCACGTGCACCAGCAGGCAGTTACAAGGGAGCTCTACCCAAACATACAGGATGTTTTGCAGGTGAGGACTGGGACCATGAGGGCATCTGGAGGATCCAAAACAGGCTGAAGGACACTGATGTAAACTATACCGATCATTTTACCCTGCTATGCAGCTCAGCAGTGGCACTACTGCTCCTCACATCAACCCTGGGGGAGCACAGCACCAGCTGAACTGGAGGTGGCTGCAGCCTGGGCTGCAGGAGTCAGCTGCTGCCATCATGGAAAGCCCAGAGGGGCAGTGAGATCCTGTCCCTTTACAGATTAGAGTCCTTGGAAAAGAGGTCAGTGATGGCAGCTTTCACCTTCGAATTAGGGGAGCAAAAGCCTCTCAAAGGGTCTCATCCGTCACCTGAACACGTGTCCCACTGCAACACGGACAGGAAACAACACTTCTGGCAGCCCTGAGAGATTACACCAGTGTTTTCTTTTGTCCCCAAGAGGTGGTGGCCCTGGAATTGACCTTGTAACAGTGAAAGTCTGTCTGGGAACCACAGGCAGGCAGATGCAGGAGCCTGTCCATAGAGGAGAGAGGGAGTCAGGGTGCTTTGCCTCCCTCCCCTTTTGGATGGAGCAGCTGTCATGATCCTGTCCTGCCATGGTCTTGCTTTGGCCCCTTGTCATTGTCACAGGAAAGCCGCACTGTCCCCTCCCACAGAGTGAGCGTGAGCAGCTGCAGTCACCTACCTAGCAAGGGCCTCGGGAGGGGAGGAGCCGCGGCTCAGCAGAGTGGCCATCCCTCCTGGGATGCCCCGGGCTGGTGTGTGGGGCAGGACCAGCTGCTGGCTGGGGCAGGCTCGCTGCAGCCCTGCATGGATCCTGCCTCCCGGATGGTTCAGGAACGAACTGTGCTGAGCTCAGTTCCAGGGAAAGGCTTAGGGCTTTTGAAAACATGAAAGATAGCTCGAGCAGTGTCCAAGCCGCCTAGCTCCACCTCATTTTGGGAAAAGTGAGAAGAGGGGGATATCCGAAAAAATGAGTTTTCTGAATATTTATTCAAAACATAACAACAGATAAACTCCAATCACATGTTGCATTCAAATATTGGAATATTTATTCCAAATATGGTCCTGTTGCAATTGTATGATAAACATGAAAGCGAGAGTGCAGTTATTTATGTCCTGCCTTCAGCTTTTCAATAGCATGTTTAAGTTTAGGGTATTTATGCTCTTTCATCCAGCTGTCTGACTTTATCAAGTCCTGTACAACTTGGGAGAGGCAACCATGCCAGCGGCAGAGCAAGCCCCAGCAGACCTTGATAGAATGGGCTTCCCTCGTGGAAAGCACATTATGTCCCTCCTGCTTCTCTCCTGGCCCCCGCGGAGCAGTACTGGCAGAAAACTGTTGTATTACATAGTCCCCTGGCAAGAAGGGAAAGCCTTTCTCCGTGGCTGGGGCTGAAGGAGCTTCCAATATCATTTAAATGAAACAATAACTCAATGGTAGCGAGTGAGGGTTATTTGGGGTGCTCCAAGAAGGCACATACTGTGCCCAGGAGCAATGGAAAATAAGGCAAAGGGAAGTTTTGACTGAACAGCCAAAAAAGCTCTTGGCAGGACCTCCTGTACTCTGTGGAGCCACCTCTCGCGTGGCAGGATGGATGCCCTCCGTAACTGCTGATTTGGAATTGGATTCACACTTACTGGTATGATATTGTGTTTACCTTTATGCTCTGCTCTGCTCTGGCCATGAAACTGTCAGAAGTCCCGAAGAGGAACAGGGCTGGAGATGCACCCAGCACAGGTATTCTCCTGGGCCTTGGTCAGGCTTCAACTCTCAGCCTCAGAGTGGGGCCAAGGACTCCATATCTACCTGGTAGAAGAAACTTGAAGGCATCTGGGTGGGACAATGGAGACTGGACAAGCCACTATCACCTGAGGTGAATGCAAAGCCAAGAAGGAAAACGCTTCCTCTGTTTGCTCCATCCTGGTTCTGGATGAAGGACCTCAGAAACCCACTGCTGACTCTGGCTAGTCTGAATTATGGGCTCTAACACCATGTTTCTGGGGTCAGAGACCCAGGAGCTCTTTGCAAGTAGGAGGTTCCTAAGGAAAATTTAGTAGGTGAAGGACTACTAGGGGACAAAGTCACAGTGAAGACAAGAGATGTTCCTCCTGACTTGCCAAGCCATGAGAACAGCAGCAAAATATTCCAGGGATAATCCAACATATATCATGTACGAACAGGCCCAATATACATACATGTACCAAGAGGCCCAGCAGACAGGTGTCCTGCCTCTCCAGGGAATGGGAAGCAAGGCCACTGAGTGCCACAGGTAATGGTAGACAAATTGCACCAAGAGTCACCTTGTGCACAGCTGTGCGCATACACCCATACACCCAGTGCTCCCCTGAGCACTGCTGGTTTAAACTATCTCCGAAATCTCCTGATGTCACTGTCCCTCACCCCCAAATTATAGCCATATTGTTACATCAGCTCTTCCAAGTACTCGTCAGCTTATGTTCTACAGAGAGCTCCTTGGAAGCTCAGCCCCTTGAACCTGCCCATAGCAGAAAGCGCAGTCTGTGCCTGTCCCACACACAGGCTGTATTGCATGCTTTGCAGAAAACATAAAACTCCCAGAGGAAAATCAGACAAATAGTTCAAGTGCCTACTTTGCACTTGAAAAGTAGTGTTGGATAATGCCTTGAAGTCTTAAATTTATCCCCTGAAGCTTTGTCACAGGAGATTTCTTATCCACTTAAATGTATAACGTGCTCAGAATCCATGCAATTTCTGTATTTACAGCATCCAGGTTCTCCTCCATCTTTAATGTGTTATTTTCTAAACTCATTGAATGTGTCTCAGCACTTGAATGATGACAAAAAAAAATGAAGTGGGAACCTCGACATGCTCTGATATTTCTCTGCTGTCCCTCAGGTTTTGTAGCTATGTACTATGTCATGGCAACCATGTACCTTCTACTCAGGTAGAATGCTTTCTGCCTTTCCACCTTTTCTGCTCTTGTTTGCACCTTTTATGTCTTCACGACATGCTCCTCTGAGGAGAGGTGACTGATCCATGCCAGGTGAATGCATGCCAGCTTTTTACACAAGCCTATTGGAGGGTAAGGTTCTACCCTCGGTAGCACTAAAAGTAAGCCCATTTCTGGTTGCTTTTGACTACACTTTTGCACCAATCTCCTGTTTGGACTTATCACACATAATTCCTTTGAATGCAAAACTTTGCACTACCAGCTCAAAAACTCACTTGTCAGACTGACCTAAGTTTAGCTGGGTTCCTTCCAGTCTTGACTGAAGTCATATAATTTTCCAACACCTGCAATACTTTCCACTTCACTGTGTGAAGCCATTAGTGTATAATTTAATATTAATCTCATTAAAACTGCTTCTCTCTCATAGATGTCCATTTATTCTCCTACTTTGTTTTTTGCAGGCAGAAAGACAATAATGAGATGGCTTTATTATTTGTTCGTGGGTATATATTCAGAGAACAACAAAGCAAAGAGACACATGCTAAAATACATGAGCAGTGTGCTTGCCTTCTTGAACCACTGCGGGTTATGCAGAGGAGATGGTCTGAGGAAAGACAACCAGGCCTCCAGGACCTGAAAATACAACAAGTCCAGTCTGGAATCCAGACCATAACACACAGATTTGTAGAAACCCTTTTCTGGACAGGCAGAGTGAAAGGTATTCTGGACTGCCCCATTCCAAGGTGGACAGACAAGGGCAATCCCAGTTGCAGTGGTTTCTTGGAGCACAGTTTTGTCCTGTGCACAAATGAGTGCATTCACATCACCCAGTTATGCTCCTGGCCTGAATGTACAAGTTTCAGAGCCATGCCTGTGGTCTAGAGGTTTTTCTGCATTCACCAAACAGAACCTCATCGCCTGGCAGAAACCGGCTTCTTCCACATCCACCCATGAATGTGCAGCTCTGTTACACTGAGTACTCCTGCCCCGGCATCTCATAAGTCACAGCGAAAGCAAGGGGATTGTACAGGCGTCTCTGAGGCTGGGATTTAAACCAAGCATCACAAAGTCCTGCACGTCTGTTGTTACTGATGGTGGCATCTCATCTGGAAGGAGCCCAGCATGTTTCTTACAGCCTGGAGTGCTGTGGTGCCAGCTAGAGAAGATATGGCTGTGTTTGTCAGCTGAGACCATTGAGTATGGTATCTGCTCCTCCATCCTCTCTTCCTGCAGCTGTGCTAATCTTTGTGCTTTCTTTTTACCAATGCTTCCTCAAGCCCTGTTCTGAGAAACAGCAGTGGACAGCCCTCTTTGGCTGAGCTAAAATCAAGGCTGGAGGCAGGGAGATAAAACCAGTTCTCCCACTGCGCTGTACTCAGCAGAACTAATTGAGGGGCCTATTAAGAAACAATACGCAGCAATATCCACATTATAGAGTCATTTGTGCAGGCCAGAACCACACTTAAAAACATCTTCCAGTTCTTTTGCCACCCGTTTCATTTCCAATCTAGGGAAAATGAGCAGCAGGGGAAGCTAAGAACTTGCTGATTGCCTCAGATTACTCAATAAAGTCTCTCATTAACTAGCCTCCATCTCTGTGATCTCAAGGGTAACATGGAGGATAAGCAGAGGGAATGCTGCACATAAGGAGGTAACCATATCTATTTATCTGGTAGAACATCACAAGTTTTCTGCTAAAAGGCATTGCTCATGTAGGCTTTTACACTCGGGATCAAGTAGAGGATCCCAAACCCTTAGAGCACCCTTTACCTGCAGCAGCATTCCCATTGCCTGAACCGTATTGCTTTCAAGAAAATAGCTGACCAGGAGTTCAAAAAACTTGGAGCCAACATTTGGCTTTGGCATATAAGAATTAAGTCTTCAAATCTGGTAAAGATGAAGCTGATACTGAGAGCAACAGCTTGAAGATGAGGCTGAGGTGTGGTGCCCACTCCAGGCCACTTGTGGGCTGGAGTTGCCAAGGGATTCCTGAGGCTAAACAAGACAAATGAAGGTGAGAGATGGCCAAGGTCACACACTGTGCTGCAGGAAGCAGGATGTTTTGATATGGATGTTAGTAGGGCAGGCTGCTGCCCCAGTAATGGCCTCTCTGCAGCCTGAGGAATGAGGTACCAGCTGCAGAGCCATGCATCAGAAATGCCCTCAGAGCATCTGGCTACTGCATATGGAAACATAGAAAGAGAGCACCAAGATGGTTTGTGCTCAGGCAAGCTACCAGGAGACAGAGTGCATACAGTCATGTAATCAGTCTGTGCAGGCGGAACAGTAGGGTTTAGAGATAAAGAAGAGTTATGCATATAGTTAAAATAATGAATGGGCTTCACCTAGGGAGACGAGCAGGCAGAGAATAAAATAAGAGTTTGCAATCAAATGGCACCAGAAATAGGAAATGTGGTTTTGGAATCAGCCCTGAGTCTATTAGAAAGGGTCATCTTGAGTCCAATAGAGCAATCCCTGCATCCCAGAGGGGCTCATCTCTGCCTCTGCTCAGTCCTGTGTGACAGCACTGGTGGTGGGCAGGGGATCGGCTGAACTGTGGCAGGGCAGGGCACAGCAAAGCAACCCCTTTTCCCTGCCGATGGCCCACTTCAAACCTTGAAGAACCATCCCAGAGGAGCAGGGGATGCAGCTCTGCGCTGCCACTTCCACAACTTCAGTTCCGGTGTGCTGCGATGGCACAGCTGTGCAGGAGGGCACCAAGCAGAGCAAAGGCTCAGGTTGCAGGTGGACCGTGGTGCCACAAGCTGGGTGCATGCAGGTGGAAAGCACTTCATCAGAAAGGACCCCAGTTCAGGCTGTGCTGCAGTGCGGCATCAAAACTTCCAGGGGCACCTTTTAAGGAAGAGAACACCAAGGCGTGTGACATGAGACAGTGAAGCAATGATAAAAGAAATTGCAGGTACTGGAGGGTAGCAAATCAAAAGGGTAGCTCCAAAGGGAGCCCAGAGAGACCAGTCTAGCCTGAGATGGCAAGCCAGAATCTAACTGAAGTGAGCTGAGGTGAATCCCAACCTGAAATCCAGCAGCAGCCTAAGGGAATGGCTGCCTGCAGGCTAGGAAGGGATGTGGCCTTTCTCATGTTATTTGCAAGTCCAGAGCAAGGAGACAAATATTTACTGGGATGTTTATTTGAGAACAAGTTGGTGGGAAGAAGAGCATGGCTGATATCAAAGGAATGCTCATTCGTGTCATAGCCTTTGGAAACTCTTTATGATTAATTCATCTTTCTATGACCAGCACTATCCACAGAGTGTTTGTTATTTATTTATTCATTTATTATCCTTTTCTGTATCCATCAGAGTGATTTATAACATGTAATGAACCAAAGATCATTAGTGCGTGACTGAAGAACTGGTACAAGCTTATCTGCAGGACATTGCTCGGCAAAGTACCAAATTCTCTTCTGAATTTATTTTTCCCCATCAATGCATCATCTAAGATGTGGTGTTTTCTTGAGCCTGGCCATTCCGAAGACGTTATTTCCCTTTGGGAGGCCCTGGTTGTTCGAATGTTCAGCAGTTGACAGCTGCCTGGAACGCACTACAAAAGGATTAAAGCCAACGACATTTCTATCTTTTCATCTTTCTAGCCTTAGACTGAATCAGGCACTGGCTGCTACTTGTTGCTGCTATTCATGACATAGCTGGTGTTGCTGTGACCTTTTCTGTTATGGTCTTATCTGATGTTTGCAGGACTTTGTATAATTGAGGGGTTTATGTGTAACAATGTTTCTGGGTCATTTTCTCTCTGTTTCTGGAGGAATTTATCATTGGTGAAAGGTGCTGCAGAAATGACACCACAGCATGAAGTCCTCCAGGCAGTCATAAGCCAGTTATAGGAAGGAGCAGCTCAGCTCCTCCATGCTGCTCTGAGCCGGCTGCCTCAGCCCTGGGCAGAGAGGACAACTGCAGCCCAATGTGGGATGTCCCAAGACACAGGAGGCAGAAGCTATGGTAGCAGGTGAAACCAGAACAACTCTTCTTGCTCCAGAGTTGTTCTCATCCAGCAAAGCCTGGGGCAGCCCTGCAAATAAAATGTGGAGTGTGGAAAAGCACAAGCTGGAGTGTGTTTTTCTGTCCCAGTTACCATTTCTAACAAAGTCCTGCCCTATCAAGGCTGCACAACTGCATGCAGGACCATCTTCTGCTCTAGCAGTATTAAATCTCTCACCCTGCTCATGGTGGGGCATGTTGCTGTCACACCCCCTTTGCCTATTCACGTTATCACTGTGACATGTCCCACTGGGTCTTTGTGTCCAGATCCCTCAGTCTGACATTTTCCCTGGGGAGGACACAGTTTCCCAACACTTTTGCCATTTCCTCCTGCTCTGCTTAGTGTGTGCACAGCCTGGGAGAAGTCTGCTGCTGTAGCCACTTGTCATGCAGATCATAGTGATGCTGGTGGAAAGGGGTGAAAATTCACACTTCCGGACATGGGTTTTCCACTGGTAGCTCAGTGCCAGGCGCAGACCCACTAGAGGGAGGAGAAAGAGGCTCTGCAGCTGTGTGGGCTCTCCCACATCTTGTGACTACAAAAAGTACCTGGCTAAGGGAGGAGACATGTGTCTAAGTCAGTTCCCAACATACTTCAGACCAAGATTTAACAGCAATTTTAACTTCAAAGATGGGACAGAGCCTATGGCTGAACAGCCCCAAGCTTTGGATGAGTATTGTTGTTGCTCCTACGTAAGCCCCTGAAGCAGCAACTTCATTTCTCATATCTCCCAGTTTAAAGCACAAATCTTTGAAAACGCTGCCTAAATTTATAAGCTGCAACTTCTGGGATTGCGAGATCTAACACTTTCTGCCTGGCACTGGTTGCAGCACCACACAGCTTTTGAGTTATATTGCAAAATTTTTGAAGGCTTTATGACACTTTATTTGGGAAAATAAAACCATCTTTAAGAAGAGTGACTGTGTAACATCCCTTTCAGAGGCTCTATTCCCAGGACCCAGGGGAATATGTGTGTGTCCTATTTTGAGATAAGTCAAACAGAATCCATCTCCCTGAGGCAGAGCACACACTCTGCACCAAAGGAGGTCAAGAAGCATTTTCACCTTGCAGCTGTGTGACATTGCTGAAAAGCAAAGAAATCCTCAAGAAAATCTTGTGAGAATACAGCTCCAATGGAGAAAAGCAGGTACAGTCTGGTGGGAAGGCTTGCTAACTGCAAAGTCCTTCCTTGACGAAAATAAAAATGTTTTTAAAAGGAGCAACCCTTATATTATGTCCTCTCCATATGGCTGTTGTAACAGCACTCATGAAACATAGCGGAGAAAAGAATCACAGAACCACAGGTCTGTTGGCAGGAAGGGACCTTCAGAGCCTGTCATCTACACTCTTCCCCAAAGAGGGATTATCAGCAAAACCAGGTCAGGTCAGCCATGGCTTGTCTACCTGAGTCTTCAAGACATCCAGGGATGGAAAGCCCATAGCGTCTCTGGGTGATCTGTTCTAGTGCTGCACTACCCTCTTGCTGAAGTTTTTCCTGAAGTCCAGTCTGAACTTCCTGCAATGAGTGGCTTTTGACACTTGCTGTGCTGTCTCCCATTACTGAGAACAGTTTGATGCAGTCACCTTTGTAGCTGCCCTTCAGATATTTTCAATCTGCTGTTAGATTCCCTCTGAGCCCCTTTCTTGCCAGATGAAACAAGCCCAGCTCCTTCCACCTCACTTCGTAGGCCATCTGCTCAAGCTTTCCTCTGTACCATTCCCAGTTTCTCCCATCCACCGTCAGTTAGGGGACCCAGCACAGAACACGCTCCTCCTGGCATGCTCTCATCAGTAAGGAGAGAGACAGTAAATGCCCTCAATTTGCTGGCCACGCTCTTCCTACAGCTGCTTTGCCTTGTTCACAAGGGTGCACTGCTGTGTCATATTCAACCTGGTATCCACCAGAATTCCTGGGTCACTTTCAGCAGGGCTGCTCCTCAGCCTGTTGGTTATGAGCCTGGGCAGGGGAAGGGAGTTAGCAAAGCTCTCCCTGTAGCCTATTTTTGGCTCTGCAGAGCCAAGGTAAAGGCCAGCACCACAGAGCAAGCACCATTCAGGATGGAGCTCCCTTTTCACGGCCTTCCTAGAGGTAAGTGGCAGCCAGTCCAGGAAGTGTCTCTGCACCCTGCCTGTTCTGGAAGATGGCAGAGCCTTTAACTCCAGCTATGACCAGCTGAAGGAGAACATAAAGACAGGCATTCTGGGTGACTACAGCCAGCCCATGTAGCCAACAATCCTGTCTCTGGCAGTGGTCAATAGCAGATACCTGTGGAAGGAGTTGAGAACAGAGCAAGCACGCAAGGACACCTTCCTAGACTGTTTTCCTCACCTCCAGCAATGCAGCCCAGCGACTATCATGAGAGCTCTAAGTCTCTCTTGTATGCTATTATACAACAGTTGTGTTTGATATACTAGGCAAGAGTCCTCTAACTGATGCTGGTTGAAATTTTAAGCAGATGAACAGATCCACTTTGGGCTCACCTCTGTGATCCCCACCCAGCTTCCAAATTCAGTGGTGATGCTGTACACGTACCACAGCGAAACCATTCTCTAGGCACACTGGGCATCACTAATGTTCCTTAACTGGGGGCATCTGATGGTGGATGGGAAAAGGATTGCTGCCCCAGGGAATCAGCAGGCAGCAAAACACACATGGGAAGCCTGCTGCACCCTGCAGCCTGGCATGCAGGAGCTCAGACATCTCAATACTGCCGGCACCACACTGGGGTGGTGAGGGATGGAGATCTCCTCTCCACCCATTTCAATCTGCATTACTGGAAGGACTGGCGCTACCTAGGCAGGATGCGGTCTGTGCCAGAGGGTGCGGGAAGCTGGTTAAAGTCAGAAAGAATGGAAAATGTTCACTGCTGTTTCTGTTTAACTTTAGGAACTGATCCAGCTGAGATAATAATGAAGAGTTTACTTTGCCATGTCAAATATGCAGGTACTTTGCAGTATTAAGATTTGATGCCCTGTTCTTATAAAACTGGCCCCTGCTGATTATGGGAAGAGAAAGTTGCCCATAAACAACATTTTATTTCTTATTTAATACAAATTCTTGGGCAAAAGGAGTCAATCAATTTTTCATAAAGTATAAAACAGATAAGTGCTTGGGATCATGTGTGAGTCCCTGTCAAACAGAACCGATAAGTCCGTGATGCAGTACAGGGAGTGTTTTGCAAGTATTGTCCAAGTGACCTTTTCATTAGTTTGCCTTAAGCAGTTAATCTCTTTTTTCCAGGGTACAGACTATTTTAAGTCCCATTACATCACACATGCATTTTAAATATTAATTATTCTTCCATGTCATGCCTAAGAAGATTTGGTTGTTTTTTACCTTTTTTAACACAGTCCTCCCCATCTTGCTGTGTTTTCTAGCAGGGTCAGAGTTAAAGAGCTTCCAGGCAAGAACTGAAAGTGCTTGTTTGCAGTGAGTATGTGATGACTGAGGGGCAGGATGTGAAGCCCTGTGATTTAGGAAACCCTGCCAGGCCAGAAACTGGGATCAGACCTCTCCAAAGGCACCCCTGTGGTGGCAAGGGAACTACAGGGCCCATGAGTGGAGGCATTTACTGCCTGTGCGTGGGGTACCATAAACGGGAGAAATGCAGGCCTGAGCCAGTGCGCCTCAGCAGGGCTCCAGCTTCTACAGAAAAATACTTGAAAATGATTTAGAGGAAAAAAATGTGCTTCAAAAGTGTCGCTGGCATGTTGTTGTTTCTAACTTGTAAATTATTTCAAGCTCCCTGTGCCACTTAAAAAAAAAAAAGAGGTACCAGCTGCTACCTGCCAAAGGAGACCAGAGTCTTTAAACAAAGCTGTTCCTGGCCCCACGCTGGCCCTTGCAACAGGTGTAAAAAATGCCTCGACAACACCTTCGATGTAGTCCCATCTCCCCTGTATTTGGATTCACTGGTCTCATAACAACAGAGATCATCTTTGCATGGAGTTCACGCTTTATTATTAGCCACAGTTGAAAGAACAATAATAAATCAACTTTGTTCCTTCAGGGTTATGACTGAAACAGAGATCACGATATTTATAAGCAAGGTTGCAAAGGGTAAAGCAGTAACATGTTTTGTTGATACCCAGCAGTAGCATGCACTGCTGAGCCCTGGAAGCCTATGCTCAGCAAACCTCGCCTCTCCAAAACTGGCTCATTTTTCTTTGTGGAGGGGAGCTGCCACCAGGCTCTCCCTCGCTTTGCACAGTTACGCAGAGAGTCATTACGCTGCTGCTGGGATCACACCAGCTGGGCGCCCTCCACACCGGGGATTGGTTCTGGGTTTCCAGCCCCTAGCCCAGAGGATCACTGCGCTGCTGTGATGGAGGACTGATTCCTGCCCACCTGAATGGACGCCGGAGAAAAGACTGGGCAGCCTGTTCTCACCAGGACCAAGAAGTCTTCCAGGTCCTCCTCTCAAACCCGAGGCATAGGCTGCAGGTGGGAGCCCTTATTTCTGTCTTGGGCACTCTTTCTGCTTCTCTTCAACCAAACTTGTTGTGGGAGGGAGCATCTGTGGAAACAGCCCGCCACTGAATGAATATAGTTTGAGCAAGTTAAAAAAATGTGTAAGGGTTTTTGAGAGCAGTCCAGCGAAGTCTAACACAGAATACCTGGGCTTGCCTGGGGACCAAAGTCCCTTTCTCCAAACCTTCTGGAGGGCTGGAACTAGTGGGACAATCACCTGGCATGGTCCCATCCAAAAAGGATCACCCAACCCTGGTGATCCCAGCCTGCTGAATCCGAAGTGAGGAATCAGGGGCCTGGGACCATGTGTGAAACAAGGAGAGGAACAAGCCAGTGTTACACGTCTAGTTTGGCCCAGTCCCATGCCATCTGTTCTGGTTCCTCTGCCACACCAGTGGGACTCTTCAGGCTTCTCTTCTCTGGGTCTCAAGTATTTGGGATTGCTCCTGTGAACCTGCCAACTGGGATACCCCCAAGCCTAGATCCCACCATCTCAAGGACCAGAGCAGATCAGATCTGCTTCAGAGAGGTTCTTCACCTCCCCAGAGTTTCTCTCTCCTTCTCCAGGGTTGGGGAAGAGAAGAAGACGGCTGGAGAAATCATTCACATGTCTATTTCCTCAGCAGGCCTGATGTTTCAAGAAGAGAAAAGGGATTGTCCCAAATATTGACTGAAGGAGACAATTCCTTTCCATCCTCCCTTACAAGAATAGTGTCAGGTGGCTGAGGCAGAAGACAGACAAACAGAAAGGAAGAGGAACCTGCCTGCCCCTGTGTAGCCTGGATTATCTCCTCAGATCTAGTTACTGACTTAGTTTAACCCCAGGAGGTGGGCAAATAGGGCAGGAGGCCAGTCCAAAGAGCTGGGCTGAGATAAGCTTCCCCCCAAGATTAACTAGTGCTGAAACTTCCCATGTCCTCATCAGTCTTGGCCATGGCTGCAACCGTGAAAAGCCTGAACTGGCCAGTTCTACACTATTGCTATACTTCCTGAAAAGCCAGAACAAGGAACTAAAATAGTTGTGATATTTCTATAGTCATGAATTTCTGACGTTTTTTGTGCAGCACTTCCATTTTTCCCCCTTCCTTCTTATCAATAACATTTTTTTTCTTTATATTCATATTATGCAAACAATTTTATAGTTACAACAGCACTTACTCTGATAGTCCACCTCTCCTTCCCTTGTTGTTACATCTCATGAAGATTTAGTCAACAGAAAGTACACCCTGGACCATTCTTTGGACAGATCTTTTACTCTGGGCTTCTGTTGCAAACTTAGTAAAAATATTTCCTTTTCAGCAATGGCTTTTACACCTTTTTTCAGCCAAAAGGATTCCCTTCCCTGGGTTTCAGAAGTGAGTTTCAGTCCACAATCACAGTAAAACAGCACAGGTCTAAAAAAGTAAAGAAGAGCACTTCTCGTCCCAGTCTAGGCTGAGTGTCCAGATCTTATGTGCTGGCTGCCACACAGCGGATCCCGTGCAGTCCAGGAATCTCTGGAAACACCAGGACCTGTCCAGCAGTGATTTAGCCAACAGGGGGAGGGAGTTTAACTTAGAGGCACTTCAAAAACAAAAATACTTTCTGAATATGCAGCAAGTCAGCTGAGCATTATCTCAAGCTAAAGAGCTAAACACTGTTCGTAGATACTTCATGAATTGTTAGCAAGCTGAACTTTCTTGATGACTCCAGGACCAGCTTGCCAGGTCCAGGTCTGCCCAGCAAGCACCTCACAGGACCTGACATTCGGCATGTCCCAGAGCACAGCCCTACCAATAAACAGCTACACCGCCGCGTATGCACCAGGAACATATGGACACAATCTCATGCAGACTGTTGTGGCTGCTGCAAACACATGAAATGTAAATTGTGAAAGTGAAATTGCAAGGGGAGCTAATCTCCACATTGTATTAGACAAAATACCAGCGTGCATGCAGATAAGCACCAAGTGTGAAGTGTCCAGTGGGAGGAGGTTTCACATTCCGCCTGACTCAGTGCAGCCTTAAAATAGCACTTCCCACTGCAATACTTTACACAAAGACATCCAAGGGATTATTAATACCATGAGACAGAAACCAGTTTTATGTATTCCAACACAGATGAGCAGAAAGGGAGCTTTACATGTTTAAGCCATGGATGGGTGCGTGTGAAGGCAGCCACTGCAGGCAGCTCTGCCCTTCCTGAACGTCGGCTCTGCCTGCGCTCAGTGGAAGGAGCCTGGCTTGCAACTGGCTGCACGTGCCTGTGGGATCTGTCAGCCTTTCTGCAGGCCCAGCAGAGGAGGAAGGGGACACGACGCCACAGTAGGCATGTTGTTGCTTCCAAACAGCTCATCAGAGTGATTCTGCTTTGGGAGCACAGGATGAGTGCAGCAGGGCAGATTCTATTGCCACACTGCAAAACTCTGTACTGGACCTTGCAGACTCTGCAGGCTGTAGCGGGGGCAACAGCTCAGTGCGTCTCCTCAGCCCAGGCAACACGCTGCTCTTTTGGACGCAGCCACACGAAGCAAACAGGGACTCGAAGTCTGTTTTGGAGACCCCCCTGCAGCAAATGTCCTCTGCCTGGGAGTGTGTGGGAGAGCAGCATCCCCTCCTCTGCAACAGGAAGCTCTGCCTGCCTGGCAGATGCTCTCTTGTTCTCTGCCTGCACTCAGGCTACCTGCCCTCTCAGAGCTGCCACCTGCTCTGTGCCCAGGCATGCCTGCTCGCCGGGGACGGACGCAGTGGTTCCCCCTCCTCTGGAAGGCAGGCTGGCATCCTCCGGGAGAGCCCTCTTCTCTGCAGCCACTCCCATGCCCTGTGCCCTTTCTCAAAGGGCAGGGGAAGTTTGGCAGCTGAGACCTTACTATTTTTTTGGCTGTCCCTTCACTGTCTCTGACCCCATTCCCACCATTCCCTGGAGCCCCAGAGCCTCCAGCTGCCATCTACATGCAGTTTTTCTTTGTAGACTCTTTTTTATCTGGGTCTTGGGAAAGAGAAGAACAGAGGAGGTGCATGAGCCACAACAAACAACTTCCCAGTTTTATTTTCCCAATTGCAGAGTGCTGTACAGAGCACGCAGAGTCCTTATCAAACTGAGAAGCCCGAGAAATGTCTCAGCTTTCTGTGTTTCTACCACTACATTCCTACACGTCACAAGCAATACCAACTGGAATGTACATTTGCAACGTACTGAATGAAACGTGCTGAATGAAACATCCTGGTGTGCTGAAGTCCTGCTTCCCACATGGAGAAGGGATGGATACTGCAGTGGATACTCCAATGGATACTGCAGGACCTGTCCCTGCCCTGGGCACCTGGGCACCTCGTGGCATGGAGTTGCACATCTCCTCCTCCCACAACTCTGTCAGTTGTGGCACATCCTCCTCCCAGGTCTGTGGGATACCTGTGTCTGCCCAGCCCACATCAGTCTGGAGTCTTCCAGTGGGGAACAGCTAGAAACACACTTGAAATCTGAAAAGATCAATGGCACTGTGAAAAAACTGATAGCCATCAAGAGCTATTCAAAATGTCCACACTGCTATGTCCTCTTGCTCTCAAGGAAGGGGAAAGGAAACCAGAGGGGCTTCATGAAAAATTGAACTAAATAGGCTGTTTTACCAGAAACAGACTTATAAAACCAAGTGGTGAATGCAAGAAGCAGAAAGGTTTCTCGGTTCTCTGGATTTCCAACCACTGTAAGCTGACTTTGCCAGAAATAAGTAAAACAAAATTTGGTCTTATTCTTCCATCACGGGTGTTGTTAATAGTAATTTTCAGTTCTTGTGCCTGCCTTTCCCTTTTGCCAGCACAGCCACTTGGGTGTCAAAACAGAGGTTATGGATATGGTGTAGGTTAAAAAAAAAAAGTTTTTCTCATTCCAGATTCTGAATCTGCGTAGCAATATAAGCCAAATAGAGATTGTAACATGATTTCCTTCAAGCCTGAAAATTAATTCTTCCCATCATCATTCACTATTCTTTGGAGTTATGAAACTTTGAACAATTTAATTTCATTAAAAAGAAACATTTCTTAACAAACTAGAGAGACAGGATATCCCACTCCATAGCAATTAATAGCAATTAATACATCGCACAAAATGCAATTAATAGACCCAGACACACATCTGAATGAGCCATTCGTGACTAGCATTTACGATTTCTTGTGATGTAAGTATGATGAGAGTACACCTAACTTAAACCCAGCCCACAATGCAGCGGTGGCACAATTATGGCAGCAACGTAACATCTGGCAAAATCTGTGACGGAGCAAGAATGTATACTGGCTAAAAGTTTTCCTGCAGACTGCTTCATCTCAGTAAAACTTTCTGAAAGTTGACTGGCATGAGTGCTTCTTCAGGCTCTTCTCATTTTACTTCTGTTGCTTAGGGCTGTGCTGTAGATACAATGGCACTGAGGGTCCCTCTGCTGTGGAGTCCCTTCCCACAGCCAAAGTGGTGTCGCCTGGATACTGATGTGTTTTCAGGGACTTAAATATTTAATTCAGTTGGGTTTTAAGTACCAGCTCTTGATGCAATATCTAGATGGAAAACCGACAAGGACTGTGACTGCTGAGGACTGTCAGATGTTAATCTGATGCAGGTACATTGCACCAAGTCACAGATACACTGGTTATTGTCACAAAAATTAGCAAAGTTTCTGCACTGTGACTGATTTGTTCTTGTTCTCCACTTTGCGATGTTTGGGGTGAGGCGTTTGGCCCCATAGTTCTGTTTAACATCTCATCCAAAAATATGAATAACAAGGATGTGTAATTATTTTTTCACTTAAAATATTGTTGTTAAAATACAGGGTCTGGTATTACCTTAAAAACGTTAAGGAAAGATGGAGTATTGTAAACAGACAAGCAGAAAGTAATTTATAATAAACATGTATTGAACTAAAACTCCGCACAGCTCGCTCTGCTGCATCTATCTGCATAGTTGCTGATAGATTTAATAGTACTTGCTGCTTTTGGTTACTCCCTGATGCATGGCTTGCAAAGTGTCCGCACCAGCCCCTGGTGCGCGCTGACCTGCCCAGCACGTGGGCACTGCGGGGACATTGTTCAGTGGCTAATCTTCCAGAATGCACGCTTTTTCCAGCTTGGATTCCTGACACTGAGCACACTCCTGGGACACAGTCCAAACACAGGCAGAGTGAAATCCTAAACTGTCCATGAGACAGCATACGCAGAGCAACAGACTGACAGAAACCCCGGCGAGGTGTTTCCAAAGCAAACATCTTGTAGGATTGATAGGATCTGAGCTGGAGTTTTTTGCTGGAATCAACCTTTGTTGTTTTCCTTATGGCAAATACTAATGAACTCAATGGTAAAATATGGCATTTCCCAAACAGCAAGTCTCCTCCCCGAGATGCACCATCTCTGGTATGGACCTGTCATCAAGCCTTCACCTTTAATCACTCAACACATGTTTTCAATCTGCATGTTCATATGTAATAACTTCACTCTATTAGATTTCATTTGTCAGACCAAAATGCCCTTTAGGTTGGAGCATGCTGTAGGACATTGTCCAGGCAGGTTATTCTTAGTAACAAACGCATTTACAAAGAAAAACCAGGTCTGCAGTTCAGCCTTTGTTTTTATTGCCTGCACCGCTCCCATCACGCCTGACCTCCAGTCTCTCCTCCAGGCCCTTCCCACCCCACCAGCCATTGTCAGCTGCCCACTTTGCTCTGTGCTTTACACAAATTACTACAAAATGACAGAGACCTTCAAACCCAGCTTGTTTGGGCCTGGAAATTCCCTTTCTTCTTCTTTCTACTACACCAGTGGCAAACAAAATCATGTCTCAGCAAGATCCTGATAAATCCAGCAGAATTAGACTTGTGGATGCAAACGGTGATGCGCAATGGTACGTTGCCATGCCACTGCTGGAATACAGTGCTCAATGCCCCCTTTGGCTGTGCTTTGGCCCTAAAGGCTGCTAAAGGCAATGCAGCTTCTCCATAAGTAAAGGCAGCAGGAGCCTGGAGGTGAGTTCTCTGCAGCCACATTGCACACTGTGCAATTGAAAAGTAAAGATTACTTTGTCAAGGGTCTCTCAGAAAGCAGCTTCAATGAGAACTATATCAACGCTAAATCTCTCCTTTCTGATTTCCTTTGGGACATTGCATTTCTGAGGTGTAACTGTGTGGTCAGGTTCATGCAATTACTGCTCTGAGCTCTGCATCCTCCCTGTCAGATCTTCCATAAACATCAACCCATTGCATCTCCTGAGCAGGAGGTGTCTTGAAGCTGACACACCCAGAGGAAATAGTTTGAGACTGCCCAATAAATTACTGGTAAGACGGTTGTTTCATAATGGTTCCTAATTGCCCCGTGCTGATCACAGATATCGACCATATCTTCCAAAAGGCTATTTAAGCCTATATATGGTCAGAAGATCATTGGGCCAGCATATTTGGTTTTTTTTGCTAGAATCAGATAGCTAGGGCTCATCACTGACTCCAGTGGGGTGGAGAGAGAACACTGCAGAAGGGTGACATTTCTGAAATCATGGAGCCTATGAACTTGAAAGTGAGGAAGTTATTTCTCCTTCTTAAAGAACAAATGCTGGGAAGAAGGAGGGGAGTGAGAAACAGCAGCAGAAATAGCAGGGATAATAAAAAAGCCAAAGAGTCATTGCACAGCTCTCAAAGATGAAGAAGAGTTAGTGGAAGTTGCCTATTCCAGTATAGGTAGAAAAATATTTCCCACAATCTCCTTTCTCTGTATCATTGGATACAGTTTTTGGCTCTCAGTCAAGGGGGGATGCACATAGGGAACTAACATACATTGGCCATGTCAGCTTAGCTGTAACCAATCCTTTCTTTCACAAGTGCTAAGTGCTATTAATCATAAGATAAATTATTATGGTATAAGTTGCACCAAGAGCAATTTGCAGATCTGCTGCATCATTGTCATTAAGGGGAGACTGAAGGAGCTGGTTTTTTCATGCAGAGAAAAGCAATCACAAAAGTGCTTGAATCACGACGGGTGTGCAGCCATCTCCCTTGAGCCCGTACCAGCCAGCCCCTTGTTTCTTCCTGCTCATGGCCCAGCTCTGCCCAAAGACCTCTTCAAAGTCCTTAGCTGCAGGCAGMTCTCTGTCCCTGGTCTTCCCACTTGCCGATGCACACAGTAGCATTTGGATCTGCTGCTCATTCTACAGGCTGATCTCAATTAACCTGTACATTTGCAGTGATCAGCAGTACCTTTCAAGGGCACTGTGGGGTCACTTAAGAGCAGAGTCTCCTTTTCAGGTACAACAGGGGAGGGAAAAAATGGGAGGGTCTGCTCTGTGCTGTGTTTCTCAAGGGGTGCAAGAGCAGGGCTGTTGAGGAACGAAGGCTTTGCAATTAACAGACCCAATATCAACCAAAGGTCCTTGACCTCCTCTGGCGACTGAGATCCACATCACCTGTGCACTGCTACGGCTAACAGGAGTGAGGCAGAACCACTCCACAGGGGCCCATATATATTCTTTCCAAGTGGAAGACCTCTTCTAGGTAAGACTTGGCAGGTTCCCAATGGCCAGGATGTTTAATGGTATGAATAGGAACAGAGGTAGGTGAAAGGAGCAGCTATTTCTCTTCAGTGTACACTTGCTCACTTGCAAGGTTTTGCTCAGTGCTTGGAATATATACCTGAGGAATACAATATGGTTTTCAACCTACTTCCACAATTTTATTCTTGAGTTTTTTGAAAATGTCTGCCAGAAGGCACCATTGCAATGGCAGTGTGTTTCAAGGTGGTTTTCAGATATCGAACAAAAATGTTGTCGAATTGTAACTGGTTTCGTTTACACGTCTCACTGTTGATATGAGCAGAAGTACAAATTAAAGAATGAAAGTCTATTTGTACTGTTTAAACTAATAATGATGTGCCACAGCTCTCCATTGCTGAATGAAAACCTGAATCAGTCCATCTTGGAAACACAATATATGCTGTCAGAATAAATATTTCTTTTTACCAAAGGGGACTCAGAGTGCACATATGCAAACAAATGTCTCTCTGAAGTAAATCCATTAATACACATATTGTCATAGCATTACATCAAACCACAGATATAAATCTGTCTCTGAACTGTCTCTGACATTAAAAAATGGAATAAAAGATTTGTTCTCTGTTTGTTAATAAGCAGAATTTTCTTTCAAGGACATATAATCCCATCCTAATATCTTCTCAGATGCAATTATGCACACTCTTAAAGTAGTGGTGTTTGACTTCCATGTTCTGATGAAAGCTAAAATACAACTTTGCATAAGGATATGATAACCTATGGATCCCAAAGTTCTCACAAGTTCGTATACTATGAATTGCCCAGAGCTGCTTTTCAGTGTGCCAGGAGAAGCCAAAATAAAGTGAAGATATTCAGACACTTTTGACTATGCATTAAAAGCACCAGGAAGTTCTTATTTCAAAAATCATCAGTTCAACCCATTTCCCAGGGAGATTTCTGAACTGTTCTTGGATAATAGCTGACTACTAGCATCTCTCACTATTGAATTGAGATCTTTAGGACAACCCTTGCTACAGGGCTGTGATCTGCTGCATGGAATAGCTATCAAAAGCCATAGGGATAAACAGATAATTCAGCCAGAAGTAGCAGATTTTCATACTGTTCTGTCCTTTCCTCAGCCTAAGACTGTAATCTGGCATTTCCTAAGTGTAGCTGTAAACACCCTGTCCCAACCCTTTGTTACACTGCCTGTGTCCCAGAGAAGATCCCACAGCATTCTCTGACTCCCTCCTCTGCTCCCTTCTCTTTTGGTTTCAGATGACAACTTAATAAAAAAGACACACTGCAAATCTTGTGTCCTTGACTTCTCAGGATGTACCAGATCCAATGACATCTACACGTCAGTCTTGTTGAGACAGAAACTCCTGCACATGCTTTGAACCAGAAAGGATGCTTCTTCAGACATCTCTTCCGATGGTCTCATATTACGGGTCCTGCCAGATACTGTGATGGCTCTAGCAAGGATGCAGAGCACCATACTTTGAGGTGTTTCTTCTCTTCAGAGGGACATTAAGGTGGCCAACAGCATCCTGGCCTGAATCAGAAACAGTGTGGCCAGCAGGAGTAGAGAAGTGATCGTGCCCCTGTACTCKGCACTGGTGAGGCCGCACCTTGGATACTGTGTTCAGTTTTGGGCCCCTCACTACAAGAAGGACATTGAGGTACTGGAGCGTGTCCAGAGAAGGGCAATGAAGCTGGTGAAGGGTCTGGAGAACAAGTCTTATGAGGAGCAGCTGAGGGAGCTGGGGTTGTTTAGSCTGGAGAAGAGGAGGCTGAGRGGAGACCTTATTGCTCTCTACAACTACCTGAAAGGAGGCTGTAGAGAGGAGGGTGTCGATCTCTTCTCCCAAGTAACAATTGATAGGACAAGAGGAAATGGCTTCAAGTTGCACCAGGGGAGGTTTAGATTGGATATTAGGAAAAATTTCTTCACTGAAAGAATGGTCAAACATTGGAACAGGCTGCTCAGGGAAGTGGTGGAGTCACCATCACTGGAGATGTTCAAAAAACATGTAGACGTGGCACTTTGGGACATGGTTTAGTGGGCACAGTGGTGTTGGGTTGACGGTTGGACTTGATGATTTAGAGGTCTTTTCCAACCTTAATGATTCTATGATTCTATGATTTTCAGCCTTTTGGATTGCTTTCTCAGATAAAGTAAGAAATTCTGGAAGAGTCCCTTCTCCTTTAGCTTTTGAGGGTTCATTACCACCTCATCACCCCCAGCAGCAGCGTACCAGCTGGGTTATAGCTTATGCCAAAACAAGGTGTTAGCTTGAAATAAAATGTGCCTGTTGTCCCACCAGTCCACAGAGACTTCTGAACAGGTGCCTGAAGGGGATCTGAGCAGAAACTACACTTTAGTTTTATTTCTTTGTTGTATTATACAATAGGGGAGAAATCCATCGGCAAGTGTCAAGAACTTGGAGTGGCAGGGACATTGGAATGATTTCATTTTACAGAAAAGAAACAGGGTAAGAAGCAGAAAATGATTTTTCCAGTATGCTGCAGGTAATTAAGGGAAGATCTGGGAACACCAGCCCTAACTTCCTAATGGAAAGAAAATTTGAATGAAGTTTTTTTTAGGAAAAACTGGTTTGGGTTTATTTTTTTTCTGAAGCAAACTGGAGCACCTAAGTGTCCTGACACTGCCCATTTTGTCGTCAGCCCTGAGAAACCTTTCCGGCAGCTCCTGGGCCAGCACATTGGGCCAATACAGCAATTGCCTTTAGAGAGCTCAGAAGTTCTAGGAAACTCAGAGAAAACCTGTGCAGATGGCTCTGAGAAGGAGTCATTATATTTCATTGTTTCATACTCCAGGTGAAGCCAAAGTAACATATTTCTTTGCCACATGGGCCTTACAGTCGCATACCAGAAAACTTTCCCCAGCAATTCTTATAGTTTGAGATGTATGAAAATAGATATACACAGACCTGCAGACACCCAATGAAACTAGAGCCTCTCTATATTGTAACAAATCTTCCTCTGGCAACAAACCAGGGAGAGGAATGAGAGAAGGAGATCAAACCACGTATCACTGTTATTAGTAATTTCACACAGTTAGCTGTGTTCCCGTGCTGTATAGAAGTACATGCACAGAACAAAGCCCCCAGCAGAAATGATTTATCTCTGAAAGGGAGTTTGTTTCTATTCATGTTTCTATAAAGTGGCTTTTCCACTGGACAAACTCTTTGCCAACAGCTCTTGCACATCTAGCTGCAGCTTGCTGCCTAGAGGGCCTGCTGGAGACTGTCTCCACAGCACTTGCTGTTCCTGTCTATAAATAACATTTCAGATGCCCAGGCCACACAGTCACACTGCAGGAAAGGTCAGGCATAATCGTCATCACCCGAAGAGATCACTCTCCACGACTGCCCCATGGCTGAGGCTTGCTGTCTGAACTGCAGCCAACGCTCTGGGCCTTATCAGGGCTGGATCGCCCTGGGAATTTTCTGATGAAACAATTTTATTGGAAAATGCTGATTCATAGACATCAAAATGTTTCATGGAAATGCACCAGTTTTTATTAATTTACAAGGAAACCCAGACATTATTTGGATGTACTAGTGGCTGGTCGTCTGCCAGGGTATCCCATGGCTTCCAGTGTGTCTGCTTGCAGGGCAGCTGTGTCCTCTGGGCTGCTTCAAACACCGGAGCCTGAGCACTGCAAAGGCCTCTGATGGCCTTGCTCTGATCTAGCTCTTGGCAGCCCTCAGCATGAGATGGCTTGTGGGGTTTTTAGTCTCCATGCACTAAAGCCCTGGGGGTCCACCAGGTGCTTGGGGACTGTAGGCTGCCACTACCTTTCCTCCTTGGAAAGCAGGTCAAAATGTCTGGTTTCTTTCCAGAAAGATGGATTTTTTTTTTTTTTTTCCAAAATGACAATAATCCAAGTATCCTGGCACAGCCTTCCCACTCTCAGCAAACCATCTTCAACATCTCAGAGCTTTTCTGGAGCAGGAGACCTGCTGCACGCCTCAGCCTGGCACAACAGCCCTACCTGCAGCCTGCCTCCATGCTTCCTGCTTTGCTCCCGTATACCATGAATTCATGACAGCAGTGAGTCACAGACACAACCATCTGGCTCACTGCCCCACCTCGAGGTCAGCTGGGACTGGCCCATCCATGAGCAAAGGTTATCCAGAATGACTCTGTCACCAGCTTCTCAAGCTCCTGGTCCCTGGCAGCCCTTCCCCATGTGGGCAGAGGAACCTTGTGCTGCAGGACAATATCTCTGTGGTGTTGCACTGCCATGGAAAACAGAGTCCTACACCGGGGTTTTGCACCAGCAGAGACCATCTCTGGTAAGCCTTTGTGCTGGGTGCAGTTCTTAGGCTGCTCCCATTCACTCTGCATGATGGAGCCTTGGTGCTGCTGGCACCCTTGAGGTTTTTTTACTGGTTGGTCTTTCCAGGTGGCTGTATCCATGCAGGACAGCCTATCAGGGTCCTGCTCCACATGGTGTGGCAATAATGTGCTCACCATCTTCATGGCCTTGTCCATTTCCTTTAGACCCTCCCATAGCTGCTGTCCAGTTTGGTCTGTGACTTTTAAGGACCACAAGACATAAATCTTACCCCCCTCCTAGAAGGGAGCTTCATGAACATCAGCTGTTTGGTGCAGAAAAGCTTAGGTCTCCAAAGAAAACAGACTGTAGAAGTTTGAAAAACCTCCCGATGCACTGTTCAGTGTCTTCGCAGACACAGTGTCCTCTTACCCACAGTCCAGCAACCTTCGGTGCTTCCCTTGGTGGCAGCAAGCTCTGCATGGTCTCCTCTGGATCCCGAGAAAAATCCCTTTCTTTCCATCACCCTATGGCTGCCCTTGTGTCTACTCCCTGCTCCATTCAGGAATTTCCCATCTCTGCTCCAGCACCCGGCTGTGTCCTATCTCTCCCCCATGGGCTCCCCTCCTCTCCTCTTCCCCTCCAGGGCTTCACCTGCCCAGAGGATTTTGTTAGCCAGGATGTGGCAAACAACAGCCTTTCCCCTGCAGCCCATCTGGGGATGTTTTACCAAAGCACAACATCCAACATGACACTGTGCAGAAATCAGATGCCCCTGTTTCTCTTCTCTGCTCCTCTCTGCAGCTGGAGCACCACTGGAAGGCTGAAATACCCTGGCACGTGGGGCTTCTCTATGATGAGGGGCAGATGATAAGTCTGTAGGCAGAAAGGGCTGATGCCAAGACCAAGCAATTGGGGATGTCGAATTAGCAGAAAGTATCACGAATTTAGTAAAATCTTTGCTGGCTTGGAGTACAAAGCCCTGCTGTAGAGCAGGACACTTTGGTCTCTGGTGGGGCTGGTTGAGGCCTCCCCTCTGCTCTCCCAGAGAGATGCTGTGGAGGCATTCTACTTTTGCACCAAGAAATCCCTTTCTCATCTCTGCTCTAACTATGGGGAGACCCTTCTCCCCGAAGAGCAGTGTGAACCTTTGCCACTACGTGCCATTTGTCAGTCAAAATAAGCAATGCTGTGCCAAGGAGATGCATGAGAAGACACCACTGTCATTCTGGGGAGCTGATGTGGGTACTTCCTTCATGACAACATTTCCTCCACAACTTATAAAACATGCAGGGAGACCTTTCCGTGGCAGAATGAGTGATAGGGCACAGAGTAGGTGTAGTAGCGTAGAAGCTGGTGTAGGTATTTAGTAYCACGCTGCAGCTGCTTTACCCCATAGCTGGGTGTTGGGATGTCACAGGGACGGTTATTGGATGGGCAATCCTGAGAGACAGAGAGAGACAGCAATCCCATGAGAGTGTGAAACATGAATGAACTGTGAAAAAAACAGGCAGAAAATAAGTGGTGTACCCAGGGCCAGAACATGTTCCCATGGGGCTGAGTGGATGCTCAGGAACTCAGCTGGGTCCTTATTTGTGGGGCTTCTTGTTCCTACATCCTTCTCCACAATCACAGCTGGACCACATTGGCTGCAGCTGCATGAGCAATTGGGTGCCTGTGAAATTCCTTGTACCAAAGAGGAAAAATGAAAAAAAATCAAATTTTCAGCCCTGTTCTTCCAGCCAACACTATGCCAACACCTGAGGCAGAATAGCCCCTGGTCTTTTCTGTCTCCTGCTGAAGGACCTGGAGCAGAGAAGCTCCAGTACGAGTCATCGAAATAGAGCTGCTCTGATGATCATCTAATGTGGCTACTTTCTTGCAGAGCAGAAACAAAGAATTTTATTCAGGAAATAAAACATGGCACAGAAAGTCACAGCAGCCCAGAGCAAGTGAAAGTCAAACTGTCTGGAGAAGGTGAAAAGCGCAGGAAAGGGGTTCTCTTATGAAAAGCAAAGATGAATAAATCTCCAAGATCATTAAGATACAGGCTGTTTGCCTCACTGCCAGATTTCAGTGTTTGAGAGAGTTTTGTTTATTCTGTCCTCCTTTTCCATCTGCGAGGACACTGAGCTGCAGTCAGGCAGACCTGCACCGAAACACAGCACACAGCATTAACCTATGCGGAAATGCAATAAAGTGGACTGAATTCAGGGCCAAATTTACCCTGTAAGTCCATCCTATAGACTGATGCTTTTCCTGGGCCGGAGGGGTGTAGCTCCCACACTATGTTCATATACGTTCACACTATCACACTCTGAATTGCCCTTCCCTTGCTGGTGGCTTCCTACCTCTGTGCTTTGGGCGCTTCTACCCAGAATGGGTGGGTGGGATAGATTTTTCCTTCAAATTACAGAAAACAGACTATTGCACAGATGTGGGAAACTGAAATGGTTGTAGCTGGCATCACAGGAAAAGTGAAGCTGACCACAGGTTTACCGTAGCTGGAGTGTGGGTTTCCTTGTGGGCAAAGAGAAAGGGGCAAAGCTTGTGAAGCTGTGAGCTCCTCACAAGTACTAGGGGGAGGAAATGTGGGGACCAAAGAGAGGCAAGTGGCTAAACAGCATCTGTGAGAAGGAGATGCAGGAGAGATTATGGCCAAGACCACATTCCTGAATTTATGGGAGAGGGAAGTTTATTAAAACAAAACAAAACAAAAAAATAAATTAAGACCTGAAAATGAGATTTGGTCTGAGCAAGGTAACATTCACATTTGTTTTGTATGCATGGCACACAATAAACTGTGAAGCACTGGAAAGTCACAAAGAAGCAAGCTTGTACTTTTTTTCTGAGTGAATTAAAGATTAATAGATTTCTTCTATTTTTATGGAAATAAACTCAAAGTTATTAAAATGGTCTCAGTCAGCTGAATTGGGTTATGCAATATATGGTTAACAAACTGACCTGCATCCACAACTTCCGTAATGCTCTGTTATCAGGGCTGGCTTGTTACTGCAATCAATATGGGATTATGCTTGTGCTGGGTGTTGCAAGTCTGTGCAGGTGTAAGCTTTCCATCTGATATCGCATGTGCCATCTTCTGGCTTCTGCCTATTTCCTCCGGCAGGATGGCTGCTGGCAGGCGGGTGGCTGCCTAAGGCTGAGAGTGAAGGAAACCACGTGCAGTGGAAGGGTTCTTTGTGCCTGTGGTGTTTCTGCTCACAGCCTGAAAGGAATCCAGGTCAATTCTGGTATTGCCAGGGGGTCTTGGCAACTAGCAAGGAGCAGCGCTAACCTCTATTTCCCTCTGCCTTGATCTTTCCCAAAGACTGTAGTATATCTAGGACAAGGTCTGAAAGGGGCATTTTGATGCTTCCCAAGTTGTAACTCAGCATCAGAGAGAGAAGAAAATTACATTCAGCTGGGAAGAGGAAGAAACCAGGATCATGCTCCTGGGTCAGATGGATAAAGAAATGTTGTTCCTGGACTCCCTCATTTCCTTAGGTAGTCAGTGATACTCATGCTCTTCTTAGAGATGCTTTGGGTACCTGCTCCTTCTCTTCCCCTGATACTGTCAGCCAGCCTTGCTTTTTGCCCTGGAGCACCTCGCCTCCTTGTTTCCTGTGAGGGGGCAGTGGGACCTTGCAGAGCATGGGGATGTGAAAATCATATCCTTCCTTCCTCCTGCTTAAGATGCCTCTATTTACATATCGATTGTTGTCTTTAATTAGCATGTTCGTGGCTTTATGCACCTGGTGAGGTGCATTTGCTTACAGTCCATTTAAGATAGACTTTTTCACACTGCTGGCTGAATATGAGCCGGCAGTGTGCCCAGGTGGCCAAGAAGGCCAACAGCATCCTGGTCTGTATCAGAAATAGTGTGGCCAGCAGGACTAAGGAAGTGATCATCCCTTTGTACTCAGCACTGGTGAGGCCGCACCTTGAATACTGTGTTCAGTTTTGGGCCCCTCACTACAAGAAGGACATTGAGGTGCTGGAGCGTGTCCAGAGAAGGGCAACGAAGCTGGTGAAGGGTCTGGAGAACAGGTCTGATGAAGGAGTGGCTGAGGGAGCTGGGGTTGTTTAGGCTGGAGAAGAGGAGGCTGAGAGGAGACCTTATTGCTCTCTACAACTACCTGAAAGGAGGCTGTAGAGAGGAGGGTGTCGATCTCTTCTCCCAAGTAACAATTGATAGGACAAGAGGAAATGGCTTCAAGTTGCACCAGGGGAGGTTTAGATTGGATATTAGGAAAAATTTCTTCACTGAAAGAATGGTCAAACATTGGAACAGGCTGCTCAGGGAAGTGGTGGCGTCACCATCACTGGAGATGTTCAAAAAACATGTAGACATGGCACTTTGGGACATGGTTTAGTGGTGAACTTGGCAGTGTTAGGTTTATGGTTGGACTCGGTGACCTTTGGTCTTTTCCAACCTAAATGGTTCTATGATAAATCATTATCGCACTTTGACAGCAGCATGCATGCCATGCACAGCAATTGCAGGATTTGCAATGGACAGGGCTGGTCTCTATAAACTCCCCCACACTGAGAGTGCTGACTCTTACACTACCCTTCCAATGACACCTCCACTGTGGGAATATTTTATTTCTTTATTAAAAGGGAATTACAAAATTTCCAGCCTTCATTCAGCTCTTTTCAGAGCTCTCCTCTGTCTCTCAAGAGTGTGTTTCATTTCAGGAGAATAGCCATTTGTGCAAAGCGCATCCCTAAGTAGCTGTCACATGCCCATTGGGCCAACCACCCAGGAAGGAGTAAGTCTTAGAAATAATCAGTCAAGGTACAACATAATTCTGCCATCTATGCAATAACTGGGAGATATGCATCCATTGTAATGTTCTAAGTACTGACAACTTAGATTTTTAAAGACACAAGGCTGGAATAACACTATGGCTTTCAAAAATACTAGACAGAATATCTGTTTTTTAAAAAGGGAAATTATAGATCAGCTAGTTTAACTTCCATTTCCAGAAAAGTACTGGGACAAATAACTGAGCCAATAAACAAATACTGAAACAAATCAGGGAAAAGAAATAAAAAACAGCCAGTGTGAATGTGTCAAATCTAATCCTTCTGTGACACTTGTGGATAGGGAAGAAGCAGTACATGTCATCCATCTTCCATTTAACAAGGCTGTTGACACTGTCTGACACRACATTCTCAAAAGCTTATTGGGAAAACATGGTCTGTATGAAACTGCTCAAGGTGATGCAAAACACTTAGAAAGGCACACTCAGAAAGAAGCTCTCAGTGGGTCACTAAATGCCACAGAATCCCCTTGTCTTCTATGTGTCCTTCTACAAAGTGGAGTAGAAAATTATTTTATTTCATAAGAGACAAAGTTGGAAGGGGGCACCTGCATGCAGCAGAGCAGGATTACAGCTAGAAATTATTTTTAAAAAGAACTTAGGATGTGAGGACACTTACAGAAACAAATCCAGTGAGAATTAGTCAGGAATGGCCTATTGAACATACACAATGTACAGAGCAAAATGCTCTGCAGCTGTCTGTGGAAACAGACCTGAATCATGAGCTAGGTCAAGACCATCGGTGATGCTGTGCAAGTGTGAGAAGGGTGAGCACTGGGCTGGTACAGTGCAGACTGCAAAACAAATCACTTAAACCTCCTGCCCAGTTCAGCATGGGCATGCTCTCAGCTTAAGCATTGTGTTCTGCTGTGCATCATGTTAAGAAAGATGAGAGACGATGGAAGAGAGCCCAAAGGACAGAAAGAAAAACCAGAAGTCTAGAAAAGAAGACCTTCAAGGGAAGACCCAAAGATTGAATGTCAGTCTGGAGAAAACGGGGCTGAGGGGAACGCTAGTAAGTTTTTAAATCTAGAGAAGGCTACCATTGAAAGAAACAGAGTATTTTACTCTCCATATCCCTATTGAGCAAGACTAGGTGTTATGGGCTTGTACTTCAAGAAGGAGCTGGAGTGAAGATGGTTTGGGCAAGAGTTGGAATCTCTATCAAAGAAGGGTTTTAAAAAAAGGGTGGACAAACTTCTGTCAGGAATGACTGAGGGAAAGCTGATCTTGGCTTTGGGCAGGAGAGTTTTCCTCCAGATGTACCTAGCATGCCCATATGGTTCTGTGGATTTAGAGGGGGTGTGCAATGTTTAGTTCCAGGCCCATGACAACCCTGTGGTGTTTTATATCATTTGCTCCCAGATGCATGCTCTCAGCTTTAACAGCTGAACACTGTTTCTTGTCTAAGAGGACCTTTTCCCTCAGCTCCTCTGTGGTCCTGCTGCATAAGCCATTCCTCACCCTGCAGAGATGCTTAAAGGCAAGCAACTGTGAATCCATGGCAGAGCCAACCAAGAGGCACCTCGGGGTCTCAGACATTGTAAGAACCCTATTTCTAACCTCAAAGCACAGACCATCACGAGAGCCTTTGTAAGCAACAAAAAATGAGACCTATCTCTGTTTCTCTGGAGAGTGCAGAGGCAGCGACAGCAGTGGTGCAGCAGCCGGGGAAGCAGCTGTGGGAGGAATGCTGCCTGTTTCTCTGGTTATTGCAGCACAGTCGTGATTTACATCCCTCAGTAGGTTACAGCGGAAGCAGCAAATCACCTCTTTTACATGGGTTCAAAAAGCAATTAGGCAAATCCGTGGAAGAAATATCCACTGAGGCCATTAAATCTAAAGTCTTTCTCCTGGTTAAGGAAGGCCCTGCATCGATAATTGCTGGGTGGGAGAATTGCTACTGTGTGATTGCCCTGTTTTTCCACATTTCTTTTGGCTACCGGTGCTGTAGATGGGAGGGTGAGCTGCAGTAACCTCTGCCCTGACCCAGCCAGGGCCATTCCTGTGTTCTTCAGCGGCATTCTCAGTGCATTCATCTGGGATGGCCACAGAATCAGAGCTTTATTAACAAACAATTGGAGACTGGAAATGGGACAGAATCCTGTGTCTCAGAGTCAGGCCACATCCCAGACTTGCTGTTTTCTGGATGCTGTTCAGGAAAAGTTAGGACCCCTGTCCTGCTCTGACTCTTCCCTAGGTAAGCCACAGGTTTCTGCTGCGAGGGGTCAGGACAGGATTTAGCTCCAAGCCTTTCTCTGCCAAATAGATTCTCCCCTGCACTGGACAAACAGCAGTAAAACAAACTGGCAAAGCAAATGACATCCCATGTGCAGAAGCATGCTTTTATTTAACTAGCACTAAAGTTTTCAGATGCAAATAGCTCATTGAGTTGGATAAAAGTCATGGCAATAAATGTTCCTTTCTAACTTCACCCTACAAAAATATCTTTGAATAATAGGATTGCGTTTTTCCAAAAATATTCTTTATTGATTTACAGCAGTATCACATTAAAGCAAAGCATTAGAGTTCCTTCATTAATGAAATAAGACACACAAGTCTTATTATATTAGTGATTTTCACAGAGTAACCCAGTAAGCTATTTTTAATATTCTCATGGAGGCATGCCAGAAGGATAATATTTTTATGTTCTATAGCAAAGAAATATACTTTCAGACAGTTTTGACTGACTTTAAAGTGTGCTTGAATGCCCAGGCATGTTTTCCATCCCTACAAAGTGACCAAGGAGAGAGGAGTTTATCATTAGCACAGAGCAAAACTTTAACAGAATGAAATCCCAGTTGCCACAGTGTCAACAGTGTTTCCCACACACGGCACCAAGAGAGATTGGACATAAAGGATAGTCACTCCTTCCTCTTTGAAGGCAGTGGAACAAATCACTGCTGTGGCACTTCCATATCAGGAACGCTGCATTTCACGCAGCTACAGGTAACTGAGGAAAAACCTCTGCCCTTTTCCTGCAGCTGCCAAAGAGTTGGGAATCCTGCCTCCAATTCTTACCCTTGTTTCTTCTCTCTCCAATGTCTCTCCACTCTTTCTATATATTTCTTCGGTATTACATCTCAGGAAGGGGGAGCACCAAAACATTCCTGTCCTGGGTGACGTACAGCATAAGCAAAGCAACACCTCCGAGCAGCCAGTGCACCTGTGGCTGGACCGAAGTGCAGGCATGATCTCAGTTTCCTTTCTGTTCCTCTTCATATGATACCTATTCCAGACAGTCCCACAGAGCAAAGGGCTATTTCAGGTCTAATGAGGGTCTCTTATCAACTTTCAGGCTCATTTTCAGTGGAGCAAATCTCTCCTGAGTGAACAGGATCACAACACACACACACGTCAGGGGCTGCCTGAGGCTCTTAAGGCAGATGGACATTTAAACCCTGGGTCAGTGCTAATAAAGGCAGCTACCTTCACGGGACCTTTGGACATACAGCAAAGCTGCTGGTCATTCCCATTGAGAGTCTGAGGCTGCACAGAGCTAAGGGAAGCAGGCACCTATCAGTGGGATGTTTTAGAGCTACCAGGTGCATATTTGGATGACAGCAGTCAGTGTTTGGACAAACCACACAATGCAGATAGAGAGATTCTGTGTCATCCCTCCATGGTTTCAAAAGAAACATCCAAGGGCTGGCAAAATCTCCCACCTTCTCAGGATTGCTGCTCCATTTTGATCCCCTTCCCTGCTGGAAATGGTCTGTGTCTTCCTCCCTTCCTTGGTGTCTCTGCAGAGCTCACCAAAGTGTCAGAGCACTTTCAAAGTGATGCCCAACAATTATCCCTATATCACACAGCAGAGTCTGTAGGAAACTGAGATGACCCGCATGGTTCTCTCGAATCATGCCCGCAGACCTTTATGCCCAACAGATATTTCAAAGTAAGAATTAAAATATTCTGCCAAGGCTTCAAGTAGCCAGGCTGCATTTGCAAATTCTGGAAGCCAGCTTGCTACTCTTGGAAGTTCTTATTTTGAGCAGTGACTATGCGAGTACAGCAGACAGGAGATGTTTGCAGGCCTGGGCCTTGAATCTGAGAAACCTCCAGTCATTATCACATTCACGTACCCTTGTGCCGGCCTGGTGTCATACCCATCACTGGCATTTTAGCTGAGCTTGACCACCACATCTTGGGATGATGCAGAACCCTTCTGGGCTGTACCTGCCTGTGGGAACTTCTCAGCAGGACTGAAAGCACTCTTAGTCCAAAAGGAGTCTTTTGGCAGCACTCTCCTCTGCTTCTAAATGGGCCTCAATTGCAAACAGATGGTTATAATTTTGAAACCCCAAGAACCACAGGACGAGACTGCAGCATGCTTGAAAGCACCTTCAGGAATCTCTGGCAAGATCTCCAACGTGACAATGATGTTTATGGACTACATGCATCCATCAGGAAGGCATCTGTCACGTTTACGTTAATTGTACGATTCCTCTTGTTTTACTAACATCTTTGCTAGTAACCATGTTCCTTCTGAGCACTGCTCTGGCGGTTTGCAAATGCAGTCCTGAGTACAGAACATGCAGTGCTTCTGCTGGCTTCACATTAGTCTCTCCTGTAACTGATTTGGACAATAATACTGTAACAAATCTACAGCCACCTTGGTCTCCATGCCTGTCACTATGGAGCAAACCATGGCTGCTCATAGCTGCAGGCGACAGCAGCTCTGGCAGTCCAGTGCTCCTGCTGCTTGGGCAGTGCTCCTCCAGTTGTGAACAGCCTGGAGCCTGTTGCAGGCTTGCTTTGTGGTCCTCTAGGACTTCTTGCTCCTAGTCCCCTCGCAAACATAGAGGCTCACTGCTTGGTGTTTATGGGCATGCTAAAACTTTGGCCAGCCTCCTGATGCCATCTCATAATTTACAGTGCCTATATGTCATGGTCCTTCTTTTTCTTCTCCTCTTTAATTTTCCTGGGTAGCTGGAAGCTATGCTTCAGTGTGAGTAGTGCTGCTCAGTGTTTACTTTCACATTTCCAAACAGCCTTTTGCATCCTGACCAGTCCAGCCATCCTTGGCTGAACTGCGTACCACTGAGGACAATGTCTATTGTCCTGCATGATGCTGGCTGGCCAGAGGAGTGCTTCACATCTGGTACGAGCATTGTAGGACTGTGGTTTTGGGAGAAGCACCCATAAAAGGAACAAACAGAAGTTCATTACCCCTGAGTTGATTAATGTTTAATGTCCTTTGCTAACAGCAGTGTGTGCCATACACCTAAAATCCATCTGCAATTGCAACTCCAGCCCCTGCAGCTCTATAGGTGCTGCTGACCTCCAGAAGGTTTAACAAGTGCTTGGATAATCAGCCCTGCAGCATCAGGAATATGGGGACAGTGAACACAAGTGATGATGGGAGAGCCTGGCTTTGTGTTCACAGGTGCCTGTGCTGCCTGGTCAGTGTGGAATTGCAGCCATGGTCATGATGGTGGTTAGCCACAAGATTTATTTTTTGGCTAGTTTTAACATGAGAAAGGAATCATCAGCCTGTGAAAGGCTCAGCCAGGTTCCTGTGCCCTGTCCTGTCTACCACTGTTCAGTAAGCCCATTCGGGGGAAACAGTTTTGGTCTCAGAGAGTTTTATTAGCCTCCCTCCTTCCCTGTCCCTGGAGTAGATCTTCCCACACATGCCCCCACCTGGAAAGCCCAGAAGCACTCCAGCCAGCTTGATGGGCAAGAGGGACACAGAGCTGAGCACCTCCCTGGGAGCTAACAGCCTGGACAGGCTGTTCCCCACCGCAGGGGAAGCTTGTTATCCTTCACCCAGACAAAACAAGTGTTAAACAGCACTGGGGCAAAAAAACCAGCTGCTGCCCTACCCAGCCTGGAGAGAGGTTCGTGAGCTCTAGTCCAGGAGATGTGAAAGCCAGCAGTGCTACAAGGTCATAAAACACATCCCTCTCTGGAGCCTTGCAAGGGCTAACACTGTGGAAACAGGGCATTGAGTGTTAAACAGCTACTCAGGTGCTGATGCTGATTTATTTGCAAAATCTTCAGGTTCTTCATCTGATTTCTGATCCTTCATCTGTGACGGTTGTAACGGTACTCTGGTTACCAAGCCCTAAAAGAGAACTCACTGCAGTGTTTTACATCCCTTACTGTGAAAATCAAAAACATCATCCAGAGAAATAAAGTACCAGCCACACAACACAACTGGGCACAAGGAAATCCATAGTAGAGCCAAGAGGTTTCCCAGACCCCAACTATCAAAACATTCGCCTCCTGTGGAAGAAGTCAGTGAGACAGTGTGGGAGGCTGCGTTGGGAAGGAGGGTTTGTAAAGCAGAAGCCTCAACAATATAGGAAGGAATAGGTAGTACAGGTCCTACCCAGCCCAGAAAAGCCCTGTGAAGCGGTACCCACGTTGATCTGTTGTGTCCCCTTCATAGCCTCCAGCACAGCTTGCCCCTGAGCAGCAGGATTTAGGGATATGGGGGAATAATTATGAGGCAGCAGAGATTTCCCACATCCTCTGGGAGACGTAGTGCAGGAGAAAGAATGGGTGTGCAGACCCAGGATTGCAGCAGTAGCTATGGAGAGATTTTGCTGCTGCTCAGCAGCCTCAGAAGGAACAGCCCTCTCCCTGCTGTGTTCTCTACGTCCAAGCCAGAAACAGGCCTGATTTGGCCTAAATGCATATATAACAAAGACACAGCTGTGAATTTCCTCTCTTCTCATTTTAAAATATATGAACTGGTTTGCACAACCCCAGTATGGAGCAGCTTTTCCCATCCATGGAGCTGTTCTCCAAACACCGCCCCAGTGAACTACTGGGAAGCAGCCACAGCGCTGAACATCTGCGCAAACATGTTGTGCCAGATGTTACCAGAAGAGAATGCAGCGCTGGGACTGGAGATGGATTCCTGGAAGTGCCACCCCTTCAAGCCTGCCCAGAACCAGCCCTGAGAAAGCAGGATCTACAACAAACATGGGAAGGGCTACGACTGCAGCCTGTCCGTCCCGCTGGGAGATTTTCCTTGTCACGCAAACAGAGCAACTGGGCACACAAGGGAGCGGGCAGACAAAGCTATTGTGACAGGAATGCCAAAGGAAGGGAGAAACTAGCCCTAGCCAGCCCCACATAACCAGCTCTGAGCAGGTGTCCCACAGAGATCTTCCTGGCTACTGATTAGCCATGGGAGCAGGCTCTGCGTCTGGCACACTGGTCTCTCTGGTGCTCCCCAGCTCTCCATGAGGTCTGTGGCTCTGGCTGCACTGTCAGCGCACAAGCCCTGACCAAGCAGCAGCATGGATCATGCTTTCCAGGCATGGGTGCCTTCACTGTCTTGTCCCAGCCCCAGAGCAGCCAGCATCCCCACCCTGAATGCTCAGCCTCTCCTCTGGGCTTTGCAAGCGAGTGAAACACTGCAGTGGAAGTGCACATAAAGCCCTGTCCATCACCTCTGCAGGAAGCTGGAGGCCAGCCCCAGTTCACCCCAGATACTGGCTCACCACTGAGGATGGACCTGGCTCCTCGAGGAGCCTGGCACTCTGCGGAAGTGCCCTCCCAGCTGCCTGAGGAAGCCCCACACCCAAGACCTGACCCTGGTCCACATAGGGAGCCCCTGGTTTGAGTCCACCCACCCTTCCCATGGCAGGAGCTTGTTCCCAGGCATTTCACCCTTGGCTGCCTCTACTGATGACAATTTCCATGATGTTAGTTAAAGAAAGAGCTTGTGCTGCACCGTGGAGAATATCATGAGGATTATGTGGTGCCGTGTGGTTTCTGTGCCGTTCCTCTGTAAATTGTGCAGAGGTCAGACAGCTCTGAGTGAAGTGCCTGTGGGGTTCACACATGCACACGTGCATGTCCACACTCACAAACACTTGCGCACACAGACACGTAGATACAACTTACGTACTTGCTTTCCTTGTTGTCTCAATTTAAAAAGTCATTCAGAGTGAAAATATGTTTCCTCTTTGTGAATGGACAAATCTAACACAGATGGTACATTAACTGGAAACATCTTTTGTTCCAGTATGTTCATATATTAATTCTGTTCAAGGACAGAAGGCACCATTTATGAACATCTCTTCAGTGTCCTAATCTTTACAACTTGATGATGTCCTACTAAAAGCTGTAACAAATCATCACCTCTTCCCCTCTTGCCAATACTACAAAAGCACAGGTTTAAAGGCTATCAGTGTCAGCAGTGAGGCATCAGTTATAACTTGCTGATGTGGAGCAAGGCTGTCTTTGCGTTTGACTGTAATGAAGTTATAGTACTTTGTGTCTGCAGTGACAGCCTTCTTTGAGTCCTTCGGCTTGCTGCTCACCAGCTGAGAGCACTGAGGCAACAGAGTATGAAGCAAGGGCCAGAGAAACTTTCCCAGATGTTTCTGCATAAATGTTTAATTTCCTTTTACATAAGAATGGATCTTTTGGAAGGAACCAGTGTGTCCCAGCTGAAAGACTTGAAGTGCTGGACATTGAAATAAGTCCCTAGGTAAGCTGGCCTAATAGACAAATTACCCTGAATAACTATTTAGGCCTCATTTCTTAGTCAATTTTGCTATTAGGCCAGCTTACCTAGGGACTTATTGCAATAGGTGTCTTTCCCTACCATTCCCTGTTAGATTCTCCACTTGGGTACGTGCATGCTTGCTCATTATCATGTTGTGGATATTCCCATTAGCTCCAGAAACACCTAATCCTTTCCAGAATCCTCCTGATTTTTTGGTGTCAGTGAGCTCAACATGCTACTGAGTCCTGCAGGTTAAACACACATGGAGCAAACATGGTGTTATTCTTGCAAGAGGATGTTTTCTTTTTATGATTTCAGGGCTATCAGGTTTTATACCACAGATCACAGTTTCAAAAACAAGTTTCACATGTTCAAAAGTCATTCAGATGTCATTCTCATGCCATTCATCAGGCTTGATCATGAATTAAGAAATGTGTCCTGGATTGAACTTTACTCTTGACTAGCTAGCTCTCAAAATTACGTACAAAAAAGAGGGAGATGCTAAAGTGCAACCTGACTGCAGGTGCTCACAACAGCCTCAAGAATTGTGCAAATCATGAAAGCAACACAGAAATAACCACAGATGTAAATGAGATGAAACACAAATGCAAACTGTGCATGGAGACATCAGTGCTCTTTTCCCAGTGCAGTAGGGAGAGGAAAGCTTATAATCACTGACACACTTTGTTTATTTAATCACAGGCATGGTTACAAGGGAAGGACAACAGGATACTGAGTTCTAAGGCTGATCTGACAGTGGAGTGAGGAGACCCAGTCTCCTGGGGGCTCAGCCCTGCTGGTCCCGACCAGTGGGGTACTCAGCCCCACCCAAAGAACAGACTCATTGAAGATAATGATGCCTCAGCACTACTGTGTTTTGCAGCACCAAGGCTGTGATAAGCAGCAGGATGGGGTCACTCGTGGAAGCATCGCAGGACCTGGTTCAAAGCACATGGAGATGGAACAACAAGAAGGATCATGACACATGGCTATCTCCATTTCAGTTTGATTTCTGAAAGAGGAAACAAAGCAGCAGCTTTGAGTCATAATGAGATTAAAATTGTTCTTAGAAACATCTAAAAGATACCTGAAAAAGAAATGGGAGTGACTCGCACATAGCCCCACTGTGAGAGAGGGTGAAGGTGAGTACACAGAGTTAGGCATAGCCTTGTTTTTGGGTAGAGACCAGTCAGCTGGGCAGGGACACCATGGAACCGAGAGCAGGTTTAGTCAAGGGATGGGGGAGAGGGGAACTGACTCCAGTCTCCCAGCCACCATCCACACCCTGCATGTGATGTCTCCATCCAGCAGAGAAGGGAACTCCACCTGGGGAGTATGGCCAGGGCCCCACACATCCAGTGGGTTTCTGAGCTGGAAGGTGAACTTGGGACTTGACACACAAGAAAATGAGACTCGAGGTGACTCTCAGGCTACCAGGCAGGTGGCAGCAGGAGGCAAAGGCCAACCTGCCTGTGAGATGAGTTCTCTGCAGGGTGGGCCATTTCTATCTGAGTGCATCCCAGTGTGTTAGAAACCGTGAGAAAACAGTTCTGTGGTGTAGCCCCCTCTTGACAACCCAGTTCCTTTACCCTGCAAACTGCAGCTAGCAAGGGTCAGGAGCCAAGAGCAATGCTGATCATGAGGTGTCAGGAAATGTTTGCCATGACTTTATCCTTAAAATAACCCCTGTAGACATTTTCCTCAGCAAAGAAAGGTCCCACCCAACTTCTYGGTGCACAAAGCAACACAGACCCCCAAGGAGGAATGATGGGTCTTATTAAAGTGATAACTAAACTCCAGATGGCCAGCAGGGAACAGGGTGGGACCATGACTGGCTGGGTCCAAGGCAGGGTCTTCATCCTCTGCCACCACTGCTTTGGTTGCTCAGCCAGACTGAGAGTTTGTGAGAGGTTTGAAACATGCAGGCAAATGGGTTCCCCGGCTGTCTTAAAGAGAAAATAGATCCTAGGAAACAAATGAACCTCTCTGCCTTAATAGAAAAGTGATGTGTGTAGTGCTTGTGCAAGTGAGATGCAACTCAGAGCTCTGTTATGGAAATTTTGCTCTGTGACAAATATGTTATGAATGACTTGTCTTGAAAACATGCCAACGTGTAGGTGCTGCTATCACAACATTCGATACTTTAACTTACTGTGAACATTCTTGCGATAAATCATGGAAAACCTTCCTTGTGCTATCTTTAGTCACTGCAATGTTTCACTCTCACAAGTCACTCACAGCTCTAAAAATACAGTTTATATCATTGGATTCCTGGAATTCTTTTAGTTCTTACATTCTGATTTAAGTGGCATTAAAGCTGGGCTGCACAGTTCAAGGCTGCAGGCTGATACTTCATTGCGGATTAGATATCACCTGGGTTCAATACAATGTTTGCAATATTTATTTTATTTGGATCCAAAGGTAATTTGGAAAATCTTCCTGTAGATACACCTTTTACCTGGCTATGTGGAACAAGGGCTAGATTTTGTTTGGGACTAGATAGTAATTTAATAACCATTCCAATATAGGTTTAAACTAAAACACATGCTCACCACAAGAACTGAGCAGAGACTATGTGGGGTTTTCTCCCCAAAACCTGTAGGTATCTTGCCTCCTCTGGCCTATGCACTGTGATGATGTGATGACTTCTAGGTCAGACATGTCTCTCTCTCTCTCTCTCCCTTTTTTTGTTTTCACGTACTTATCTTTCATAGTAATTATTGATTCAGAAACACCAAGAGCAAGAAAGGCTTGACCTCCCACCAGCCTTTCTGGATTTGATTACCAGCTCACCAATGGCTGATAGTTTGAGCAGAATTTAATGCTTTCTAATTTTCCTTGATAGGGACTATGAAGCACATTACATTTTTATCTCAACTGGCAGCTCAACAAAGCCCAGCAATAAAAAGCTCCTTTTGTGTAATATACTGTTGTACAATCTACTACTTATGAACACGGGCCCTGAAAATGTGCAACCTTTCTGCACATTACATTAAATGCAAACCAGATGGGCACTTGAAAATCCTCCCCTTTGTTGCAGGGGGCTAAAGGAGCTGGTGGTCAGAAGGTCTATTTCACTACAGAAATAAACAGAAGAGTTTAACTTCATTATTTTCCAAAATCAGCAACGGGAAACCTGTGTGGAAACATTATGAGCAGTTAGCAAACGTGCTGCTGAACCGGAGTAGGCACAAGGGGAATGCTACAGCTCTCCTAAGTGCAGTAGTCAGTTAGTAACCTCTGGCCATGTGCCTGCAGACTAGATCTATCACCTGCAGTGGGAGCTCTCACACCCAAACTTGGAGACACGTATATGGAGACAAATGGGTAAAATGAATCTCTTCTCTGAAGGGTATCTTGCTCAGAGCTGGTTAACTAAACTCTGATAGTCACTGGAGAGAAATGGGACCCTCCAGAGGGGACTGAGCCCATCCTAAGCAGAGTTTCTGAGGCAGAAAAACCTCATCAGATCAGACAGGATGTCTCACACTTAGATAACTCCATAAATGAAATACCTCTCACTCTCAAAGTCCTAGGGCAGGGAACAAGGGACAGTAGCTCTGAGTCAGGGACTTAGCTATCTCTGGACTCTACCAGAGGATGCCTAACTCCTCACACATTGAGCACACATACTGAGACAGTTTTTGAGGAGCTGTTTGATAGTAAGTAGCTTCTGCATGTCCTCTGACCCCTTTTCTTGTGATTGTAAGTGTTATAATGAAATTCCTTCTGAAATCCACCTGGCCAAATTGGCACTGGGAGAGACGTGTGGCCAAAGTCATCCACACAGCCTGCATCCTCACTGCCTTCCCCACTGCTGGGAAGGTGTGCAGAGGAATCATTATCTTCAGTGACATAGGGAATGAGCAGGATAAAAGCAGTCTTGATGCAAGCCAGAGAAGACAGGCAAAATGTTGTACAGCTGTTCCTATGGCACAGCTGCCACAGATAAAGTACAGGTGTGCAGCATAACAGGATGGGGTGAGTTGGGATGGAATGAGGTGGGATGGAATGGAAGCTGTTACCAGCTGAAGAAAATGATTCTGGGAGCATTGATGCTTCAGCATGTTATCACTGGCCCTGGTGTCAACATCTGAGAGGGTTTCAGGTGGATCTGGGAGAGAAAAGTAGCTTATGGATCCTAAGGATGCTTAAGGTGCTGTCAGGAACTCCTATCTAACAAGCAGGCAACTCAGTTTATTACAAAGACACAAGGTGTTGAAAAGAGCATATTTGTTTTCCTTGGCCCAGCAATTAGACCCCATGTAGAGGGGGTTGCCTTGTAGACCCCTCTCTGACCCAAACTGGGGGTCAGAGAGCACTAAGCCTGTGGATGACTGAGCCTGTGAAGGATACACATACTAAGCACCTCTGCATCAGGGTGTGATGACCTTTGGTATCTGCACAATGGTTCACACTGTGCAGTGCAGACACTCTCCCTCATTGTCCCCAGGCTGAAGGCTCCAGCAGCCTAGGGAGGTGGCTGCTGGGGATCCCAGTGCCCTGCAGGGGCCCTTGTGCCCACTGCATCGTGAATTATCTTACTGTTCTTTGTACCTGCCTTTGCGTGCAATCAAACCAGCTCTGGGAGGAATAGAGCTGTGGGCAGAACATCGTGTGTCCTCACTCTGAGATGCCATGCATTGACCTTGCGACTCAGCAGCCTTACTACATGGACAGGTGAAATGGGTAGAGCATTGATTGAGAAGGTGAAGTCATCATATTGAGCTCAAAATGCCTGTCTCTGGCAAGACAGAAGTGCAAGAGCCCATGGGTCCAGTACCCAACCATGGCGCATGCACAGTGGGTAGGGTGGGAGGTCTAGGCAGATCTCATCTCTAAACCCAGTATCACTAATGACTTTAGGAAGAGCCATAGCCGTGTTTGCTTTAGGCTTTTCCAAGACAACAGTTCACAGGTCTGCCCAATTCAGGCCAATATGGACCAGAACTTAGGAGGAGAAGATGTCATCGAACATGTAAATACCATGAGCTGTGGGATTAGGCACAGTCATGTTAAAAGGGGAGCCTGGCAGTGTACCATCCTAGGGCAGAAAAGGGCCAGGGGTTGGGGGTACAGCTGAGCAGGCAGATGTCAGGAATCCTCCTTGTTGTAGAGGTAACAGTCTCCATTTTCCTGGACCTATGCATCCAGTCCTGGGTTTTTGTAGGTCGTGCCGAATGGGCTTTCTGCTTGCTCAAAGGTAATTTATTTTTACAAATTTAAATGAAATCCCCTCAGTCATTTTTGAGTAATACTAGAATTAAAAAGACTATTTTGCTATTTAAAAAAATTCTACCTAAACTGTTTCTATTAAATCAAAGTTAAGTCAAATAAAGACTACAGTTTGAAAGTTCAGACTTGGGCAGGAGCTAGTCCTCTCTGAGGATCTGTGCCCTTGACAGACGGTTGTCTGTCCAATGCCCACCGAACCACCACAGATCACGCAGCTGGAAAGAGCATGGGGTCTGGGCCAGATCCTGCCTGGCTGAGGTGTGCACAGCCTACACCCTCAGGAGATGGGATGCAAAAGGGCAGGAGGAGGAGGGGGGGGTCACACACCTTGCACTTGCTTCTCCTTACATGCCCTGGCAGATCCCTAAAGACAACAGATGGGAATTTCATTCGTTTCACCCAACTCATTCCCAGGCATTGTGTCTTTCAGTTGCATAATCTTGGATGGTGGGTTCCTGCTCCCTCCTGCTGCTCTCCTCCATGTATTTGTGGGGTGAGGGATGGGGGTGGGAGTGGTGAATACACCCATACAGGTGCCCTTCATGGAGGTGGAATACGAGGAGACACTGACATCTTGCTTTTTCCCCATGACAATCCCAACTATTGACCCTCCACCCTGTGGTGGGGGGATGGGGTAGAAGGTCCTTCCTGTGTCAACCCAACAAATGGCAGTAAGTGGGACAGGGAGGCTCTCCCTTGGCAGGGATAAATCTGCCTCAGGGCTTTGCAGTGTCCTGCAGGGCAAAGGGAGGTGACTGCTGTGTACCACTATGGAGCGCAGTCTGTGGGGCCCTGGGATGTCCCCCTCCCTCTTTTCTCCCTGGGCGCTTATCTGGCTGCTCCACCAGCCCTGCAGGAGCTGTCACACCAGAGAACATGACATCAAAGGCAGGCCCGGGTGCCACACGACATGCGTGACACCTAGTGGGCCCGCCAGCTCCTGAGATGATGTGAGATGAAGGGAGCCGGCTGTTGCCAAACGGGGACGGCAGGAAGAGCCAAGCCCCTATGCTGTCTAAACGTGTGAAAGAAAGGGAAAAGCAGCAAAAGGAGGAGAGAAAAGAGCTGGAGGGATGTCCACACTGTGGGGGGCTCTTCTCACTTAGAGACTCTGCAAACAGCCTAGTGTAGAGGGGCTGCAGGGGTGGAGCCATGTCCCGGTGGGCCACCAAGCCAACAGCCCCGGGGGGCATGAGCCCCTGACACAGGATCAGCTACAAGGCAGATGCTAGCAGTGCTGCAGGGCTTAGTGCAGTCAGTATCTGCATGTCTGCTGGTCATGCTGGGAGGCAGCTTTTGCATATGGGCATCTGGAGATGTCTTTCTTTGCCTTCCCATAACAAAAACCATGTGGGAAAATGGATACAAAAAAAAAGGATGTGAAATATAGAGAGAAAATGTGATTTTTTTTACATCACCAAACAGTCTGCCCCTTTACAATTCCATGTCATCTTTCCCATTGTTATCATATTATCTTAGGTACACTTTGATATCTGGGACTGTAGAAAAGAAGTACCCTCGCTGGTGTGACTTAGTCTGACTATGGGCAGACTCTGGGCCTGGTTCTCTGCTGTGTTACTCCAGTCTGACACCAGTACATTGCCATGATGACATCATTTGGATTATTTCTGATTTATAACGATTGAGAAAAATTGAGTCCTGTACAATAATGCAATCAATCAAAGACGCAAAGCAAAAATAGTGCCTTCGAGCTGCACTTTCACATTGCGTGATATTTTGAGGACTTAATGTTGAAAGCCTTAGAGTGCACAAAAGGAATTTTCGTCATTTCATATATTATACAGTTGCCTGAACGAAGTGGCAAACAACTCCTCAGCCTGAGCATGCTTTACACAGGCTGAATTGTGGGATTTTCTGTCCATCAGCTTTCTACCAACAGATCTCCACTGAAACTTGGATCAATATCTGCCAGCAAGACTAGTTTCTGGACCCATGACTAAGGAAACACAAATGACCCTTGCAGAGGCCTGGGCCAAATTCTGCTCTCTGTTACATTGATCTGAAGCAATTTGGCTGAAGACAAGGTTATCTTGTCTTCAAGATGCTCTGTGAGAGCAGAACAGGTCTATCAGTGCCTTTGTAAACAAAATACCCTCTCTGTTTCTTCTCCACTGATCAACTTCACATCACCCTAATTCCCCAGCAAATCCCATTACCACAGTCAGAACACCAGTCTCTTCCTGAGACCTTGAAATGCCACATTTCAGCGAAAATTATACCAAACACTTGGATCACAAAGAACATGGTAACTGCCTCAAGCCTGACAACAGCATTTAAATCTGACCCAGAAATACTAAGCCGAGGAGCCACTTCCATTAAATCTTACAATGTTGCCACCAGAAACACCCTCAAAAGCACCACACATAAAAATAGTGATGAGCCACAAACACAGCATGTGTGAGAGATGCTAAACCAGCATTTATCCAGTCTCACTTCCCCTCTCTTGACACCACTGGGTGAGGAACATACCGTTCTTCCGCTCCGCAAATGGTGGTGGCTGGAGCTTGGTGCCATCTCTCACTTCGCTGGCAGCCTTTTCTTTGGGTGCCTTTTCTTCTTCATTTCCACTTGGTGCACTTTTGTGGTCCGAGCGATCCTGTTTGATCACACCATTCATCACCGTGCCTGAAGGGATTGGTCCGGATTCTGGCTGCTCCACTTTGGATAATCAGGTAGAGAAGCAGACACCAAAGTGACCTCTGGAAGAGAAGAGGAGCAGGTAAGGACGAAGTCCCCAACCAACCCTTGGAACAGTGAACAAAGACTGGCATTTGTGAAACAATCAGACCACAGTAAATTAATTACTCATCTCTTCTGTGTTAGAAACATTGCAGGGGAAGACTTCAGGATTCCCTATTGCTTGCTTGATTCTGTTGACCTTGTCTGCTGGGTCTGCATCCTTGGCTGCTTTGCTGGAAGAATTTCCACCCATAAGCACAGAATATTTGCGGAAAGCCAGGGGTGTTATGAAAAAACACGGTCATGGGGCACCCACATGAGAGAGCTCCTGAACTGTTAGAAATACAGAACAGATCTACAAATGAGAACAATCTTCCTTTATATAAGGCTCTGGTTTGCTGAGCAAACTGGGTGACAGAAATAATTCCTCACGACACAGAATAGGCTGTTAATTACATGATAGAGATAGCAAACGATGAATAGCAAACACCAGCTAGCTTTTTACACCAGGAAGTGTACAAGTATCCTGCAAAGTAAAATATGCATGCAAAAACTATTCTTTGATATCAAAGTTGCGGTTAGCACGCATGGTATTTATACGCATTCTTTATAAAGAATTCGACCAGGTTAGGTGAAATTTTTTGAGAGTTTTTGAAGGATGAGAGGAGTTGTTTTTTTGTTTACCACATTGTTCTACTCTGAGGTTTATGTGAGTTTTATGGTCAAAATATATGAGGAAAACTCTCAGGAAAGTTTACAAGTTCAGGTTGTGCTTCTACAAAACATATGGTCAACGAGGTATTTCCTTTGATGACACTCATATCTCACTAGAAACAGGGAGGGAAAGGACTCAGCTCATGCCAAATGTATTTGTGGGATGCAGGCACATTAGCCAGGAGGAGCTGCTGGTACTAAGCACAGCAGAAGAATGCTGCAAGGACCGTTTCAACAAAACGTTGTCCAAAACAAATCTCCAGATGCTAAGTGAAAGTGAATGCCTGTAAGAATCAGCACCAGCTCCTAATGAGTCCCATCAGGAAAGAGCTGAGGAGAGCTAAAAAAGGTCATTTGTAGAGAACAAGAATAGAAAAGTGCAAGATTGATTCAGTGATAAAATCTGATTTAATACAAAAAAGTTACCAATTTACTGTATAAGGAAGTAAGAATAGTGCATTGTATACGATACCATCTCCTCCACACTACATGTGCCAGGACTGTCTCATACCCCTCTTCCTACCCTGCACCAGCAGGGATTTTGCATCTGCTTTGCCATCCCCATCCATCTCACTGTCCGTCCCCACCTGCCCTAACCATTTCCCCATGGCCGTCCCACTGACAGCAGGTCATATCTGTCCTGCTTTACACTGTGTTTCGCTGCCGGGAGAGATTCCATGTAGGGTGCCTATGGGGTGGATGCACTGGCCGGAGAGGAGGTCCCAAGGATACCTACGTCATTTTGCAGGTGGGACATAAAACTATCCCCATGTGCATCACCTGGGACAGACAATGTCCATACCCAACCCTGCTGTCTGGGGTCTGAAATGAATTGCAGAAAGACGCTTGATCCAAACTCAGTCCTTACCTGAGCAAAGCCCCACACCCACACTTCTGCTGTGTGCTTCCCACCACTGCCTTCTCCACTTGCCTTTGCGGCCCTTTCCCCATCTCCTGTGCTCAACTGTTCCTACCAAAGTCTGACATGCTGCAACTACACACAGAAACAGCCCTGCAGGCATCCAGACAGGTCAGGGCTGTGTTGTGCGCCACATCTTTGAACTGACAATCTCAGGTTTCACCTCTGCTTGAAAATTTTTAGCTCCCTTGAGTGGCTTCTTGTCTTATTTCTAGTGGTGCAACTGCTATGCAATGCACCATCACCACTGTGATGGGCAACCGATCTGCTGCACAACCATCCACTGGTGGCTGTAGGGCTGCAGACCCACTTTGGCACAAGCAGCATTATCCCCTAAGTACTCTATCTAATTCATGACTAACATGGAACATGCAACAAGTGTTTACATTACTATTTTAAAATGTACATTTTTTTAACTTTTAGAAGTTTCTGATATGATGCATCTTTCCAGTGGAAACAGTGGGTGATGACAGGACAATCCAGAAAACTGTATCTGCTTACAAAAATGAGACTTTGTTCAACTGAACACTAAATCTTTGATAAATTAGTCAGGGCTTTGGTGACGTACATGTTGAATTAATATGACAGTTTTATATGGATTATGATTATTAATGTTTTCAAAAAATAGAGAGCGTGAGCCAGATATCCAGTGCCGAAGCTGCAAGACCACCAGCAGAGGCAAGAGTCTTTTAGGAAGGCTTCTTACAGGCACTGTGTACAGTCTTTTTGCACTCAGAGCATATGCAACGTTTTAATTTGCAGTGAGAGTACTGGAGTCCTTATTGTCTGAGCCAGGAGGTCACGCTGCGACCCCGGAGATGCATGCATTCATAACACACTCAATACCACTGGCTCAATGGTGTTTTTTTCTGAAGTTAAATTTGACCTCAAAACATTTCACATTGTTCACTCACTTCAGCCTGAACTGATTGTATTTACAAAGCTTAAGCACACTTTTGAGCCTCGGAGAACATCTCCCATCAACCACTGCTGCCAACACATAAATTGCAAGGCTGTACACAGAACAGGCCATGTCCCATCTCTCTCTGCCTATAAATATTAAATTCATAAAGCTGGACTGCCATGGTAGCTCATGGGTACTTCCTTGTAAGACACTGGAGATCCTCTGGAGCAGATGCTTGGTTTACATGCCTCCCTGCTTTCTGTTCAGAGAGCAATGTAGCATGGATGAGGATCAAATTTGCTTCTCCTTAGACATGCTTGCTCATCCATAAAGGCCCAGATGGGGCTTGGTTGTGTCTCTTTCCTAAAGACTTTGGCTCACACGTAAATCCAGGGTCTTCTGAGATCAGCCCCTGTCAATCTGGTCAGGGAAAGGGCACTACAACCACAACCTACACAGCCAGATCTTTTCTTGTGGTAAGTCAGTGCAGATCCGCAATGGCCAGACTCTTCGTCTCATGTATGACTTTTCAGGAAAAGGCACAAGTTTCCTGGCTGATGCAATGCCTGCATCTCACTGACACTTCCCAGTGCTCTTCAGGCCAAAGCTGAGGGCATGGGAACCCAACTCTTCAGCTCTAGTGAAGAGGAGAAGAGGGAGAAAGCACAGGGGCATGAAGCCCCATGGTCCCTGAAGCTTGGAGCTGAGTGCTGAGCTTGTCACTGAGGGAGCCTGAGCCCCATGTCAGTCCTGTGTCCCTGGGACACGGGTCAGCCTGCATGGACTCTTCTCCTGACTGCCTCTGGGGCAGCGACTGGCCAGGAGATGTACCCAAGCACTTTTGGGTACGGCCAGGTCATGCCACTCATGACACCATCTCACATATTCCCTTCCTTGACTTTGAGTCACAGCAGCATGGGGTGCTCACACATTCCTCAGTGACTGTCACTCATCGTGTCCCTAATGCCTGCTGCTGCTGAGCTTGGGGCCATGACACAGGCAGTTTGCATTGGCCCTGCTCTGCAGATTGACCACTCTGGGTAAACACCCTTGGGTGCTGCTTTCCTCCCTCTCCTGCCATTGCTGGAGGAGGTAAAGGAGCAGCCCACCCAGACAGGCTGCCCCTCTTCCCTTACCCTGCTCCCCCATCTCCTGAGCAGCCAGTGCAGTGCCCACAGACACTACACACGTTTTTGAGTTTGTCCTGCTGGGGGAGATGTAGACAGAGGACTGTGCCAGCCTGCAGCCCAGGAGGTCCTGTGCACTGCCCAGACACTCAGAGATCTGCAGCCATGCTCTCCAGGGATGAACGTTTCTGCACAGAGGGAGCAGGTTTGGAAACCAGAAACCAAGGCAAGTGCAGCACAGTCATATCCCTGAAGAGTGGCATGGACTGGGAGCATGGCTGCAGGTTCCCCAACCTCCCTTCAGGCTTCAGGGTGCCTCACTGCACAGCCAGGGTAACTCACCAAGGAGATGGCCCCTGCATGGGGGCAGCTTGGCGAGGCCAGCTCTGTCTTAAAGCTGGCTGTCAGCAGGAAGACACTGTCCCTGTTCCCACTATCCCTCACAGCAAGGGGCTGTGTGTCTGCTGCTCCCTCCAGCCTCCCCTTCCCTCTCTGCTGAGGGAAGAGGGCTGCCGGGGCTTGTCCCTCTGCCACCTGGCAGCCCCCAGCCCACCACCAGCAACCTGCAGGTAAAGTCACAGCCAAAAACTGCAGAGCATCAGGGATAAACCCTGAGTTATCACTGCCCTCATCCAGCCTGGGTGTTCGGTGCTACGTGGGCTTTTCAGAGGTGCCGTTGTGAAATCACCCAGCGTTAACTGGAAGCACACTGTCCACCCACATGCATGTCACCTGGGGCTCTGCAGGCTGCTCTGAGTTTGCCACAACTGGGAGGAACCTTTTTCCACATGGCAAAACTTTCTGTGACTTTTATAATTTTATCCCAAATCGGGGTAGGAAGACATTGCAAAATAAAGAAGAGAAAAAAAGAGTAGCAGGTCACTCATAATTTTTCATTGGATAATTTGAAAATGTATTTTTTTTTAACATTTTTAACCTCTTCTTAGGAAAAATGAACTAAACCATTTAAATTAAAAATTATTTTAAGAAGTGGGGAAAAACTTTAAATTTATCTTTCTGAGAAACAGTTTTGGCTTCAGTAGCTCATCTTCCAACAAAAAAATAGTTTGGCTGGAATATTCCTAAACTGAAAAATTCACTGTGCAGGTCTCAGCAATCCCTTTCCACATCTCAGGTCTCCACAGGTCAAGCAAATGCCTGGATCAAGAAAGAAGTCTAACTTTCCAGGAGTGAGCTTTGTGCCAAGGTGCACAACAGAAATAGGATCTGCCAGTCATAGGAGCAAAACAAGACCCTTCTTGTACCCTGCTCTGGGATCTAACAGGGACAGACACTCCTTGCTCTGCTCAGTGCCACTGCAGTTCTGCAAATACACCTTAGCAACCCAAAAAGAAAGGAAAAAAAGGAGATGGATAGTCTCTCACATTAAGCATGCAGGGCTCCAGGCTTGATCCTAGTGTCTGAGCAGAGGCCTCCAGCACCATCTGAGATACCCCTGCCTGGCCGGCAGATAGGATGCAGAGCCTATGGCAGCTGGACCTGAGGCGTCTCTACAGGCTTGAGACACCCATGTTTAGGCACCTGGCTCCTGCCTGTAGCCTGTATAGGATTAGGCACAGCACCCCAAAATGCGCTTTGCTTCTAACCTTTAGAAATGGCTTGATGAATGACACTTCCACAAGGCTGGCTTCTGCTTAGGTTAGTATGATGAAACTTGGATGATCTGCACAGTTATTCCCTGCCCAACATGGACCCATACATCTAATCTTCACTTTCCACCTTCTCACCTTTTCCTCTGTGCCACCTCCTGCATGTACTGAGATGGGAACAAGCATAGCTTACACTTCCTCAGATACTGGATTCATCTAAATCCTCCCCTGCTTTCCTGTTCGCTCTATTGGAGGTTGAAGTGGAAGTAGATACATTTAGCTCTAATGCATGTGCAGCACTTCTTAAGCAATCATGACCCACCATAAAACTTTAAATACCCAGAGAAAAAACAGGAGAGAGATGTTCAGAGATGCAGTTCAGCCTTATCAAATTCTTCACATGTTTGTTGTGGTGTATTTGTATTCCTGGGCTTCTGCTTCCAGGAATGTTGCTGATAAAACCATCTCCCTAAACATGGACTGTGTGCTTTAGCTGATGTTTACAGTGCTCAGACAGTAAGAGTAGTTCTGGATTTCCATGGGCAAATGTCCTGTGGACATTTGCACTGTCTGGTTGCGGATGCTGATCAAACCCTGCTACGTAAAAGTGCCAGCAGGAATCCTGCCTGGTCCTCTTTAGACCCATGTCATGTTTGGCAAGGCAGAATACAACTCTGACTACTTGCCCCTGCACCCAGAACAAAAGAGACCTTTGCTCCTCTGAGACCATACTGGGGCTGCCAGGGAATGCACCACTGCTATTATCTCATTGTTTTCCTTGCAGACGATGTCCCCATTGGATGATTCCCCTCATTGAACTCCCTCATGCCTCCTCAGGGACGCAGAAAGCCCCATCCTGTGACAGCGCTGAGGGTAGTGGCACGGCATGGAGCCTACAGGCTGTTTCCCACAGATCTATGCATTCCTCCCGTGCCCTGGAGAAGTGACCTGCTCACCACTTCAACCTCCACACAAGGAGCTGCAGCTCAGGAGGAGCGCCTGGAAAGGTGGCCAGGGAACTTCCCCAGTGAACAGAAAACAAACCAAGGAAACTTTCCACAAGCCTGGATACCCACCTCCACTGACAAGTTACTCCATGCAGCTTCTTGTGCAACCCCTCTGTGGGACCAGTGCCAAGACCCAGTGAACAGAGCTGTGCAAACATGACGCCGTGAAATCTTCACTCAAGGCAAACTCGCCTAATATTTGGTCACATTGTGATCCCCATGCTCAGCAAGGTTTGCCAACTGTTTGCACTCCCAGAGGTTTTAGGATAGTATCTCCTTCCCAGCCTCCAAATTCCCAGCGTTGATATCTGCTCCAAGCTGCCCAAAGGCCATGTGGCTTGAAACAGCAGCAAAGAGCCCAGTGACGGAAAGTGGCAGCTGTCTTCATCCAGGATAGCTCCTGGCCTTCAGCCTGGGGAGGATGATGAGAGTTAGGGGCTGTTCTCAGTAGAGCATCTCAGCTTTGGCCTCAGCCCCATCCCCTCAAGCTATTTTGAAAAGGAGTGATTTCTCCTCCATTTTTCATAGAATGAAGCTTTAAGTGGTGAAAACCAGTAGAGGAAGCAGGATCAGGAAACAGGTTATTACCCCAGATCCTTCCAAGATCCGCTTCTCTGTCAGTCCTCTAAATAGGATGAGAATATCTTGGACAAAACCAGACTGACAAATTGTATGGTTCTGAAATGATTGATATTAAACTTAATGTGGACTCATAGTGATTCAATTCACTGAGGCAAATTCCTGAGAACTAATTTCCTGCTTGTGCATCCATGTCCATGGCAGATCTGCTTGCACCCAAGGGCCCTTCCCAGGATAAGGAATCCCTCGTGCTGCCCTGTGAGCACAGGCAGGCTGGTGTGACCTCTGTAATGTAATTTCTTATACTGTAGTAGTACCTAGAAGTTAATTTATTAGTCTGGAGAGGACATACCATGTACAGCATTGCAGGCATTGTCATGATGTGGTAGCAAGGGAAGACAAACACTGAAAATGTCATAATTGAGAAGAACCTTAAAAATGAGGCTGAATGACTATGGTTTGATACAATGGCATGTGGCGACCATCACAAGAAAGTGAGGCTTCCAGGGCAATGGGTTGGCACAATGATGTAGCTGGAGTCTAAATTTTTACAGGAGGTGTCTCCTGGGAGTGCAACCACCTGATGGGCTTTGACTATCAGCAGGACATCGTAAAGAGCTGTCAATGCTCTTTATCCTGCCGCTTGCAGTGCTGCAGAACTGACACTACTGCTATCTCCTTCCCTTGCTAGCAAAGTGCCCCCCCATGGTGGGGGGGGACATGTCAGCATGCCTGGCAGAGCCTGCAGCACAGGTGGGATCTGGGGTGAGCCCGTGGTGTTATTTCTGAGTGATGAACTTATGGAAAAGGCAATGGCAAAGCACTCCTCCTGTTCCATGTCTGCCTGCCACTTTTGCAAGACCTTGTGATTTTTAGAGAAATACCTGGTCAGTATTAACCTTCCAAAAGGTAATAGCTTGAAACCTTTGCTAAACAATGAGCTTTCTCGGGGGAACTGGCAGAAGGCCTGTGCTATAAAAAATCCCTTAGCTGACATCTGTGCAAAATCCAGAGTTGTGCCCACTGCTAGCTGTCTGATCGGACCCAGAGCACCAACAGTCTCCAGTAAACATCGAGGGCCTTGAGAACAGCGTGTCTTGGGTCGGTGACCTGATGCAGCTATCGGAGCTCTCTCCATCTGACCAAATGTCGTGGTGGAAGTGCAGGCACTAGAGCTAGGCACTCTCGGCTCCCTTTGCATTCACGAGGGTGAAACAGGAATTTCTAGGGCACAGTCATCGTGCCTATCTGTCAGCTGAAGAGCAAGTGAGATGATCTGCTCCCTAAAGCACCCATTTCTTGCTACTGGCTGTAAAAATACCCTGTCTGATGGGCTGAAATGGAGAGGTCTACCATTAGCTGAGACAGTGGCCACACTGTACCACTTCCAGTAATTATTACAGGGTGTTCAACCCACAGCCCTAGCTTTGCTTGGAGTCTCTTCATTCACAGCAGCTTGAAAAAAATTATTTCTTTGCTCCAAATGGTATCTATCACAGCCCTGGTCGCTCTATAGCCAGCAAGTAAGCAAGCAAGCCCTCACCATGTCACATGCCTCAACAGAGGGGGCACATCCTTGTCACTGGTGTGGCTGGGAGTGAAAGTCTGAACACTTGTACATCACGTTGCCCAAGAAAGCTGGGAATTTTGGAAAATCTCTGTGCAAATGGAATACTTGCTTTGTGACTGATCAGCACCATACTTAGACATCTCATTGAGCCAGCGCTCCCTATGTTGGCAGCTGGAAGAGATAGGGTCTTCGAAGAGCCCTCCAGTGTGATAATTTAGGTGCTGAGAGAAGGTGGAGAGGATACCCCTTTTACACGCATTGTCTTCAAGTTTTGATGCCTTCTCTTACAGCACCACTGCTTCTCCGCACAGGTTCTGTATTGGCACAGAGGCAGCCTCAGCTTCTGGCACTGCCTGGGGAAAGATGTCCCTGCAGCCAGCACGCTGCTAACAGGACCCATCCACAGGAGGGGTGTGAGTGATGGATGGCAGTGTAAGGGATGGATGGTGGTGATAATGCTGGGACATTGTGCTGTGCTCCAGACACACACAGCAAACGCTCCAGAGGGAAAGGGTGAAAAACAGAGTCATCCACATAGGGTGAAAGAATAAAAGCTTTGAAAAAAAGGACCAGAGTCTGCCTGGGCAGCGAGACTACAGGAGCCATAGGAGTAAAATTTCACTTCTGGGTGTCAAAGACAGAGGACATGTCTTCATGTTGTTGTAAGGGAGCCTGAGCACTCCAGCTGTCTCAACTCCTGTCCTTGTACAGAGCTTATTCAGGTCTCGTCATGGCAACAACATTGAAGGTACACATAGCAGACCCAGGGCTGGTACTTCGGCTTTCCTGCAGACTTTGTGATGCCCAATGTCACTTGACACAACCCCTGTGGAGAGTCCAGCAATTTTCCCTAGTGCCCTGTGCTGATCCTTGACTCCTGTGAGCAAGCCTCTTGCCAATAAAGCCAGCCTGCTTTCCCATTCACAACCTCTTTCCACACTGAGAACGAGATGCAAACACCCAGAAGGCCAAAGCTACAGTCCTGCTCCCTACAGTCCCCAGAAATGCAGTACAGTGGATGAAGAAGTTGGGTTGCGAGCTGAGCCACAGCACAACCCTGCATATTTATCCACAGCCTCTGCCTTGACCATGGGCTAGCCCTGGACAGGGCACAGGGGCTACAAGCCCTCATCACACGGGCTGCTGTATTACTGCCCTCTGCTACAAGTGCTTCGAGTTTTGTCAGCTGTGGTTGTGGTTTCTGCATTTGGCTTGAGATTAGAAGTACTTAAGGATTGCAGTTCACATTCTACCTGGTATTTGCCACCAGTTCTTAGCACTGCTCATGTGTCCGGGGCTATTTCCTGGCAAAACAGCCTGTCAAAAATACTACTGTAACTTTACTGGACAGCACATGCAAATAAGTCTGAGTTAGATAAAACACCTCCTTATGAATCAGGGCCATTCTTGTAGTTTTTAAAGTAATCTTAAAATAAACTTAAAAATCTTAAAATAAGCGGTAATGTCCTAAGTATGCTGAAAAGGCTCAAAAAGTGGCTATCAACCTCAAATTTGTTATTGCTGCTTGTTCTGTTTACGAGATTGCTTTTAGGCTAATCTCATGAATTGTCCAGGTCTGATTAATGAGTCCTAGTGTGCTTGGATGACACTGGTTATTGCCGAAACACTGGATGCAGGGCCCTGCACACCTGGGACAGCCCCGTTCCCAGCAGCCTCGGTGGGCTAAGGACATAGGTAGGATGAGGTTTTTAATAGAATTAGCACTTATTTCTAAGCTATTATTTGATTTGATTTTGCTTTATTTGTAAATGTTTACCAACTGGCTGTTTCTGTTTGTTAGTGGCAATGCAACCTGGACCGTTTACAAAGGACAAGCTATGCTCCTAATTCAAAGGAAACAGCGCTGTTTTCAGAATTTGGTTTAAATCCAGCCCCAGCCAAAACTTGCATTTTTCAATTTTTCGAATGGGCCTCTAGAAGTGTCCCCTGGTCCTTAACACTACCAGCATCACTGTTGCCATTAACGCTGCTCCTACTGCGAAGTCATGGCTCTGATGGCTGCAAAATGAGCAGGTTTCTCATTTCAATGAAGTGTGCAGGGTTCCTGAGGTCAGGCTTACTCATTTTACTCTGAGATTCCTATGCTCTTGGGCACAAGTGTCCAAAAAATCCAGGCTGAGTTTTCTCATAGCCTTGACTTGGATTCAGGAAAAATCTTACTGACATGGACAGCTGTCCTGGACTCAGCAACCTGGAGTCTTCCACCAGGAAGGTGGTCGTGTCTCTCAGGGGGCTGGTTTGCTTATGAGGGGCCCTGCAGCACCAAACTGAGATACTAGCTGATGTCCCTCAACCCACATAGTCCCATAACTCAGCACTGGACAGGGCAGCTTCTGTCTCAGATCTAGCTCTGCTTGCCATGCCCACGTGGCATTACACAGCGTGGATACCCTTTGCACTGGGTTTGTGAAACGTGTCCATGTCCCAAGGTTAATCCCTCCCCAGCGTGACTGCTGAAGGCCAGTGGAGCCCAGCTCCCAGGCCAAGTTCTTACTGTGTGTGGACTTTGGCACTGTGGCCACCAGGCAGGCCTTGCTGTGATTGACCACCCCCGAAAGGCTCAGCTGGTGACACTTGCACCCCTACCAGCAGCTGCCTCCCCACATTTCTGCAAGCAAGCGTTGGCTTCTCTCGTAGAAGGTCATTTGAATGTCTTTAGTTATTGCCGCATCATTTAACCATGTCCTAATTTTGTGGCATTTGCGGTTATGTCTGATCTTTGTCTCTCTTATTTTGTTACATTTTAGAAATGTAATAAACAAAATCTTTCTAAAAGAAAGAAAACATGGCAGGGATTTGAAATGGAAAATGAGTGCAAACTGGACCCATGCCTCTTTATTAGATGCCAGAAGGAGGGGAAGAAATGAAACCCACAATGACAAACACTATTAATAAAGTGATGAAGGCGGTTCTCAAACAGGAGTGCAGCTGGAAGCAGAGCCAGCACACTGGCCTTGGACGGTCCCTCTGGCTGGTGTAGGGGCCTCGCCAGCTTGAGTTGGCACAGGGAGCATTCAGTGGGTGGGAACGGCCACAAACTGACCTAACAGGGCTTTGGGAAAGGTCCCAGACTGCTGGCAGAGGACTCGTGCCCACAGGGTGTGTTCCCACTGCAGCGAGGACTAACCTGATCCAGACTATAGAGCGGACCTACGTGTTGTGTGGGTCAGGCCCTGTGTGTTGCCTCTGTAGCCCCATGGCTGTAGGTCTGAACACTGAATAAGAACATGTCTGATGACAGTGGTCATGACCAACTTTGCATTTCAGCTTGGCGACCTGCAGCCTCTATGCCTTTAGCTACCCCAGAAAGCAAGAAGCCAGGAAAGGCAGGGCAGCTGCTGATCTCTGCGACCCTGGCATCCCCTTGCTCAAAGTCTAGAAAAACTAGGGGGCATGTTTGTCCAGACTTCTGTCTCTCTTGCCCTCGACTGTTGGCACGGGCAAGAGCTGGAGCAGCCATGTTTCTGCAGCACAGAGGGCAGCCATGCCTTGGTCTCTCCAACTGAAGCGTCTGGGCTTTGGTGTGCATCCTGTGCAAGCCACTGTCACTGCATAAATTGACAGAGCTGTCCAGTAAGAGCTTTTAATAATAAACCCCCATAGGGAATCCAATGCATAACCTGTCTTCTTGTATTGATTGATGACATCTAAATACACTTTATTATGGAGAAAAGTCAATAGAAGGTGCCTACAACTGCATGGAAGGTCCAAAGGGAACAAGAAGGAATGGAAAGGAGGTCCTATGTTCAGGGATAAAGTGCTGTTAAACCTTTAGTCCTGCTCCATAACACTTCGCTCCAGAGCTATCACATTCTCCACCACACCCATGAGAAGTCTCAGAAACAGCATAGCTGGCCTTGTGCCAGCAAACAGACATCCTTTGTGTTCATGGGTGGGTCAGTGTCTCTGACATTGGAAGCCCACAATGCTTGGTGGTGCTGGGAGCAGGATTCTGACTGCAGAGCACAGGCTGGACAGTGGCTCTAGGACTGTGCTGTGAGGGGATTCCCTCTCCAGTGTGTTGTGCTCCCCAGACACCACTGTGGATCAGTGCTGAACCCTGAAGAGGTCTCCAGGGCAGTCTGATTTTCTGAAAAATGCATTGCTGTAACTGTCAGATCACAGACACTGCAACTGGAAAGCAAGAGTCAGACATGGGTGGGGCTGTCACAAGCTGGAAGTGGCCATAGGGCTTGTGGGAAAGACTCTTCTTCAACTCTTCCCTCTATAAGTTTCAAGCACCCTTCGCCTCCCTGCTCCTAGATCTAGTGTAGCCAATCCTGGGATGTTCTTCAATCTCCTGCTGGACTTGCTCAGTGCTGTATGGACCAAGGGACCAGGCCATGTAGTCATAACCAGCCCAAGATTAGCAAGGAGGAAGCCATTCTCAGTCCCTCTCTAGCTTGGTAAATAGTTTTTACAAATGGGTACCATCCTGAGGTAAAAGACAAATCCCATGTTTTTCCAGTGTGCTGCAGGAGACACAGGTCCCCACTTTGAATGAAGGATGATTGCGTGATGGTCCTAAGCTTGAGAGCACCCTGAGGTGGGTGTGCTGGTTTTGGCTGGGATAGAGTTAATTTTCTCCATAGTAGCTACTATGGGGCTATGTTTTGGATTCGTGCTGGAAACAATGTTGATAATACAGGGATGTTTTAGTTACTGCTGAGCAGTGCTTTCACAGAGTCAAGGCCTTTTCTGCTTCTCACCCCACCCCACCAGCGAGTAGGCTCGGGGTGCACATTAAGTTGGGAGGCGACACACCTGGGACAGCTGACCCCAACTGACCAAAGGGATATTCCATACTATATAACATCATGCTGAGCATATAAAGCTGGGTGAAGAAGAAGGAAGCGGGGGATGCTCAGACTTATAGCATTTGTCTTCCCAAGTAACCGTTACACGTGATGGAGCCCTGCTTTCCTGGAGATGGCTGAACACCTGCCTGCTGATGGGAAGTAGTGAATGAATTCCTTGTTTTGCTTTGCTTGTGCGTGCAGCTTTTGCTTTACCAATTAAACTGTCTTTATCTCAATCCAGGAATTTTCTCATTTTTACTCTTCTGATTCTCTCCCCCATCCCACCGGGGAGGAGTGAGCGAGCGGCTGTGTGGTGCTTAGTTGCCAGCTGGGGTTAAACCATGACAGGTTAGTCACTCACGGTCCCATGGCAACTGTGCCCATTAGAGTGAGCAACTGAACCATTCATGGGCTGAAGAAAGGACACGCACCAAGTCCTGCAGGAGGCCCCAGTATCTGCAGGAAAGACATCATAGGATGTCCATAATTTATACTAATTTCTCTACAGAGGAATGCAGGACTAGGGGATCAGCATCAGTCTTTGGGTCTGACTCCCTACAATGATCTCAGTGACCAAAGTAGCTAAACTTCTACCTGCTGTCCCTGCACCCACAGGACTTCTAAAAGTGAAACTCCTAAGCGAACCCAGGTGAACACACACTTCATCCCAGAAAGGAAGGAAAAAATGCAGAGGGACCTGACAGTCCAGCTAAGGGCAAAATGCTGTGTGGCTCCAAGTCCAATGAACATATTACTGTGAGCAAGATACCTCACCCAGGCATACGGGAATGCTCTGACACTAGAGAAAAAGTGCATTGGATCCAGATCCCATCTTTAGCCAAAACTACGAAAGAAAGTGAGCTCCTTTCTCCATCCCTGCATCCCAAGGCTACATCAGGGGGAAAGAAAACTTGTGGTTCCTTCAGACAACTAACTAAAGCTCTGTAGCATGGGGACGGTAAAACATAGTGCAATAAAGAGAATCAATAACTGAAGAACCCCTCCCTTTGTAGCATTCTTCCAGAGATACTAGCAAATTAAACATTCAAGGCCTATTATCCCATGATTTAATTTTTCACTCTAGGATCATTCCTGTCATGTCATAAAATCCCTTCCATTAATTTATCAAGCTCCATCTAGAAACAACATGGGCTCCTTGCCCCTACTTTCAGGTTTGGAAGGCTGTTCAAGAACATCATTCTTCTGCTGGCTAGAAATTTTAATCTATCCTCCAGTCTAAATTTATCTGCAAAATCACCCAGACTCAAAGCACCAGGCCTGTGACCAAAAAGGGCCATTATTTAGGGAAGTACAGGTGGGGTTATTGCAAGAGGCAAGGCTTGACGTTAACTGGAACTCCGGGTCCAGCTGCTACTCTCAACACTGGTCCCTCTTATTTTAGTGACCATGACCCACAACTCCCTGAAAGACCTGTGAAATCAGTTCCCTGGCTGTGTGGGAAAGGATCAGGAGATACAGCAAAGCTGCACAGGAATTACAGACATCTTTCATCATGGATATCATTTATGTCAGGAAAAAAAAAATATTATCCCAAAGCTGTACAAGGACAGATGCCCAGTGTTTCCACGCAGAATCCAGAGTCCTGTTGGAATATTCTTTCTGGAAGAGCTGAGCCTGACTTGGAAAGGACACATGCATAGCTACAAGACTAGATGCAGTAAAGTGTCTCCATTGATGGTTTTGTCTGTACCCTGGCAGTAAGATCCTTTGGAAAGTGGTGTCTAGGGGTGAGAGAGGAAAGCTCCCCAGACTAGTGAAATACCCCAGAAAGATCATCAACTATGGTTCCCCCTGAGGAAATGGTATTATATGAATGGATCCCTATTCCCAAGCCGCAGCTCAAATCGACAGATTTAAGCCCTCCCTAACCAGAAACAAATGGGATCTCAGCACCAAAACCACCAGTAGGTGCAGCCAGGTTCAGCAAGGCAGAGGAGTACCAGATTGGGTGGCTCAGAGCTCAAACCCTGGCATCACCACCGGATGTGCTGATGGAATAGTAATGAAGAGTTAGAAGGTACATGGTACAGGGGAGACACATCCAAATGGCTTTCGCAGTGCCTCATGCCTCAAGTCCACTGGACCTATTTGAAGGCATCTGGATAAAGGTTACTTGAGTGATCTTGGATTTTCAGAACATTTCTAATGACTTCCCTACCAAAAGCTGTTAAAGAAACAGCTGTTATAGAATATGAGTGTTTAGAAATAATAAGCAAAGGGTAGGTTTGTTTTAATGGAGGCAAAAGGAAGGAAATTCAAGCTAGGGCTTGTGCTGGTCAACATAATAATATAGATAAAGAGACAAAGAAATTTTCCTTACAATGCCAAATTACTCAGAGGCCTAAAAAGAAACCTGATATTGGAGAGCTACAGAAGGATATCCTGATATTGAGTACCTGAATGATAAAAAAGCAAATGCAAACTAATGTCTGTGGGGAAAAACAATCCACAGAGAAGAGCAACAAGAATGATAAAAGGAGAGGTGAAATGGGCTGGGACTCTTAGCTTGGAAGGAGAAGACTGAGGCAGGAGACCTCAGTCTGGAGGACTGCCCAGTCAGGAGTGGCCCAAACATCATCAACAGGAAATAGTTGTTCACTGCAGAAGCTGGGGAGAACCAATCAAATGCTCAAGCATCAGGTTTAAAAAAGATAAAGGAAGGGATTTTCTCACCCACTTTATAGTTAAACCGTAGAAATCTCTGCTGCAGGATGCTGCATATGTGAAAGGATTGGATGGGTTCAAAAGGTGCTCAGATATATTAATGAAAGAGAAATTCATTGTGGGATATTAAACATAGAGATTCTAGGTATGGTTCAGGGAGCCTCTGAGTCACAGATGGTTAGAAAACAGATCCACAGGGAGAAGGGTCCCTGAGCATTCAGCGCTCTTCTCTAGCCATGCCCCCACAGTTGGAGACCAGACACTCAACTAGACCGACCTGTCTTTTGACTCCCAATAAAGCCATTCTTCTACTCTCTGTCTTTCACAGATGATCATGCTGCAGTGACTGCCTATCAAATCTGGTTTGTGGCATGGTGGAGTGCAGGCAGGGAGGAGAAACATATATGGATCAGGAAAGGATGGAGATTTGTGGCAAGGGCTCTCAGGGCCTGGCTGAGACTCAATGCGCCTGGCACAGTGAACGCTCCAAGGCTGTGAGGAGCTCTATGGCCCCACCACATCCCCCTGCTGCCAAAGGACATTCCTCAAAGCTACTTGCTAAATAATGGAATCTAAATTTCCGCCTTCTTGTGGCAAAGTTAAAAAAAACATTAAAATTAACCAAATTAAACCCTGGTCTAAACAAAGCAGAGCTGGGGCTGCCAATTTCACAATTATCCCAAATGGCTCTTAATATGACACAGATAAATACTTTCCAATTACCCAATGGAACAAGGCTGCCCTGGGGAAAATGGAGAACAATATATTAAGGGGGCAGAGACCCAGGAGATGAAGGATTTACACTCCACTACTCCTGCTGCAGTCCACACATGGCAGGTGAGGGATGCAGCAAGGTGAGAGCCCATCCTCACCCACCCCCTGATGCTGCAGGTGGGACTGTTTCCCCAGCAGTACATGGGCAATGAGCCACCAGGGAATGGGTCAGTGAGGAGGATTTATACGAAGGATTTGGAAACTTCTGCTGACAAGAAAGCTGGGAGTGGGTTAAGGGCTACTGGTTGGCTGCAAGGTGCTCTACCATAAGGTGCTAGAACTATTACGGCTGTCCTTTCCAGCACAGCTGCAAGTGTAGTGTGCTCTCTGTCCTGGTGCACTGGGAGAGTGGAGCAAGCTGCCTGGGGCTGTGGCAAATGTTGGTGGCACTGCATGCACAACATGAACATGCTCTGGACTGCTCCTGGGTCTCATGCTTATCTTACTGCCCACAGACGTCAGACTGTGGGAAAGCATGGGTTTGAACTCAGGGTGAGGTACCTCTACAGCAGGGTGGTACTCATGTCCAGACTGCTTTGTGTGTTGAACAGCATCCTTGCATGGCCCTTGGCAATGTGTGTTTGCCTGTATTTTGGCCCTCAATAATGCAGCAATCTGTCTTTTGCAGCATTTTCTCATTAAAGATGGTAGCTCACAGTCTTTCACTTTGCAAGTCTTCCACTTTGCAAGAAAGTGTCCGGGTTGTGCATGCATGTGTCCTCTGAGAGCACGGTGCTGAGCTGCTCCACGAGAAACAGTATGCACATTGCAGTAGCTCTGCAGGATTTCTGTCATCCAGTATATACATTTCTGGAGACTGTATTCTCTGACTTCTTTGCCACATTGGTACTTTCTGGCCTTTTAAGTGTCCTCTGCTTTCACAGTGGTCCCAAAGGCCACCCTCATGTGGGTAATATGGATTTGTTTCAGCAGGAGATCCCTTGTGCATGTACAACCCAGGCAGGAAAGCTTTCTCTGTTATAGATGAGGAACCCTGAGACTGAGACCCACCTCTCAAAGGCAGGCATGTCTGGGAATGCTGGTTTTACAATCCATGCATTAGAGACTTTGTTAGGCCTCACAAAAACCATAAACTAGCCTTATGAAAACATGACTTAAGTGAAAAATAACCATGGGCTCCTCTTGATGGACCAGGTGATGTCCAGACTCAAGAGTTCCATCAGACCAGCATTTTCCAACTTTTCCATACACCCAGGAGAGCTACAGACATTTGTCTCCAAATGACTACCCCGTGATCCCTCAGCCCTAGGATACAAGGTCTAGAGGCAGTGCTGGACAACACAGGGACTGTGAGAAAGCAGATTACCAGCTGTAGCAACATCTACTACTCCTGATTGTGTGGTTGGGAGAACTGTACCAGGGACTGCATCCTGCAGCCCTTCCCTGGCATGCAGCACCCTGTGTCAAACACTGCTTCCTTATCTCCCATTGGCAGCTGCACAGCAGCTGGGAAATAGACCTGGCTGGGGCAAGAGAGAAGTGGGAATGTGATGGCCAGTGTGCTGCAGGTGAAAGGACAGGCCATGGACATCCCAGAGCCTGACCAGCCTGCCAGTGGCACAGCTTTCACTGGAAAACAGTTGAGAACCTTTAAAAAGAGGTTGAAGACTGCTCCTGGGCTACACAAAATCCTCAGAAGTCTCAGGATAAGAGTGACCTTTCAGATTAAAATACGCTACTGTTTTACTAGACTTGGTGAGAGGGCTGGGGTAGTGATGGGGTTAAAGAGCCCTCAGGACAGGGACTGTCCCTTGCACTGAGTTTTTGGAGCACTGTGCCACCAGAGCTCTGCACAGAGCCTTGGCACAGCACCCAGGACCACAGCCATCCATCACCCACACTGCTTTGGGCAGGGGTCATGAGGTCCCACCAATACATCTCCAACACTGAGCTCCAGCACAAGCTCACGGCCAGGCAGAGGACCCTGGGACTCAGGTCTGGCAGCAGTGTGGCTGTGTCAAGCATGGCTCTGGGCCTGTGCCCTGTCTCATGATCAGCTCAGCTCTGCATGGCTTGGCCAGGGGAACCGTTACCTTTCTCTCTGCACTTCCCTGCATGTGCAGGGGCCCTCCTCTTCCTCAGCCTAGCCATCTCAGCGGACGGATAGGTGGTTCCCCCATGGGGTGCAGGGTAGGTGCCCTTCACCCTGGGACTCAGCTACAGAGCTCTGCTCATCCCAGGAGTTGAGCAGGAGCTTTATTCCCACCCACAAAGGTTCTCACAATCTCAGAAACATCTCTTTTCTCTCTCACAATGAATCCACAAGTTTTGGAAATTTTGCATTGGAGAAAGATCCTTCTCTCACTGGGGAGCTTAGAGCCCAAAGCTTGCTCTGGGGCCTGCTGAAGGACCTGAGTATGTGAAGATGTGTCCATGTTGTGGGCAGCAGCACAGGGCAGGCTGAGCCCTGGGGAGAGGAGCAAAGCCCGTGCATTGAGCTGAGGGGGTAGCTCATTGCCCCGTGCTGTGCGAGGGGTGCTGAAACCCTTTCCCTCCCTGCCTGTCTTGCCAATTCAATAGGGCTCAAGGACCTACCTGTGGCCTCAAGCTCTGGGTCTGGTTAGCCCCAAGCCTCCTATCTCACTTTCCAGGGATCCGAGGTGCTAAGTGCCATAACCATTGATATTACAGCACAAAGGAGGATATGGACATCGGTTACCTTAGAAACCCACAGAGGAGTAATTTTCTGATTCATATCAGATCCAGAACCAATGTTTTAAAATTACATACAGGCTTGTTGTTTTGGTAGAGTAACCAAAAGCAGATGCTGGATGGAGCAGCGAGTGAGAAGTGTAAGGACTCTCCATGGGTACACACAGCCCAGCGCATGGAAATGACCGGGCCGAGGAAGGATTTTCTTGCTACCAAAAGCACACTGCCATGTTCAGAGCCAGCCAGCCTGGGCCACCACAAGCCCCACTGCCTCCTGCAGACTGGCTCTGTCCTTTCCCCTCTTTCAGGGTTCCTTTGTCCCTTTGGACTGACCCASTGACAGAGCACATCTCACCTCCTCCAGGATGCTCTGCAGGCCTTTCCTCCCCTGGCTTGGGTGGGTTTGGTGATCCTATGAACTCCTGGGCAAATGAAGCTTTGTGGGGAAAAGTGGCCATGGGCTCCCAGGGACAAGCTCAGAGGGGGACACAGAGGCCACGAGGATATACGCAGTACTTATTAGCTGCCAGGCCACCCATTTTCTCCCCCAGGTCATTTCAGTTCCTCCTGGGCAGCAGTTTGCTGCTTTTCACAGGTAAGCTGAGCCCCAGCACTGCACCATGTGCAGGATGGATGCGCGATCATTTTGCAAACCATGCTCTATCTGTTTGCAAGGGGAAGCCCTGCAAAGCAGCTCCATGTACTTTTTGCTGCCACCAGCTCCAGATGCATGCACATGGCTCACTCCACTCCCTGTGCAGCTGAACCTCCTTAACCAGCTGAAAACCTCTACAGGAAAATCCACCATCCCAAACCACTCCATGCCAGCTGTGTGCTAGCTCAGAGCACTCATGAGGTTTTCCAAGCATATGGGCAGCTGGTGAGCTGGGCACAAGGAGGTACAACTCCTTCCCAAATGTCCCTGGCATCTTCCTGTCAAACCTTTTCTTTCCCTGGGACAATCTGCATGTCACCACATGGCAAAGCCAAGCTGGCTACTGATGGGATTTTCCCATGTCCTAGCCTCACCCCACCTCCTGTCTGCAGAGTCTTTGGTTGCTCTGCTGAGACCCATGCTCTAGGGAGAAGTACAAGGAAGAGATGAGGGCAAGCTGGGACTGCCCTGGGGAACTCTCTTGCATTACTTAGTACCAGTCCTGTTAATACCTCCCAAGAACCATGCATGTCCTGCTCATGGCAAGTTTCTCCCCTGCCAGAAGAGGAAGTAGTGTCAAACACAGAGAAATGAAGTGTGGGGTACACAGGGGTGACTGTGAGGCCCACATGCAGGGCTGAGAGCACCACATGCTCCTCTGCAACATCCCAAATCCTTCTGTGGTGGACCTTTGAAGTCCTCAATCTCTAGACCGTATTATCATGGATTTCTCTAATCTGATCACTTAGGTAAGATTTGCGCGTGACTCATGACCACAAGGATCTCAGCAGCACACTGCAGAGTGAAGCAGAGAAAGCCTGTGCCTTGGGAGAGACAGTGATGCTAGTGCTGCATTAGGAGAGTGAAGAGTCAAGTGAAGAAAGAAGGCAATGAAGAAAAGGGATGAATGCATCCCTCTGGTCACCAGATCACGCAGTCCTTCAGCTGGAGAAGAAGCTGAAGACACCCTTTCCTGGTGGAGACTGCACCTCTGCTTCCAGAGATGCTCCCCTGTACTGCTGCGATCTGCTCCCAGTGCCAGGTCTGTCTCTGCAAGGCAGAGCTACCTGTGCTGGGGCGGGGGTCACTGGGCTTTCCTCTCCGGCACAGGCAGCCTTTATGCCACCTTGAGCTGGTTTCAAACCAGAGCCAGGGACAGATAGTGAGGGATGAGCCTAGGGCTGTTCAGTGGAAACTCCATTGATTACTCAGTGCGGTACCTTCCTGACATCATGAACACCTCAGCCCCGGGGGAAAATCTGGGTTCTATCAGCTCTTATAAGCAAGAGTTTCGAAAGGTTTACAGAAAAGTAAAGTAAACAGAACTCTGAGTAACAAAAGAGCCCCGTTTATGCATTCTTTGATTCGCTGTAAAGGATGGTGTAAACTGACTTTTTAACCAAGCATTAGGCAAGATTTGGGCCCCCGCCATTATATAATAAACAGTGACATGGCTATATTAAAATATTTACTTAATGCACTGAAGTGACTTATAGTATGAGTGGCTACTCAATAGGATGGCCTAAGTGTTAAGGCGTCAGGTGCCATCGCCTGTATAAATATTCTGTGTGCACTTGTTTATAGGAAAACCCCATCTGGATTTGGCTAAAACAGCAGACACCCTGCTGACCCCAGTTTTTGCTATTGGAAAATATAACACAAGTGTTCACTCATCTAGAATAACAGCAGCAGTTAAGTGCCATCTGACAGACAGAAGGGTATTGGCTTTTCTCAATAGACAGCAGGCTTGGTGCTGTGAAGGGCTTCACAGCAGCAGCTCCCCAAGATTTACAGCATCCTGTGGACCAGAAGCAAAAGGCTCTGCCTCCCTGCTTGTAGCCCTTGGCAGACAGGAGACATCAGGATGCCTGGGCACATGCAAAAAGGCTCAGACACCCCCAAATCCTGCTGAAACACAGTGGTGGTCTTTGCCACTTTGTGAGAAGACAGGAGGTCAGGTCCCCTTCTGCATCTATCTGGCTGCTCTGAGATGTTAAGCAGCTTCTGCCCATCTGTAGTGTCCACCCAGTTACATGCACCCAGTGGAAGAAGTATCTGAGGCCAAGTAAAGCACATGCTGGAGCAGGAGTATGCCTGTAGCACATTGCCACCTCCTGAGCTGGCAGTGGGAGCAGGGAGCCTGGGACTCTCTGCCCAGACTTTTCTTAGGTCCTTGCTGGTAGGCAAGGAATAGAGAGACGTGGGAATCCTCTCATGGGCTGGAAGGAAGAAGTACCTACTCCCAGCTCCTGCRTCTCCCAGCTCCTCTCCCCACACCAGGCCTTGACCCAGGCAAGCACTGCTCTCCTCCAAGGATGAGTTGCTGTTCCTCCCACCCTACACTATACACGCATACAGGCATATCCAGATGCCTGATCATCCTATGAACCAGTTTATGCATCTAATTCAATCTGAGTTCAGCTTTTTTTGAAGTGAGTGACATGAATTACATTAGCCTTCCAGGAAAGACCTCTTTAGGACCTACCACAATAGCACCAGCATTCCTCTCTTTCACAGAAAATATAATCCCTGACAAAGCCAAGAACTGCATCTTTGTTTTTTAACAGATACATCTTTTTCATGTCTCCCAGCCAATCTACAATCAAATAACAGAGTGGCATCTTTCTTTTATTTATTTTCAAAAGTGGGCTCAGCTTAGAGGAGATGTGGGGCACGCAGGGAGAAGGAAGAGAACACCCTGTCCTGGGTCACCCCACTTGAACAAGGGGCTATGAAAGGGTCCKATCTTCTCATCACAATGTGGGTCAGGACAGAGAGGAAAACACCCTAACTGCTGATTATCTTGACTTTAGTGCCTATGACTGTCAGTGCTGAAGCCACTGCGTCCACTTTGGCTCCAGGAGATTTAAACACTGGTTGGAGACAGAAAAGAAGGGAAAGAGTGCTGATGCACTTGTCAGGCACAGCACAGCGGAGTCCTTCCAGGCAGTGGGCACTCATGCCTGGGAAGATTACACATGGTAGGGCCTATCCCCATGAAGGTTTCCTCTCACTCTTGTGCAGTTACAGGTGTGTTAGTGGAAGGGACCTCTGGAGATCTCTAGTTCAAACTTCTGCTCGAAGTAGGACTACCGACAACACGAAATAAGGTCATGGCTTTGTATAGCTGAGTCTTGAACACCTCCAATGATGGAGACACCATGTAGGAAGTCAATTCAGAGTGGGTCCCTTTTTCAACCCCCTTGGAGGATCCTTCGTTCCCAAGGACAGGTGGGAGGAGAAGAAATGAGAAGGTCATTTGGGGCCTGAATCCTGCCCTCAGGGAAAGCCCTTGCCACTTCAGTTTGCTCCAGAAGACTGCTGGCTCCAAAGCCCTCGGGTCTTCAGCTCTCCAGCTCTCCACATGACCTTCCCTCAGTGCTCCTGGGTGGGACACATGGCTGGCTGGGGTGCTCAGTATCCCCTGGCTCTTACCTAAAAGTCTCTTGCCTGCTGGGCTTTCTTCCTGCAGGCAGACGTGAAGCTGTCAGACAGTTGGCATTTCAGATTGCCAAATAAAATCTACTAAGCTAGTAAAGAAGGGTACTTCCCATTGGAAAATGATACTGAAGGAAAATCTATGACTGTTGGCAGAGCTCTGTGTCCCCTGGAGGCTCGGTTTAACTGTGGGCAGTGATCTGGGAGCTCTCCGAAGGGACAGTCCACTGGAGCTCTCCCCTTGGCCAGTCCTGCAGGAGGCAGCAGCTGGCTGACAACCCACTCCCTGAGGGTTTTGCATGCTGCTAGTGGCTGCAAGAAATCCCCATCCTGCTGGTATCTCGAGGTAAAGATCTACCACAGGTCCTGGAAAACACATATGATCTCGGTACTTCCTGGCTGAGCCCACCACCAGCCCAGGGCTGGATGCATGCTTGGTGGCCCCCACCATGTGTATCCTAAGGAATGCGACCTCATTGCTTTCAAACTGCTTCTCTAGTTGCTCTAAACCAGTATGAATCCTAATCTTGCCCTGCTGTGAACTTTCTCTTCTTCCCAGACTGTGATCAGTCACCGAAGCAGTAAATACCTTCTGCTCCATCACCCTGCTAATTCATGGAAGTCTTCAGGCGTACCCCACTGTGGATAGACCCTGGTTGTCTCATTCACCACAGCCTTTCAGACAGACACCAGATGATAACGACCACTAAGCACGCTTGCTACCTTGTTTTGTGCCCAGCCTTTAACAATTCCACCTGGACCATCTCCTGTCTGCACGTACACAAGGGTGTCATCTGACAGCATGCAAAATCTCTGCAGCATTAAGTTATTTGACAGCTATTGCTTCTCGCTGCCTGTAATACATACATCAGCACAAAGGAAAGGAAGTATTTCAACATTATATTTTTCTTGACAAATCCATGTCAGCTGGCTGATACATCTCATCATGTCCTAGTCTCGATGTCTGCAAATGGCATGTTCGATTATTTGTTCCAGTATGTCCCAGCACAATTGGCATTATGTGGATTGTCCCTTATATCTGGCTCCTTTTTCCTCCTCCACCTGAGGACAGACACAATCTTGTCCCAGCCCTTGTTCTCAGGGAGAGGTGCCAGGAGATGTGAGATGGCTTCAGTTTCATAAGTGACTTAAGTGCAGAATTTCAGCAGGCCCAGCTGAGGTGAAAATAAGTGCATTTCACTTATTTAAGCACTCTCAAACTGATTCTTTTCTCATTTGATCCACATTTCTCCCCCTTTGTAGCTAGTTAATTGCATTAATCACTTCATTGAAGTTAATCACTCTAGCAAAAACTGAAGCAGAGAAAGCATTGAATTATTCAGCCCCACCATTTCACCTGTTGTTAACTTCCCCTCTGCACTGATCAGAGGGCTCACTTTCTTTGACCTTCCTTGGACTTCCTTGGCCCAGCACCGTTTTTAACTAGGAGGAAACTGCAACTGGGCAACCTTGCACCTTAGCTGACAAAAACAGAGACCTTCCCCTGGGAAAAGCACTGGCAGCATGCAGTGGGTGTATGAGGTGAGGGAGGGACTGCAGTGATGGTCAGGCTCCCCTCCACCTACCTCTCCCCGTGGTGGTCCCACACTGCTGTATGTCTGCCCCGAGGTCCGGGTGCTGCTCACGCAGCTCTGCTCGCCCTCACCGGATTGTAGAGGGCTGGAAGTTGTAAAAGACTCCCAGAATTTGAGCCTGCAGCTCTTCCAGGTTTGTTTTTCCCTTCCCTACCCCCCACCACTATCCCTTTTCCCTGTCTTCCAGCCTGTAATTATATAACAACCCGGGTAGTGTAAATACAATCCAAATCTCATATCCTGTCAGACAACACTTAGCAGAGCAAACCTGCCTGCAGAGTGCTGGCACAGTGGCTGCACACACACGCGATGTGTTGCACTATCTTTATGAGTACAATAGTTTAGTCTAGTACCCTTTCTGTTGAATAACACCATCACACATGGGATCAGGATGCAGAGATGACAGCAGCCTTACCTTGTACTGGGGTTGTGAATTGATGAGGTGATACCAGCCGAACTTTTGTGCAGGAAGGATGGTGTACGTCAGCCCCCTGCATGCTACAGGAGAGCAGACATAAATCCTTAGGCACAAATTTTGTTGCTCACAAGAACATGCTTCCTGTGGCTGCTACAGCTGTTAACAGGAGGGTATGGAGGGTTTTCTCACCTGGCCATGCAACCCCAGGAGAATGAGGTGGGTCACTGCAGGAGGAGGTGGAGGTGTCCTGCGCTGAGCCAGGAGTGATGCAGATGACCACCTTTTCCAGGCAGCTTCCCTATATCTGAGGTGGGTGTGAACCTACTTCTCAGGCAGCTTCTCAGGACTCCTGACCATCCTGCCTTCTCCCAGCACCTCCTCCTGCCCAAAGCATCAGGGCAGGAATGTTCCCTGCCTGCCTCCAAGCACAGTGACCCACAGCTCTTGGACCCTGCAGCTGGTGCAGTTTTTATGAAGGCAAGGCCTTCTTATACTCTCCCACCATCATGGCTGCATGGACTGGGCCAGCCAGGCTCTCACACCAGGAAGCCTGTGATTGCCTGATGTGCAGTGGGCTCTCCCATCCCTTGGGGACAGCAGAAATAAAGAGCATCAGCTGCCTGCTTGGACCTAAAGTCACCAGCTAAAGGTGGACCCTGAAGATGGGGACTGCAGACTCCAAGTACACAGATTAGGTGAGTGTCGGGTAGATGGGAAACAGAGAAACTGGGTAATGGTTTGGTATAGAACTATGGCATTTCCATCACAACAGACATCATGGAGAAGGACTACCAGTGCTGAGTGCAGTGGCATTGAGGGAAAGACTAGAGAGTGTGGAATTGGTGGGAAATGTTGAGACACTGGAAAAACTGACATATAAGGAAGGATTAAACATGACTGCTCTAGGCAGAGAAACATACTGAGCCCCTAATTAGTGCTGCCCTATGCCTTCCGTGAGAGTCCTCACTTGTAAGCACTGAGCACTGGAATAAAGGTATCACTAGCTAAAATGCTAAAAAAATATCCTAACAAGATTTTCTGCAGAGTATTAGTATAAAAATGAAAAACAGAAGCAGAAAACAAACATCTGCTAATAATGCAGTTTCAGTGTTTAAAAGAAGATGAGATTTCTTTTTAGCCATCTCTGCTATCAACTTAGCTGGAAAACAAATGTCAAGGTTAAGTTTTCCTAGAATTGCTAAAATCTCAGCAAAATCAGCTCAGCCACTTCTAAATGGAAGAAGGACAACAGCTGACAGTTTCTATCACCTCTAGAAGCTGAACCAGGAAACTGGTATTCATTTGTAAGTGAGTCTGGGGAATAGAGAATAGCCTCTTGCAAGTCACCTAAATGCCACCCACATCTAGCTGAGCTACAAGCTGAAAATTGCCAAAGATCTAAAGATCTTTGTGCTGAAGCTCTGCTGGTAGGAGTTGGGAATATGCTGCTTGTCTGAGCAGAGTGCAACTTGTGCTGCACTTACCTGTCAGCCTCACTGAGCCTGTCCCAGCCACAAGGCATCGGGACAGAGCAGGTGCTACAGTGAAGTCCCTCTCCCCTCTCTGCCACAACTGATCCATGCACCCTCAAAGCTTGCCTTGTTGGCAGCTGATGCCATAAGAGAGACCTGTCTGCACCAGGGAGCTCAAGAGATGCCCAGGGGCAGTGTCTTCTCTTCCCAGCAAGGTTTCTAATTCTTCCCATCCTTAGCTGAGGGGACAATCACCTTCTCGCAGCCAAACTCCAGCCCCTCATGTCTCTGTGCTATGTCTGTTTGACTTGACCGATATTCAGGAGGCCTGCCCGCCCCACCTCTCCTGTCGGGGTAGTGTATAAAGTTGGAGCCCTGACTGATCTAGGGAAACCCCTAGGGACCATGTGGCCATATGACATCTCAGCCCTTTTCTGGGTGTGTGGGCAGGCAGGCTGAAAACTTTTAACGGCAGATCTTTGCAGACAGCTCAGCCACACGGAAGGGAAGGGACACATGATCCTCTCCCATTTCTTATCCCATCTGTTCACACAACACTGTAACCACGTATCACACTGTGCTCAGGGCATGGGTGAGACCAGCTGTAACAGACTCCTGCCATAGCAGAAGCTCCCATGCCTGCAGTGAGTCCCTCTGCATCACACACAGAGTTTCTTCTGAGTTACAGCAGCTGCAGAGGCAGCTGCACCAGCTGCTGGGAGAAATCTGGCTGTGCCAAAAGCTGTCCTCCAGGCTGAGCTCTTCCAGACCCTGTGACGTGCGTGCGTGGCTAAAGCTCAGTATGGCCAGGTATGTTCCGAGTGCAATCTGCTGCTCAGCACAGATTTGGTACTGGCTTTCCTAGGAATGACAATGCCATGCAGCAGCTAAGAGGCTGCTGGATTTTTGCACTCCCTCTTTTGCCTGCAGAGCGGCGATCCAGAGCTGCAAGCAAATAGCAGTTTCTGCCTGCTTGGGTTTCAAGAGCATCATCCTGGCAGGGTTCCTGACTCTTTCACAAGTGATGCAGTGGCTCAGAAGCAATAGCCCTTTGACTTCAATAAGGTTCTCATCACTAAAGCAACTGCACAAAGCCTTCCTCCTGATGGTGATGGTGGGAGTGAGACTGATCATGCCACTGCTAAAGGACTGATGGCTTTTTAAGGATGAGAATATGGACAAGTGGGTCTTTTGTTCCTCAGAGATAAAAAAAGCAATCCTGATGAGACAGTGCAGTCTCACTATTGGAAACATGCTGTCTGTGTGCAGACAGGAGTGCTTTCTTTTCTCTGTGCATGCACGGATGGCAGTCCTTCCTTCATATCACTCCAATTCCAGAAGACAAACCTGTCTTCTCAGGTTGAGGGCCCAACACTGTGAAGCTGCCATGGCAGGGAGGGCAAAGCCCCAACTTGGAGGTCTCCCCACCTGCTGCCTGGGCTACTCTGGGAGGCAGCTGAGGTCTCAGTGGAGAGGTGGGGAAGGAGGCCCCAGGTTTCAAACGCAACCTCCTTCCATGTGGCACTGGGAACACAGAAGTGCAAGGTAGGTTGTGGGTGATGGCCCATAAAAAGTGAGCTCCAAGGACTTATTTGTGGCCTTTTGGCCTTTTTCTTCCTGCTGTATCCAGCACTGCTGGTGAAACACAAGATCCCAGTGTCCCAGTCACTGCTGGGAAGCTGCCAGTTTTACTGTAAACTTCCAGCTTTTAGGGCCACTTACGCCTCATGGGCTACATAGGGTACCACACCAGTCGATGGAGAGAGCCAATTGACCTTAAGTCTGCTAATTCCCCTCCCCTAATGTTAAGGACAAGTCTACAGTTATCCAAGCAATAGCCAAAGCTCTGTCTTTATCCTATGCACTGGCTACATCCAAGGGGCTCAGCAGAAAACTTCTCCCATGACAGAGAACTGAGCAGTGGTGTCTTGTGTGCCTTCAACACAGAGCCAGAGCATCAGGCACGACTGCAGTCAGACCAGATGGTTTACCAGACTTCACCCCCTAGACTAGCTGCAACCCATCCACATTCAACCCCAGCATTATGTTAGTTATTGACCTAATAAATATCTATTTGATAAAACTATAGATAAAACCTGTGTTATTTACCAAGCTGTGGTCTTTCCTCTGCTCACAAAGGAGAGGTCACACCTTTGGCATGGACAACTGCCCTGGACCACATCAGGGTTCTGGTTTACAAAGGAAGGCACAAAGCATCATCAGATATTTTTCTCCAGTTAACAGTGACAGAAGTCCATGGTCACTGGTAGGGACATTCAGGGAACAGTGTTCCCTGGAGGACAGGATGGGACAAAAACTCCTTCAACATCTCTACTGTCTAGTCAGCCTAAATGCTTAAATGTGGGATTAGATGCCCATTAGGGTGAAGCTGGCAAGAGTAAAGCTCCATATAACCAGTGTTGCACTTTTGGGTACAGCAGTTTCTTCCTGTACAGATCCAGATTCACCCTGCTTAAACTAGGCATGTCAATCATGTCTAAAGTTAGGAGTTCTGCTGCCTTGAGCCCTCTTCCTAGTCAATGGCAAGAGACAGACCCTCCCTAGGTTTACTCTGGCCCTGAGAGCAAACGTCTCTCTGAGTTGCCCAAGTCATCAGCTGAAATCAGGAGGGATGGACTGGGGCCTCTCTACCAAGTGGGGTCTTCATCCCAGGAGTGACCTGCTCTGAGTGAGCTCTGCACAGGGAGGTGCTTGAGAGGAGTGATGCAAAGCAGTGCTGTCCACTGGGACTCAGCTTTCTCCAAATGAGCCAGCATTGGAACAAGTGAACATGGAACTGTTAGCTGGCAAACAGGACTCCTGCACCTGTACCAGCTCTGGGTGAGGTGGTGGGGTCCTGTGGGGGCCTTGCTTTAGACCCACAACATAGCCCAAACTAATCAGTGCTCTCCATCCTGCACTGCCTGCCCAAGCTCCTGCCTGTTACATGCCTCACCTTGGGCACTCTGAACACCCCCTGAGGCCTTCTGCATCCAAGCCTTAACCTCCTGCACTGCCACAAACCCTGGCCATGCTAATCCTGGCCCCACCCCAGCTCTCGGGGGTCAGTGAGAGGCAAGTGTGTAGAATCACACAGGCCAGACCCAGTGCTCCCATCCAAGCTGCTCCCTTCCATGGTGTCTGGCCCTGGGTTCCTCTTTGTCCTACTCATGTACTCTGGGTGATACCAGCAGAGACTGTCCATGTGGCCCAGGTTACAATACCCTCCCTCTGCTTCTTCACAGGCTCCATCTCTCAGCACCAGTCAGTGCAGGATCTCTTTGGGATACTAAGTGGAGATTGCATTCCCATTTGATCTTTGCTTTGTACAAACAAATGCAATTTAATGCATTTCCTTTAAAAAGGGAAAGACTCTGCATTTTAACTTTTATTCTACTCTTTTATCAAACTACTCCACTGAAAGTAACTCTCTTGAGAAGATTTTTTGTCTCCCATGGAGAGAGGGAGGCAACTGACTGTCAGTTGACAGGGGTGACAGTCCTGTCAGACCACTGACTGTCTAAGCCTCTTGAACTGTAAGACACCTTAAGATCAGGACTTCAGGTTTGTGGATGGCACATTCATGTGACCATGAATATTGTGTGTTTGTCTATTCCTTTCCAAGGAGCATTAAACAGCATAACAGATCTGATATCCCTGAGATAGTTGTTCTTTCCTGCTGCCTCAGGCAAATAAACTTGTCCTAGGGAAGTCAGAACAAACGCCCAGATGTTTATATTATCTCCCCTTAAGAAGTGGATTCACACCTTGCAGAACAACCACCAGGTCACTCTCCCTTCTGGGGCTGATGATAGGAAGTCAATACAGAGTCATTAGATTCTATAGATTCAACAGTCCAGAGGTAATTTGGCTGGAAACCACCCCTTCTGGTGGTGCCCATCATGTTCATCTGTGCCTGGAGGAGGCAACCTGCTGAAGGCTAGTGGTGGTTATGAACATGGAAGGTGGGAAGCCTCAGGCTCACCACTGGCCTGCCAACTGTGCTTGGGTATGTTCCTTCACCTCCTTGTGTGCCCTGTTTAGGTTGCCCACTCTTGGGAAAAAGGTCTCTCCCATTTACTTTCATACAATACCTATTAAAATGAAATCTGGTCATGACTGAAGCTTCACTAAGTACCAAGCACCTCTTCCCTCAAATTCCTGGGTGCCTCAGTCTCTCTTTCCCATCTCTTGTCTGGTCTCCAGCTTGCTCTGTTGTCCAGCTCACTGCCTTTTCTCTGGCCCAACTCCTTGCTCTGAGATCCCAGGCCAGACCTTTTGCTCTGCACTTCTTCACTCATCCTCCAGGTCCTCCAGCTCCAAGGTCCCATGTTATCTTGCTTCCCTTTCTTCCCCTCCCCCGGCATCACTTATTCTCAGACCCACATATCCCAGACTGTCATCCCAGTACCCATCCTGCTCATTCCCCACCTGGCTCCCCATACTGTTTCTTTGTCGCTCCCATCTGGGCTCCTGAGTCCGTCTCCACCTCGGGATCCTTCTCACATTTTCTTCCTCTGGCCTCCAGGATCTATATTGCTTTTCAGGACGGTCACGTCCAGAGCCTGCTTCTCTTACAAACCTATCCTCAGCAAGACCCATGGAGAACAACCCACTGAACAGGGCTGCAGCATGACCAGTGCAGACAAACTCTTGCAAGATTTTAGGTGCTAAACTCTAGCTAGTTTCCACTGAGGCTATGTGAACTGGGCCTTTTCAAACATTTCTAACGTTCCCAAATTTGGGCATCTTTTGTCTAGGATAGCAAGAGGCACATCTTGACATACACACTACCATCTCTGCCAAATGTCATGTCCTGCTCCATAGCCTGTATGTGCTGGAGCTTCTCAAAATAAAAGTCATAAGAATTTTGGAAAACGGGCAAATCAACTGTTTTTCTCCAACCTTATTCTCTGATGCAACTTAACTGATTTCAGTGCAATGTTTCAAAAAAATCCAGCACAAGGCAGATACACGGCACGAGGAATCCTGGTCCTGAGTGTTCATCAAAGTTATTGACAAATGAAGATAGACCCTTGAGTTGAGAAGTGTTGAGTGACCTGAACAGCAATTATTACTCACTCGCTTGTCATTAACAACAAGCCACACTTCAATCTTGGATATTAAATTTAAGCTTTAATTGCCCTGAACTCAGATTTGGTTTACTTCAGAGGTACCAAGTCATTTTGTAAAGGGTGATGCTGATGCCAAAATCCTGGACATTTTGTGTAAGATGAGATCAGAGGAATTAAAGTTGTCAAAACACAGTTCTCTAAAGTGCCATTGAGAGCATACTTGGTCTGCCCAGATCAATCAAGACAGGCCTGCACAGAGAAATGTATTTGCCAGCCCTTTGTCCATCCCATGATGATGCTTCTTTCCTGGAAGACTCTTCCATCTTCCAGCTGGAGTTTGTCCTGATAGTCAGAATAACAGACACATATGACTTGGCCCAGGAGCATCACAGTACTTGGATTGTTCTCGGCACATGAAGATTCTCCTAAGCACTCCCCTGATGCCCTCTGAGATGTTCAGGCAGATCCAATCCTACCCCAGTACTCCACTCCTACCTGTTTCTTACTTGGTTTCCATAAATGAGCCAGCACATGAACACCACTAGCAAGAATAATTAAGAAAGGTTATCTCTGAGCGTAAACATTTGAATAGCCCACACTGCAGCTGGTGAACTGAACTATAACATTTAAAATTCACTCTGTGAGGGTATATTGCATACATCCTGTCTGAGACCAGAAATACTCTGCTTTCCTCCCAGTCTGTGAGACCAGACCTTAGTGCACGGACCTACCTGGAGTACCCTCAGAGGGCACAGGCTTGAATTTCTGGTACATTTACAGCATGCAAATGTTTCAAGGGTCAAGAATTATTCAGTGACAGAGATTAAGTGCAGATCACAGCCAGATTCAAGACAGTCACCACCTGCTCGCAGTCAAATTATAGGAAGACGCAGGCAAAACTGTCACATCTGTTCAATAATTAATTATTGACCTTTTCTACACCTGAACCCTTGGAGCAATCCCTCTGCCTGCACCACATAAACACCCTGATGGTCTGTGTAGACTGAGAATGCCGCACCTTTCATTGCTGTTTAGCTCAGCTAGACATGCAATGTTTCAAAAAGCCACTAAATGGTTTGCATTTCTGCACCAATATAAACTTGTTTGAATAAAATTCAGCTTTTCATGCTGTGATCAGGATGCCAGAGTGCCCTCTGCCCCACAGCTCCAGGGCGCTGCCAAGCATCTGGACCAGTAACTGCTCTCTCCAGCCCCTCTGCTATTCAGCTCAATCATTTTCAGTCGCTTACATGGGTTGCCACTTTATAACTGCCTGGTTCACAGCTAGGACAAAGTTACTGTAGGGAAGATAATTTTTCAGCCGAGGATACTACACACAGCATTGCCAAGATCGGTATCACAGAATCAAGGAAACTTAAGACATATTTTATACTTACTGAATTTGCTTGCCACTTCCCCCCTCCTTTCTCCCGTTTTCTTTCCTACCTTTGTTTCCTATACAGTACTTTCACAGAGATGGTATCTTACATTTTCCTGTCTGCATTTCATTTTTTCAGCCCGTGACCAGTTGTCTCACCTTTCTGTGCCTCCACCGTTAGTACCAGACTGTTGCAGCTGGTGCTTGCAGCATGTCCACTCACTAGGACCACAGAGCACTCTGGTAGGTGCTGCAGAAGCAAGGAAAGCGCAGCCTGGTGATGGTCTCCTCTCTGACAACAAGAAGAGCTGACTCGTGGGCCAGTGCAAGTGCCCACAGCCAGATCACCTCCAGCCTCCTGCCCGGAGGGTCAAAAAGTCTTCTTCTGAGGGGAAGGCTCAGAGCAGAGCAGGAGTAGCACCGCAGCTTCACAAGGAAACAGGAAAGAGCTGTGAAGCGGTCAGAGGGTGAAGATCTCCCCCAAATCTGGTTCTACTGAGATAGAGGATTCCCTTAATCTGTTAATCCCTTCTCCAGTTCCGTGGTACCATGGGGTCAGTGCACACTCGACATGATTAAAGTACTGCAGGAACGCAACGCTAATAAATAACTTTTATATTCTTTATTTCTTCAGTTGTGACATATATAAAAGAGATAAAACGAGCCCTCTGAGAATCCAGCCTCAGCTCTTATCTTCTGTTTGAACCGTTAAGTGCCAGCTTGGTTATTACTCATGCTCTTGACATTGAAGTTTTTCCTTGAGCAGTAACTCTTGTGCTGAGGTTGCTGTGAGTAATCTCTGGGATTTAGGCAGCTGCATGCTCAGGCAGACACTCACCAACACAGCTGAGCCCCAAGGCCTGCTCCCCTTTCCCTCTGCTAAGCCCCAGCAGAGCTGGCTTGGACCCATTCCCTCCACCTGCACTCGAGGATGGGGAGCATCAATGAAGTTAAGACCCCAGGTGCAAGGAGAGCTCACCAGACTGTCTTTCCTGGGTGAGAGGTAGGACATACACAACCACCTGGTTTAGGACAAGAGGAAATGGCCTCAAGTTGCACCAGGGGAGGTTTAGATTGGATATTAGGAAAAATTTCTTCACCGAAAGGGTAGGCAAGCATTGGAACAGGCTGCCCAGCGAAGTGGTGGAGTCACCATCACTGGAGGCGTTCAAAAAACATGTGGATGTGTCGCTTCGGGACATTTAGTGGGCATGGGTGCTGGGTTGATGGTTGGACTTGATGATCTTAAAGGTCTTTTCCAACCTTAATGATTCTATGATTCTATGATTCTATGCCAGGCCAGGGGACATCTCCGCTCACAGAGCCAGGACTTGTGCCCCTGACTCCATGGACCAGCAAAGTTCACCAGCCTGGCCCAAAAGCCCATGGGAGCCATGGCAACTAGGAGACAACTGTCCTTTCCCGCTGGCTGGGACACAGAGTCTCACTTGACTTTCAGGTTGTCAACAGCAAATTCAAGGGCAAGTTATCATGGACGGCTGGTATCAGAGATGTCCAATTTATACAAGATGTGTGAGGTTCACACACACCAGCCAGGAAGTTACCAGAATCCAAGATGATGCAAGGAAAATGAGACAGCTTTAGCTCATTTCCCAAGACTTGACACAAAGCCTGAGTTGTCCAGGTTGGACGGGGACAAAGGGCCTGGCTGCAAGCCAGTCACTGGCCTGTGGGTTTAGGACAACTCTTCTGACATTGGCCTACAAGGGGGAGCAGCAATATTGTATATCACCAGTGTTACTCAGTCGTTGGGTACTTTACTAGACATTTTCCAGAGCAGATTCCCAGAATAATTCTCTCTTTCAGTCTTTAAAATATATCTTATTGTTAACCAGTAAAGCAGTTTAAAAGGCACCTGTCTACTGCTAAAAACCTTTCTGAGGATATGGCTGTGTAAATCAGTACTTGTCCATGCTCATCACAGCCTGCTAAGCCACTCTTATCACAGGAAACCAAGGGTCTGCTGCCATTGTCAGGTATGGATCTGCTACAGCCCATCCCAAAAAAGAAACCCCACAGTGCCTCCTGAAGGGACACCTAACCCAGGCTGTAATGATCCTCCAAGATGTGCAACCTGGTGGCCAGGACAAAGAGCCAGTGTGTCCCAGTCACTCACATGTCCAGCTGGAGGTCTTACCACACCAGAAAGAAAGATCTTGGCCAGAAGTTTAATGGACCTCAGGGATGGATTGGCCAGTTCATCTGGAGATGTGGGCAGCCATATCTCACTCTGTCCAAGAGATGATGCACTCAGCCCAAGGCAGGATCCTACTCATGTCCAGAGGTCCAGCACTACTGCTCAGAGTACAGGGCACCTTGCCGCATTGAGTGGTGTCTGTGAAGTCTGAACTACTGTTTTCTTAGTTTGAGAACGACAATTATATCCATGCCTGCAGTCTCTGCCTGTGGTCACCAGCTAAGTCTATGAACACTCAGAGCCAGTCCTGATCCAAAAGCCAGTGCCTTCCTTGGAAAAGGCATTCACCTGTCCCTGAAGATCTGAAACCCACCTGGACACACTGGTTTCTTCCAGCTCCACCCACTGTCAGACCTCATCAGAGCAAACCAATAAACCAAATCAGTAATCTCTTCCACTTCCAGATTATGCCTTATTATCTCTGCAAACGGTCTATCTCTCCAGTCCCATGCAGTAATGCCTGCAATCACAAAGTGAACTGCTAAGGAGTGGGCTTTAGTGTCAGCGATAGACAGATATTGCACAAACACACCCATAACAGTGCTGGGTTGAAGAGCTACTTTAACTCATCCTGAGTAAGACGGGCAGAGAGGTATACAGGCAGGGCTAGGGCTCCTCTGGAGAAGGTTCACACACCCTGTGGTGGTTTAGAAGCACTGTTGGATTCCTGAACTTTCACAGCAGCATCCACAACTGGCTACCCTTGCTGGACTCGGCCATGCCATGTCCCTAGGCACAGAGCCTTCAGCATGTGGGAATCACTGGTCTATATCAAATAAGGCTGCATACCCCTTCAGCAATATGAGGTCCTGCAGGGAGACATTAGTCCCATCTGCCACTCATTATCCTTATAACCATGCCAATTAAGTTCAAGGCTTCAGCCCTCAGCCCCCCATGCCTACAGCTTGGTGCCGCAAAGCTGCAGCACTGCCTGCAGCTCTGCATGGTACAGGACAGTGCATCCCACAGCTATGTGCATCTCCCCTCTGTGGCAAAAATAGGTCTTATCCCCAGAGTGCAGCGTCTGCAGTCTCCGTCCAGTAAATGTCTTGTGCCCAGCTGAGACACAAGTCCACACAGTGCCACAGCCCATGTCCACACTCCAAAATGAGACCCTGCTCAGGACAAGATTCTTCATTGCCTGAGCTTCTCTCTTTGGTGAGGAGAGCAAACAAGAGGCAAGACACAACATTCAGGCAGAGCAGGAAAATACTCGGTACCTGCTGTAATGGGAACCAGAGTAGAACAGAGACCTGCCCATCCTGGCAGTCGTACTTGCCTTTAGAGTAAAATATGATTCAGGAATGGATGTGAATTTAATACAGAGTATTAGAAATCAATATTCAGCTGCTTCCTCCCCTCCAGGGAGTGAGGCCAGGTGCTTCTTTCTGAAAATGGTTCTGAATCAGAGATGTATTTTTCCAGCCAGAAAAATCCAGCACGAAAAATCTGTATGCTAAAAAGCTGCAATAAAATTGATCTTTTGTCCAAAGCCCATCTTACTCTGTTGCCTTTCCTCCCTTATTAACCCTGGCAGGAGGTGGTGGGTCCTGCTGACCTCATGTTTCATGGACAGAACAAATAGCTTCTCCAGCAGCTTTCTGCTGGCAGGTTTCCCTTCTGGAGCTTCAATGGGCCCCTTCTCTGCTATGAGATTGGTCCTTGCAGACCCTGTAAGTACTGTCCACAGCAAAATGAACTGCCTTCCCTCTAGACTTTTCACCCTGCCATTGTAAATCCCTCTGGCTTTGTGCCAAAGACTACGCTAGACACAACCATAATACAGTCATTTTTCTTCTACATGTTGGAGAAGGAAACAGCAAAAATGCTATTCTTTCAAATAATTTAACAAAATACAGATCCCAGCTCAAGGTAACTCTTTAACCTCCTCAGTGAAAGTCTTCATTCCTGCCAGAGTTGTGCTGTCCTGCAGTCTGTCTGACCACAGCCACATGCGGGGGCTTTTCAGGGAGAGGAGCTCTGTGCTGCTATCAAAAATCAGATCCACTTACAAGTGTGCTGGTAGTGAGTAGCCTGGACAGATGGAGCGATAACAGCTGTCCCTCGAGAGTCTTCTATGCAGCTATAGGTTAGATGATGGATTTGCTTCTGGGAAGAGCCATCCTTTGAGACTTGAGGAAATCAATGAGAGGAAATGCTGTTTCAGAAAATGCTTGTGTCTCTCAATCCTTCTGGTCTGCAGCAGCACCCTGCAGTGTCCCAGGCAGAGCCTGCTCCCTGTGCATGCTCTCATTCACTCCAAAATGTGTCTGTGACATGCAAACTTGCACGCTCCTGTGTCTCCTGCTCACACCCATGCACAAGGGCACATAAGCTGCAGTGGATCTATGCCAGAAGAAAGCAAAGCAGAGAGGTTGGTCTCCATCCTGCCTACAGGCCAATCTGAGCAATGTCTTCAAATCACTTCAGAAGCTTTTCATGTATTGACTGGAGGACCAGGGAGAGTACAGACTCCTAAACAGGCAATGGACAGCCCAGAATGGACTCAAGGGTTTCCCCTAGGAAAGCTATGATTCAGTCTTCCTCAAAATGGTGCGATGACTAAAGCATTACCTTTCCATCTCTGGGGCTGCAAATATGGAGCTTTTGCTCCAGTGAAACCTTCTGTGATCCAGAAGTAAGCTAGTGCTGACTTCATCTCTGTACTCATAAGGCAAACAGAAGTCACAAGATATTTTTTGACCCTGACTTACAACTGTCTTGTAAACAAAGACTTTTTTCTAGGGAGCCTTTGAAAGAGTGACTGCAAGGGTTTTTCGGCAGTCAGCATATAGGAAGAGTATATAAAAGCCCATGAGAAAACAGGAGCTCATTTTGGATTAATCCAAAAGCCTGAAGTGTATGAGGAGCTGCAGCATTTGGACAGGTGGGAGCAGACACAGGAGACACCTCCAGCTAGGCTGCACTGTGCAAAGCCCGGCCTCATCAGGCAGCATAGCCTCCTTTCACAGCCCTGCAGGTCTTGCTATGAGGTCTCTGCACATCAGCACACTTGCGGGCCTCTCCAGCAGGATGCCTGGTTGAGGGTCTCCGGCCTGTGGCTGGACAGTCATAAGTGGCACTGGAGGCTTTAAAACCCATGACTGCTGCTGTCTGAAATGCCACCAATCTTGAGAGCCACTGAGAGTTGTGGAAAGCACAAGCAGAGGCTCAGCCTACCCTGTCCTGAGGGACGTGGAGCAGCCTTGGTATTGACTTCTCATCCCCATGATGCTCTCTGCATTCCTCTGAGGGTGGCCCCATGGCCTATCCTGGTGACATTACCACCTGGGCCCATATCAGCTCCCCCAGGGCTAGGTGAGAAACAGTGAAATTCAAAGAGTTCCTTGTCCAGCCTGGAGCTCACAGGACCTTTAGACTACTGACCCTTCCTGCTCCTTCCCGTTGAAGCTGAGCCCAATGACTCCTGAGACTAACACAGCAATGCAACACAGCTGAGCCCAGTGGACCCCCACAGAAATGACAGTCAGATTAGGTGCACCATGGAAAACATCTTGTAGTTCCAGGAAAGAAGGTGGGTCGTGTGCTTCCTGCTATTTATATCAGAAAAGAAAATCTCTAGAATATGAGCTTAAACATTAGGCCTAAAGCCACCATACGATGGCTAAATTCTGAATTTCCAGGTTATTCCTCCTCTGCACGCCAGGTACACGTTCCCAGCTACCGGGATCTCAACATACATTGAATGTGGGGACATCCAATGATGGATGGCGTCCAGCTCAACCACCAACTCAAACAGCTTTTGACACTGGGTTCCTGGAGGAAGGAAGGGCTCCTCCTCACTGTGAATGGCAGCAGAGGATTGTGGCTCAAGCCTTGTCCCCTGGGAGGGCACAAGCAGAGTCTGGGCAGCTGTCTGTCTGCACAGCTGCGGTAGCCATGTGCTCCATCTCCCAGGCCTGCAGAGGAGCTCAGGGCATGGATGACAACCTTCCTGTGCATCCTCAGGCATTTGCCCCACTCCTGCATCCCATGTGCTGCTCTGCAACAGCCCAGGAGGAGTGTGGTTGGTCTGGATGAGCTGCCCACCTGGAGTGGGTCACATAGAGCAGGTAGCTTCAGTGCAATTAGCAGGTGGCTTTGCTGGTGACAGCAGCCTGCTGGTTGCTCCTCTCCAGAGCAGAGCTGTTCATCCCCACATGCTGGTCTCTGCTGACACAGATATATAGGCAGCAGGCAAGAGCCCTGTGTGTGCTGTGTGGTGCAAAGCTTTACACAGCCCAGAGATCCTGCCTGGGCCCTGCAGACAGAAAGGGCTTTTCCAAGGAAAAACAGGACAGGAAAGACGTAGTAATCCCCTGAAAGAAACACCAGCACATTCCTCCAGCAAACAGTTACGTGACAGGCGGCAGAAACGGCTCCCCAAAGCCACTGGAGAACGAGTCGACAAGTACCATGTGTGGAAATTTCAGCTCCAGTTTTGCAGTGCAGGCTATAATCATGTAGGAGGTGTAAGCCAGCCTTGCCAAGAATTCGGGGCTCTGCTCTGCAGAGACGCATGGGCTGTGTCCGCATACAGCGTGCCCTCTGCCAGACCTACCCCACATGTGCCTTGTTCGGGGGGTGCAGTCCAAAGGTGCCTGTGAGCCAGCGGGTGCTCCTGGCTCTGCTGCAGAGCACTGACACACTCACTACATGTCCTGCCCCTGCCCAGTGCACCAGGCAGAGACAGGTGGAGTGGGACTTGGGGCTGACCGCTGGGGTTGCATCTCTCCACCTTGCTGGGATCGGAAAGTAGCCACCCAAGCACCCCCGTCCCTCTTGCTGCCTCCGTGCAGCAGGACAACTGAAAAACACAGATTATTGTAGGGTCTAGCCCAAGTCCAGGAGGTGGTGGGTGATCACTGGGGTACACTGGTGCCAGCCGCTGCCTGCAAGAGGCACTTGGGCCACACTGCTCGGGAACAGACTGGTGGCATGTCAAGCTTATTAGTGTTGAGGCTGGTGTGGGAAGCATTTAGAGCTTGGAGATGTCCCATCCCAGGTCCTGCATGTGTAGCCAACTGTTGCGGGCTGACACGCTGCAGGGACCTCCACAGCACATGCCCCAGCCTGGGGCAGCTCCGACAGCACAGAGAACAAGACAGAAGGTGACCAGAACTTAGTCTCTGTGTGTCAAGACGGACATAGTGGAGTTAGACAAAGTCTGGAGAGCTGAGATGGAAATGAAGAGGGGAAGAAGCTGTTGCCATATGAGCACACACTCGCAAGGAGACTGTGGAGAGGAGAAAGCTGAGGCAGAAGGCAAGCAGGGTTTACAAACTCATGGAGGTGATGGGTAAGCTGAATGCAGGACTGTTGTTCCCCCACTGCTGCTGTATTAGAAGCAGGACACGGGATGAAACTGTTAGGAGACCAATTTGCAATATATGAAAGCACTTCTTTATACAACCACTAATGAATATCTAAGTGCTGGGCTGCCATGAGAGGTTGTAAAGGCAGGTGCTATCAGCAGTTCAAAAAGAAATTAGAAAAATTCATCAATTAATTAGACTAATTAATTATATCCCTGTTAAAGTGTCAATATAGCAACAGAGGGATTCCAGGGCAGCATGTGGCTGTGGCGTCAGAGCCTGAGAAGGGCTGAAGCTAGCCTGCAGGAGGGAAGGTGTCTAACACAGGAGGAAGGCCAAGCTTGTAGCTCATCCTTACCTAGACGCCATCAAAAAACACTGACACAGTTCCTGGGGCAGCTCAGCAGTGGGTGAGAGTGATGAGCGGGGCTGAGCAGGGAAGGGAGGTGACCCCAGGGCTGCTGGCATTGCTGGTGCAGGGGCTTGCTGGCAAACCTGGTCTGTGAAGTTGTGGCCCTTTTAATTAGCTGGGAAAATAAATCTGTTTACAGCAAGGAGAGATGCAAGGTGTGAAATGACTGACAGGCGTGAAAATTGTTCACGATAAAAGTCTGGACAAGCGTATTGGTGATCCTACACACAGACATCCCACACGTGTATGGGCACAGCCTCTCTTCCCAAACCCCAGAAAGCACCAGCCCTAATCTCCCAAACTACTGAAGAGATCTTTCCAAATCAAAGCTTTGAGTCCAACAAGGAGAAGTATCAATACCAGACTCGGTGCGGCGGGCAGATACATAACAAGACGAACGGGACTCGCACAAGAGCATAGCTGTAAACAACCCGTGAAGACACTCAGGCTGTAATGGGAGGATGGTCCCTGGCTGTCAGTGTGTCATGGGGCTTCACACCTTCTGAAGAGGGTGATGGATCTTGAGTCAGTGGGAGCAAGGGGTGGAACTCCAGCCCAGGCGTCCATGAAAGCCAGTCCAAACAGTGGTCTGGTCTGCAAAACATCTTAGGCTGTTCTCAGAAAGGTGCCTTGAGCTGCCTTGCAACCCCACGTGAAAGTCCCCAGCTCTCTGAAAATGTGAGTCCAGCATCTCCTGCATATGCCTCTAGTGTCACCTGAGCTGGCTCTCAACACCAGGATCCTGGTGCTCTGTATACAACAGCAGAGATGTAAACATGACCAGGAGTTAGGTCTTTAGCGGGACTATCTCAAGCAAAGAGCCACTGCTTTTTTTTCTTTGGAAAAATAAGCTGACACCGGATTTCTCCCCCTCTCTCCCCCCGCCCCCAGCCAGCCATCCACCCTAGTACTTTCTGGGGAAAAATATGAAAATCCAAAGAAACCTCTCACTCGTAAATTATCTCTGCAACAGTAGATGGAAAAACAGTGGGAAGACCTCAGGATCACAACAACTGAGTTCAGCTTCTAGAAAAATGTCACCAGCTGTACTGCTTTCCTCCAGTGCATGGACTATCGCTTTCCATGTCTTGTGTCTTTCCTTCTGAAAAGATAGTCCAGAAAACTTGTCGCCACTTTATTTCTGAGAAAGCAAAGGGAGAGGAAGCAGGTTCTTGGAAATGGCCGAGATGGGACCACTGACAGGGCTAAATGACCCAGGTCGGGTTCAGTTGCTTTAAGAACGTTTCTGTGTGCACATGGTTTTGCTGCTGCTGTACATCTCATGAAGAAGTACTGAGATAAGTGCAGTGATGAGAAGCAGCACCAAAGGCAGGCAAGTAGACAGACAATAAAGAGGCTCTTTTTTCTTTCATGAGCTCTCATTCCTCATGGCAGGTTTACAACAGTTGACTCCAGTGGTGCTCGACTTTCAGAGAGCTAGAAAGTCCTTACACTTCTGGGAGCTGGCAGGGCACAGGAAAATTCACCTGGGATGGGGCCCAAAGCATCACCTTTCCAGAGCCTTGAATTTTCTGTTTGAATGACTTAGTTTAGATTAAAGGAATCAACAAAACCAAGTGCAAGGCATTCTCCACTGGTAAGATGGCATCAGCCCTGCCTGTGCTGCCAGCAGGCTCCAGGGAATTTAAAGGAGAAGCAGACAGAAAGCAAATACTTGGGAAATACAGAGATCCCAATTACTGGGTAACATGCGGCAGCCAGGAGAGTGTATGGACAGAGAGGAGCTTTTTTGGTTTCAGTGACACACTTGTGTTTTGATTGCTCAGTTACTTTTTTTCCCAATAACTACCAAGGAAAAAGAAACTGTCTGCTCAGAGATTATCTCTGCAGTGATATGTGGAAAGCAAAGCAGAGCTGTAAAATATCTACAGTTAAGGATCACGATCTGGAAGAAGAAAACAGGAAACATGAAACCAGTGGAAACCCACAGATAAATGATCGTCCTGCTAAGGAGAGTTTGAGACAGGGAGGTATTTCCTGCTAAAGAAAGGAGGGTTTGTGGAAGTGACACCTCATCTTATACGTCAGGAGAAGACTTTCCATCCAAGAATGAGACAAAAAAATTATTGCCTACCTTGGGGAAAAGGAGAAAGAGGTCAGGGAGAGCATTTCATCTCTACAGACAACACCATACTGTATGTGATATGGAGAGCTGTGATATGGAGATCTGACCTGTGACAGAGCTGGCAGGTAGTGCTTGGGTCCTATGGCAGAGAGTTATTTTTCTCTGGAGTGAGCTGAGGTCAGTGGGGGGACACTGCTGCCCACCCCACTTCTCTGAGCTGAGCTGTGCTTCGTGGTGGGACAGGTGACAGGGCTGTGCTGGGGTTGGCTGTTGGGGGAAGCCAAGGAAGAACCATCATGGTTGCAGTACAGCCATTAAACACTGCTGTGACCACACAAAATCCTAGGAACCAGGAGCAGGTGGAGCAGTGCGGAATAAGAACCAAAGGGAATTGAAGTCACCTTCCAACCTGTGAGGCAGTGATTTCCCATCCAGCCGGGCTGCACCCCATGTGTCCTTCTGGGCTGTCTTCTCCAATGGCTGTGGGAACTTTTCCATTAGTTAGCCTTTCTGCACTAGCAGATGCATCCTGGCATTTTCTAGCTCTATAGCTTGTGCTATTGCAACCCTCTTGGTTTCAGAAGGAAGCATTTGGTGAATGGCTGCATGCACTTTTTCCCATTCAGTTTCGTCTCTATGGACAGCATGCACCCTGCCTTACTGTGGTCCTGAAGGGCTGGCACCGCTCTGTGCCTACTGACATGGCAGCCAAGGGTGGAGAGGGGAAAGGCTGAGAGAAATCCTTGCCCCACTGCACTGCAAGGCAAAAATCCCATTGGCTTCAAAGGAGCGAGGGTTTCACTTGCTGTTTTCCAGGCTGTACTTTGTCAGAGAACCACATGGGAGCTTTATCAAAACAACATCCAAGTGAGTTGCCATGACCCAGGGGACTGGAATGTGTCCCTGGGAAAGCCTCTCCGGCACTGCTGCGGCACTGGGCACGGCACAGCCATCCCTGCTGCGGGGAGTGCGGCCATACCTGCCACTCTCTCCTGCCTCTGATCAAACATGACCACAGTCCCCAAACAAGCTATCCACACCAATTGCAGTCATGCATGGTGCATCCATTCCCCTGTTCTTTCATCTGCCTCTTGCTGAAAATGTACTGGCCCTGGATGTGGATCACACATACCAGGGACTGCATCCAGCTGTACCTGGGTTAGGAAGACAGCACAGATTTATGGCACAAACTACATGGTCCACGCCTTGCAGTGCTAAGGGTGGGGGGTCTATTGATCCCTCAGACATATAAATCCTTACCAGCAGGCTATGACTCTTCTAGCAGTACTGCCCCCATGGCAGTGAGTCTTTGGCTCATGGCATTCGAGTACCCTAGAAGAAAGGAGCGGCCTTGCCTTGGGATATCTGCTTGATGGTCCACTTCTCAGAGCCCTGACAAAACCCAATGAGCTGGATGACTGACTGTGACAACTCCAGCTGGCACCAAAAATCAGCTTTCACTGAAACTTCTCCTTTCTCAGTGTCTGGGTCTGTACTTCGCTTCCTCCTCTCCTCCAAGCCCAGCTGCCTGCCTCCCTGCCCATCCCCAGAAAACTCACACGGTTCTAAGCCTGCAAGTGTCTTTGCACGTGTTAAAGCCACAGCAGGGCTACATGCAAAACACTAGGGAAATGCAGCTGAGGAGGGTTCCCCCATCAAGCCTCCTCTGGAGGATTTAGAGCCAAAGACGCTTGTCCTCCCTACATGTTTTGCTCTGGTATCTTGTTGGTCATTTTTTTCTTTACTTGAGTGTGTTATTTTAACCTCATGCCATTATATAATACTAGAAACATAATGAATAATAGTACCAGGCTCTTAGACTATTTGCTCAGTGTTTCCCTGGGGTTTGACGCGTGCTTGCTTTCCTATCCCTGTTCTCTCTGTCAGTCTTTTCCAGAAAGGCAGAGAGCCTGCACTCTCTCCACTCTGTGCTGGGGATGCCGTTGGCACCTCTGTGCCATGAGGATGAAGGACATCCTCCTGCTGCAGCACAGTGATTCACGTTCCCACTGCACAGCCTTACCAAGGTCAGAGGTGCTAAACACACGTGAGGCCAGAAGAGGCAATGATGGTATCTTCTCTGGTTTGGTCCATAGCAAAAGCCAAGAAACAACTAAGACGAGTCTTCCATATCCAAGCCACATCCTTGCCTCAGGGCAGTGGGTCTACAAGGTGTCCATGCTCCCCCATGTTCCCTACCGTTTTGTGGCCAGGGTTTGTGCCTTACAAGAGGTAGAAGGTGAGCACCTTGACCTCACAAGCCAACAGCTACACCAGGCCCTCTGCATGGAAGCACTGAACATTTGGACCAGCTCTCACCCTCCTCGGCTGGTGTCTCTGTCCTGGTGTCCATGGCAGGGGAGGACTCCTCTTACATCTTAGAGCATTCCACTTTCCTTTTCCTCCTCTGTGTTGCTCCAATAGATTTGCAGCAAGGTTGGCTTTTGGGGGGGATCATAGCTTCCTTACACAGGCAATGGAGAGGAAAAGGATCTKAATTCCCACCTTCTTCTGGCTACCCTGGCAAACTCAGCACCTAGTCTGAAGGAGGACTCCTTATGTCAGGCGGAGGGAATGCCTCCTTAGCTTCTCAGGCTTGCTCAGCCTTTGTGCATAACTGGAGTTCTCAATTTTGGCATGAAATCCTAACCAGTAATGAGAAAGTTGGGAAAAACTCAGCCTTGAATGCTGATGGGTTTGGAGGCCAAGCTTTCTTCCCACCCACATATTTGACACCCCAGGCCTCACATATCCTTGACCCCATCCATGACTCCTGCTAGAGGATGTTCTTCCAACCCTGCCTATATTCTGGCCAACCCACTGGGGGTTCCCATCCATCCTCTCCCTTGTCTAATGCTGACCCAGTCTGCAGCACTCATCTCTTGGCAGTCTTTTTGTGGAAGCTGAGACTTAAAAGTAACCTGAGAGTGTGAAGAGAGTCAGTATACCCAGCCACAGCAGGCTTTTTATCTGCTGCGTGCTTTCTATTGCCCGTACCCTGAGGTGGCATCTTCATGCTGAAAACAGCAACCACTGTTGCAACTACTGTCAAAGTGGCTGCAGGTTGGGAAGCTGAGACATGGAAGGCAGGCTCTCTCTTACAAATGGAAGGAACCTGAAAATCTGCACACAAGAGTTTATGAAGAATTGGGCCCTGAGCTCCACCCCGTTAATGTTTATTTTTAACAAATGTTGGAATATCATTCCAAAGGACTGGAAAAGGCCAACAGTGTACAAATATTTACAGAGCATAGAATAAATTGTCAGCCTCTTAACTTGACATCAGTCCCAGATGAAATTGTGGCAAGCTGATACAAAACTACTTGGAGAGAATTAAAAGCTGTTTCTGCTCTTAAAGCATGAATTCAATATATAATTTTATGGAGTTTGGTCTATAAAGGGAATGACTGACATGCTGGCCTTCCCTGAAGACTGAAACTTGGTGATATTTTGTGCTTGAGATTCTCATTGACCAAAAATGACATTCGCTCTGCTAAGTATATTTAAGTCTGCCCAACAGTCAGATCCTGAAATGTATCTGCTAAGAAGGTGTCATCATCCGATGATACTGGAGTCTTGGGGGGGGGGGAGGAGGGGGCTACATTAGTGTCCTGCTCTAAATCCTGCACAAAACAAGCTCTTCAGCAGTGATCTGGGAAAAATATTTGCTGTTGGGGAAAAGTATTTGCTGTTGTGGTTTTCAAAGTTCAGGAAATGTGTTGTAGTGGAAACAACATAAGTATTTAGCTTATGCTCATTTGAGTAGTGTGGTAATTGAGGTTTTGGTTAATCAGGCATTACTGACCATGCATATCACTAAAGCCAGATCAATTTTATACTTTCAAGAAGGAAGATGAAGATGTCATTGGCAGGACAGCAGACTGTACCCTGGAAAGCCATGACCTTGAAAATGACCTAGAGGTCACTGTTGATAATATTAGCACAAATTGCCAAAGTGATGCTTTGCCTATATGTGGGAATGCAATCTTGCCTGCAGAAACTGGGCAACACTGACTCTGAGAAGAGTGTCAAAGTTACCTGTTTATGACATTGATAAGACCATACTGGAAGAGTCTTCCCATTTTTAGCCTTATGAGTTTCTTTTAAGATACTGAAAAATGAAAAAAATAAAGGGTTCAGAAAAGAGCTACAGAAAAGACGTTATATCTAAAGGGCATGTTTTAGTGAGATATTAAAGTAGGTCAATTAATTTAGCTTATCCAAGAAAAGATGATGAAGTGACTGAACGGTGCTTATAAGTCTACATTTCTACAAGAAGAATCTTTGATTTAGTGGAAAAATAAAGAACAGGGCTTACTAGCTGGTGGTAGAAGTGAGACAATGCCAGCTGTAAGAGAGGTCCAGTTCAATAAAATCAGCCCCTCAGCTTAGGGATATGGTGGTTGCTCCTTTTCCCCCGAGTGTGTGGCTGGACCCCACTTTCCACTGAACTAGTGCTGGAGAGCTGCACATGGACATTTCTGGGCATGATCTCTGCCTTGTGGTTGCCCCTGACTTGCAGCCAGGGATCTGTGAATCTGTTCTGAAAAACAAAGGCTTGTTGTGTTGCCTGTTCCCCGGAATTGTGCTATGACTCTGGAAAGCATCTGCAGGATTCATAACCCTGATGCATTAGACCCCAGCAGTGATGGTTGTTGCCATTACGAAAGAGGGCTTGGAGAGGACTGGATTTGCAGGCTATTGCAAGTACTGGCTGCACTGAGCCCAGGTATGTGACAGCATATTAAATTAAGACTGTGAATTCATCTTATGCTGCAATATAAGGCAGTAATAGACTTCATTGGCAAGAGAGACATGTAAAAGAGAATTACATCTCAACTAACAATAAACATTTCTTTCATGCCAACAGCTGCTTACAGGTTGTACCCAAGCATGTAAACCAAACCAACACAGATTGTCAAAAATAATAGGGGTCCATCCTTACTGCTGCAGCTTGACATCTTTCAAGTGCTGTGACAACACACAGGGTAGAAAAGCAGCTGGATCTCCCCAGCTGGGCATTCCTAGGGAATGACAGCAGCTGGCATTGCACAGAGGAGAACAGCACAGTGCCCTTGGCAGACCAGGATGCTTCTGATCTCTGGCTGGCCAGAAGCAGAGGGTTGGATGTGATCTTGGAGGCCCCTTCATATGTCAGTGGTTGCTCTGAGTAAATGTGTTGGGTCATTAGTTATCTCGTCCTCAAACAGCAGAATGATTACTGGTATGTTTTCAGTTTCAAGTGTGCAAGATAAATGCTTTCAAACTAGAAGATCTCTACTTGAGGTGGGCCTATCTTTCTGCCTATCTTTCTGCCTATCTTTCTGACTATCACGTTTCTATGAGGTGATGCACAGGAGCTTATTAGCTCCTGTGTACTGCATGAGGGGCAGCTCACAGTGGGGATGCGCTGCATTCCCAATGCTTCAGCAGGTCCACATGCCAAACTTGTGACAGGCATATCTCACCATGGCTTTTCCAGCTTCTTATGCACAACAGCAATACATGACAGGATACAAAATGAACTCAGTGCTTGGTGGCCAGAGCATATGGTAGGAATCTTCTAGAGTCCAACACATAAGGCATTTGGACTCTGAATCCTATTTTCTTCTCACTCTCTTGAGCACCAGGGATTATAGGCTTAGGCAAGTTAGCTGGGGATAACAGAGCTGTGTCCAAGGGCATGAGTAGAAAATGGGGAGGAAAATCTCTCCAAAACCTATTCCTCAACTCCAAAGAAAACATGAAGCAGCAGCATATAGCATCAGTTAATTCTCCTGCCACTGTTTTGGAGACTGTTGTTTACATTAATGTGCTAGCTCGCATAACAGAATGTATAGCTCTTGACTCCAGTCCTGAGGACAGGAACTGTGTACAGCCGTGCCGTATTACCCAGAGGAAGTGTTCAACAAAAAATGGTACTTGGGCTGCCCTGCAACTGCAGCTCCACCTGGCAGAGCACATGCTCTCAGGTGTTTGGTAAGACAAAGGATGTACCCAGACTGGCCCTGTTTGCAGGCATCGGCTGTCCCGGGAGAGCTGGACAGAGCAGGACATCCTATTCTGTGGCACTGGCATTACTCAATTCTTCAACTCCACCTCCTAGTTGTGATGAAGTCCCAAGACAAGGCCTGAGCCAGCATCATGCCAGACTGCCACATACCCCACCACTCCCGAGATGCATCACATTGAGGGCAAGGACATGGCCAAGGATATGGCCACCATTTCCAAGGGGAAGAGGGTCCAAATACAGCATCAAGGAACCATCTCTGAAGACTCCATTATTACCACAGTGAAAGCATCTTTACGTGACACCAAAGCAGCTAATAGTTATTACAGTCTACAAAATCATGAAGATCCGCAAGTTCTACCTCCCAGCCACACTGAAACACCCCTCAGCTTTCTGATGGACCATCAGAACTGTACCCCATGGCAGTGAACACCAAGGCTGCCTGACCCAACAACACCCTGCTCGGTCAGGTGCCACACCAGGAGAAGGAGCAGCAAGCATCACCATCCAAAATAGATGCATCTTCACCTGGGTTTACAGCTGTAATTCCCCTGTTCACAAGTACCCCAGTTCCCTCTGAAAACTGTCATCTGGGTTCAATGTCACAAAGCATCTGGTGTTTTGACATCAAACAACAATCCCCTGGAGGATCTCCTAGTGGCTTCATTGTGATGAGAGGAAAAGCTACTCAGAAACTGATGTTAGCTACCTGTTTGAAAGCCACAAACTTGACATATGCAACACTGGTGCCTCTGTTACAACTGGAAATCTTTTATTATGAAATAGCAGCATTATAGACATTTGAGAATGGCCCCTAAGCACATGTGGCACGGCATGTCAAATACATGGGTGATCATGTTCCTGGGTTTTTGCTTTCTGCTATCACATTGGCAGGGCAATAGATGGGAACATCTGTGAGAGCTGTGGCGTTGCTGTGAGATAGTATCATCAGAGGACTTCCAGAGAACATGAAAGTCCTGTCTTCTCAAAGGCTGGTAGGAGGTGAAGGTGTGCTGCTATCCAGTGCCAAGGCCATAGCTGGTTCTCAGCAAATCCCAAATCTCTGATGCCAGGCAGGAGCAATGCCACAGGAGGCCTCAGTGGATATAGATGAAAAATTCCCCCACATAGCCTGGCTGTGCCATCAAAATGAACTCTGTGGTTCAGGTGCTAGACCCTGCTGGGAGCAGCAGGCAACCTGTGTAAAGGAAATCCACGCCCAGGGGATCCCCTGAACTAAATCCAGCCCCTTGTCAGTCTAATCCTGATCTCAGTGAAAGTATAAGGCATGAATAGGTCTACAGGGATGAGGATGTATCCAGACTGATCCATGGAGGGGCCACACGTCAGCTACAGCAGCAGAATCACAGACCCATCTCTGCATGGTGCACTGGGTTGGGGTTTGATGAGCTCATACATGGAGAAGGACAGCATGTAACCCTGGCACCACTTCAACTCCCTTGACCCAAATCTTCCCTGAAGTGAATTTGTGTGAAAGTAGGCTGTGAACTGTATCTATTTGCACCCACCACAGTAACCAGCAAATTACGGCAGGCACTACACATTGTCCAGCTTCCACTGAGGCAAGATCCTCCATGAAGACATCCTTAGTCTGTGCAGTCACCTTAATCCCAGAACCACACGTTACATCCAGGCAGAAGTTCCTAGAAAAAATACACTGCCATAAATGGGGTTTCTGCTCCCTGCCTCCTTTCCAGCCCATGGATCTGCAGAGTCACCTTCACTGTCTCACCATACAGGAGGCGCTGGGAAAGGGACATGCAGGGCAGAAATGAAAGTAGATGTGCAGAGAGCACAGGAGTTTCAACCAGGGGTTAAAACTGTGTTGTGCTCACTTTTATTTAACCTGGGAGAGCAGAATCTGTATAGGGCGGCTTTAGTTGGAATGAAGATCAGGATACAGGATTCCTTAGGATGCTTAAGTCTTGGGTTTGGGATGCTGTGGGCATCACAACACATTAGTTATGGACACTGCGAGGAATGAGGATCTGAGAGCACATCCACCAGCCTTCCCACCACAGCTATGGACCCTGTCTTGATGTACAGTTCAATTCCTGCCCATTGGCCCTTCATGCTCTCTTCCTTTGCTTGTTTTGCTGCCACTCCACAGCGCTGGGGTAGCAGTTTGCAGTTCCACTCTCCAAAATCCACTTTAACTGCTGCTCTTTCTCTGCTGCTCATGGCCATGATGCCTCCAGACCAGATCTTCCTGCCTTCCTGGCCTTGAGACCCTTTTCGTGCTCCCATGTCCCTTTCCAAGATGAAAAAAGGCTAAAAGTTTTCTCTCAAAATGGAATCAAATATCACAAAAGATTTCTTAAAATATCACTGGAAAAGGGTGAGTTTTCTAATCAGAAAAGACATGTCAGGGCCTCACAGTGTTTGAGTCAGGTTGGACTACGGCCAAGGACTTTCACCATGCATCAGCCCGTAGGAAAGCTCATAGGAAAGCATCAGCTCATAGGAAAGACCTCATGGAGCATCATGGGTGATGTAGTCCGAACTCGGAAGGCTGGCCCAGACAGGATGACCATGACAGGAGTTTCCAAAACTCCAAGTCCAGTGATTCACCCCTGTGGCATCCCTGGGTCAAACTGCCTGGCTTTTAGCCAGCTTTCCACTGAAATAATGTGGGCTGTGATTTTTCACTAGAAAATAAACATTTTTCCAGAGAAAAATTTATGAGAAGCCTCGTCTGAGCATTGCAATAACCTCTGTGCTTCTCTTTGGGCTGCCCACCCCTCGGGGATGACTCTGGGTAGCCTGAGCTATCCATCCCTGCTCCCAGATGCTTCTGGATGGAGGGCTGTGTGTTTGCTGTGATGCAGCCCTGTCTCTGCCTGCCCACAGACCCTGTTTTACAAAGCTGAAGGTACAAGCACTTTCAGATGCAGCTTTTCACCATGGCAAGGAGGCTGGGGGATTTCCCTTTGCCCTCCCTGGGAGTGTGAAATCCAGCCTCTTAAAGGCACTGCACATTAGCAATGTGCTTTGTTATCAGGCAAGGCTAATTGCTGACACGATTTCCCATTCATAAGTGTTCAGCTTTGCAGAAAACCAGGAAAGCTCTTACACACAGTGCTAATTCCTTTGATGATAAAGTTCTGGATGTGCCATATCAGCCCTCAACCTGCCTACGCCAGGAAGCCTTTATTTAGCAACGACATTTATCATTGCTAAACTTATAAATAATACCATTAGCCGCTCTGAGCAGTGATAAAATTAGCAGTATAAACAGAGAAAGTGAGTGACCTTAGTGGAGAACCATTGTTGATTTTGACCCAACACCTACCAGTATGATTAGTCAAAGCAGAACTGCTCAGAGAAAGGGGCCATTGGGGCTTGTTTGGAAATTAGAGACTTGCACTGTTTATTTTATAGAACAGATTTAATTTCTGCCGAGTTTCTTTATAAGCAGTGGGTCATGGCCCCACCTCCGTTCCCCTGGAGCCACGGCTCCCCAGGGGCTCATCAGCTGGGAGCCTGAAGGCTCATGTGAGTAATGCTCCTGAAAGCTGGACTCTCTTCCAAACTAGCGGGAGGGGATACCCTTCCTGCGTCTCCTGCCTGGCCTGCCTGGCCTGCCCCAGGTGAGCAGGGGTAGGAGGTGCCACACAAACATTGCCATGTGAAACTGAAGCCCTTCCAGCAGCTTCTTTCTCTTCATACCCTGGCAATTTTCCACACTGATGAGATGTGCATGGTGTCCCCTCTCTTCTCTTCTGTCCACGCAGCCAGATGCTCCTCTGAGTTTCTACCCTGCAAAGCATCAGCATTTGCCAGTCCTTCTCTGGCAAAAGTCTCAGTGGATACTTGGCTAAGTGATGAGGTGTACAGGAGCCAGCACAACTCCTGGCTGAGCAGAAAGCCAGACGAGTGAGGAGTCTCAGGGAAGATGTGTCTGCTGAGGGGTAGGACAACCTGTAAAGACTCAAGCATGGACAGCTACTCCAGCTGAAAAGACTGCCATAACAGCTGTTGGAGATGAATATTCAAGCAATTAGAATTCAGTGTATGTTAGTTATGGGTTCACATGCTGCTTGTGCATGTGCTAAGCTCTCAAAGAGCAAAATAAATAGGGAATTCCTAGGGCTTCACCTGGGCTACAGTAAATGTGTTGCTTTGAAAAGGTTGTCCAAGTGTAGCTGTGAAAAGTTGAGATGAAATAATAAAAAATCATGCAAACTTTGCATTTCTTAATTATTTTTATAAATGCGCTCTTAAAGGTGGCTGAGAGTCCCATCTCCTGAAGGGTCTCAGATGACCTACAGTCCTATGCACTAGGAATATTTTTGGATCCAAGGACCTTAAAATCCTGGAAAGATATGGTCCCTAACTGCAGAAATGAGACTTAATTAGATCCACTGGGTTGTGCCCATGGCTTCAGTGCAATGGTGTCCCATTGTGGCCATCTGACAGGGGGACCTCGCAGGACAACAGCTCAAAAATGATCAAAGGAAGAGTCCTTGCAACCAGCAGGCAGCTCATGGTCTCTAATGGATGTTGGTTGCAGTCTTGTAGCTTCCTGATGCCAACACAGTTGACAAAGAAATCTGTGTTTATATTCTCATATCCACTAATTGGCCATCAGGTTAAAGGCATCCCTCAGCTTACAAAACATGATTCAGCATTCCTGGGCAAGTAATCTCCAGGTGGTCCGTGATCATGCTGACACAAAGCGGCACGGTCCTCAAGATCACCTGCTAATCTTCTCAACAGCCAGCCAGGCTCCAGAGGCTGAACAAAATCACAGCACCCAAAGATTTGAACCTTCAGGGTCATATTTCTTTTCCTAATCCCTAGCATCAAACAGCATTGCCTCAACCTTAGCATTGATCTCTGTCCTGATCTCTGCGTTAGCCTGTCCAGCTGGCTGGGAGTAAGCTAGCACACGTGAGCGCAGTGACACCTACCACCTACCACAGATTTGCTCTCTGAAACATCTGCCTCCCTCTCTGTTTTTCTCTCTCTTCCACATATGTAGTTGGCAGGTGACAAATTATGTGTTTAATGCATATAAGAAATCAGTCTTTTCATCCAGGTCTGGCATTTGAATGTGAAGTGTGACATACTCTACTCTTTTGAGTTGGATGGGGTTGGTGTACATGACATCAGCTTTAAAGAAAGAGACAGACTATTACATCCTCAGTGCTGCTCTGGTCAAACTGCATCAACTAGCAGCAGAGCTGAGCAGAGTGGTCCCCTAGAGAAGCTGAAGCCCATGTAAAGGATTGACTCTCCTAGGACAAGATATTAATAGAAGCAAAGAAATGTTGGTTGGAGGGACTTCAGGAGGGTGTCTAGTCCAAAATCCCCACTGGGTTGGAAGAGATATAGCTAGTCAAATGATAGCTGATTGGGAAGTTCAGAGCTAAACAAGACTGATGTCTTTCCAGAAAGCTGACATGGATCTGTTACTTGATTTACTATAATTTAATCAAGCTGATCATTAGGTTAATTTGATGATCTGCTGTAGAATAAGATGCACTGGAACAAGTCAACCAGGGCTGTGGGAGGAGTTCCCACCATTGCCAACTCAAAAATCAATACAAAACAATTGCCGAAAATACGTGCTCTACAACTACTCACTTGGGCTGTGCAGAAGGACAAGCCAGATGACATCCCTTCTTGGACTTACCAGCAGTGAACCTCTGAGCCCCTTCTCCAACCATCCCTCTGGCTTTACTTAGTTACCTAGTTCAGTTATTAATATACATTATATGGGCATTGGTGAGGTTTGATGGTTCCCTGTCTTGCTGTTAGGATTTAGAGATATCCCACAGTCAATAAACGAGAGAGCAATCTTGGAAACTTTACCTGTGGTCCTACTATTGTCCTACTACCTTGGAAGAGGAGCATGGTTGGGTTTGGAGGTGAACTGGTTTGTGTGCAGAAATTCTCTTCTCACAGCAAGGTGTGTACCCAGACCCCAGAGAGACGGGACGCAGAGTTTGTCCAGATCACTAAGAACCACAGAACCTCAATGACTATGAGAAATGAGAAGCAAAATGCCCTGATACACACCTCAGGGTACCCAGAGAAACTGCTCGGGGGGGGTTCTTCATCCCACTGCTCTGAAGCCAACCTCTTCCTGCCCTTCCCCCTGGCAGTGTTTTTCCATGGGAGTTGCCCCTCAGCCTCAGCCTGCTTGTTCCCCTTTCAAGAGAGAGTGGTTATCCGCTCATCTCACCCATGTCTGGGCAGACCTGGTTCATCCTGGATTTTGCTAACATGCTTGTCTTTCTCCTCCTATAACTGACTGCAGACAGGCATTGGGGAAGTCTTGTGGCCTAATTGCAAGCACAAGCTGGCCAGCCCCGCTTGCAGCCTGATGGTCAGAGCTGTCTCAGGAAATGTAAGTGAACTCTTACGCGTGTATGTGTCACATTAGTTTTCCTGTTGTGCTGCTGATTGGCGTGTTTGACCCAAGCTAAACAATACCTATGCCATACACTCCACAGTGCTTTCCCCCTTGCAACTGCCAGGTGCTGGCAAGCACAACAGGCGGGAAGGTTGCAGAGCCTTACCAGAGCCAGCAGGCAGGCAGGTCGCAGCGTGCTAAGGCAGCTTGCAATGAGCAGCAGTATCCTCAGGAGGGAGAGCAAACCGCTTTCTCACCCTTCTTTGCAATTTCCCATTTGCTCCGTGCCTGGGTTCCCATCACAGCCACTCTCAGCTCTGGCCCCAGCCTGCATGTTATCCATTCCTCAAGGACCTTCCCTGGGTTTGGATCTCCTTCTGAAACCTTGCAAACTGGGATGAACATTCTCACAATCCCACACTGGCCACAGACTCCCACACTCAGTGTCACCCAGGATTTCCTTTTCTTCCATTCGCTGGCTGTTCTTCACAAACCAAGTGATTCTGTATGTCACCTCCATGCACAGGACAAGAAACAGGGCTCTCCTCTGAGGCCATTGCATTTGCTGACATGCAAGGTTGAGCTAAGTTAGCAACAGGTTAGCAAAGCCTCTTTGGCTTGAAAATGAGCCTGGGGGAGTTGGCTGCTCACAAAAGGGGAAATTTTGGAGGGGAAGCAGAAGCAGGAAAGGGTGTGCTGGTAGAGATACACCCCCTATATGGACACTCTACAGCTAAAGTGAGAGGAAGTGAGGCAGCGGGAAAGGTAATACAGCCACCCCTCTCCAAGGTGCAAGGCTGACATGAACACAGTGCCACTGTGCAGCAGAAGGAACTCATAACATGGCAATGGGATGGAGAAGAGGCTCCAGTCATGGAGCAAAGAGGATTGATGCACCCAGAGCATGTAGGGTACAAGGATCAACACTGGTGAAGGGGAGCAGCTACGTTCCCTGCTTTCTCGCAACAGCGGTTCAGCTCACTGGCTTGACCTCCTTCTGAACCTGCACCCCCTGATCTCTATTGAGCAACACTTCACACCTGTCACCCCTTGCTGGAGTTCAGTATGCTGTTCCTATGAGCACCCACAGCCCCTGCCTGCAGTGGGGTGTCCACGCCAAGGCTTTAGTGCCATTGCTTGTGGCACACTGAGTAGGGCACCTGCATCCCACCCTGGCCTCAGCCATCTGCAGCAGGGCTGCAGCCAACAGCTCGCGCCTGCCTAGAGACACAGCTCAGCTGTGCGTTTGCAAGCCACTGCCGTGCTGATGGGGATCTCACAGAGCTGCCAGTTGCATTCCAGCTCATTATGTTTTAATTTAGTCAATCCATAGGCTGCCTATTGTGAGGATATCAGCGCTGAGAAGCAGAATCCAAATCCAGAACATTGCAGAAGAACCAAACTGCCAAAATGCAGAGACAGAGAGACAAAGTAAATCTGTCAAAAGGCAGTCCTGACAGACCTCCCACCCCGAGAGGAGCCAGTTCCCAATTAGCACAAAGAACTTGGGCAAAGAAGAGGAACAGATTCAAAAACAAATGAAAGGGACCAAAAATGGTCAAGAAAAGGCCAGTGGAAATACTCAGGTCAGCGCTATGCCACGTAGCACGAGGGGCATCCCTCTGTGTCTTGGAGCTCTCCCCTGGCACGGACCTGTCCCAAACCCACCCCAGCAAATCTTCCAGTGACCTCAGGAGCAAGGGTCTGTCCGAGAGCAGCTCCTGTCCCTGCCTGGCATGCAGGACACTGGTCTTAGCCATAATGGCAGCTAGAAATGAGGGAAGCAGACGGGTATGAGGGGAGGGTGTGTGGGTCATAGGGTGGCAGGGGTGTCATGGGAGCCCACAGGGGCAATGAGAACAGCTCATAGGGGAGAGACATGGGGATGCTGGGAGGGATGGACAGGCAGGTACCTAGGGCACTGAGAGGAGCCAAAGCCGCCTCCCAAGGCTGCTGTGCTGCCTCTATACCTGGTCAGAGCTGCGTTTTGTACCCAAAGGGCTCTGAAGACATGGCCGGCAAATGACAGGCCATGAGCCAGCAGAGAAACTACTGCCTTGGTGCTTGCGTGGGGGCAGCAGGGCAGCAGTGTCCCATGAGGCTCCATTCCATCTGACATGTCTGTGCTGGGGGCATCGGTGTGGGTGGGCACTTGGATACTCCCCTTGCCCTTTAGCTGCCCATCAGTGCTGATGGAGAAAGAGGGAGGGCAGGGCAGAGGAGACGAAGAAGGGAAAGAAAGAACTCTTCTAGTGGTATAAATCATTCAGACTCCATGGTTATTACACTATTTCAGCTGAGCATCTGCCTGTAGAGCTGGAGGCCAGAAGGGATGTTGGGTCTGACCTCCTACATAGTGCAGTGCTCCTCAGCGACTCCCTCCTTGCGCCAGGCTTGTGCTCAGATAACATATTAAGAGCCATTTCCCGTAAGAGGGCTTCTCAGCCCCAGTCCCAGTCACATCCAGCACTGCGGCTTGCACTGATCTTGCTGTGATAAAATAGTTTCCGATTCACTTTGAAGCTTTCGGGCTTCAAGTTCAGTCCATGTTTGCTGGCTGCCTCAGTTGGGATACTTGGGATGCTGTCTGGGGAAGGAGCAGACATCCACGTGTTGCAGACCCTGGTGAGCAGTAAGGGGTGGATTTCAGCTCCCCTGCAAGAATCTTGGACCCCCACATYAATGGTGATCCCATCTCTGACTCCTGGCTCATCGTTAGATCCATTTGTGCAAACACTAAATCAGTTGTCGAGCGTCTGGACATATTGGAGAGGCCAGATGAGAAGAAAAAGGGCTGGGGGAAAGATGGGGTCACCAGCTGCCATCAGATAAGCCCACTGAACTTCCCAAACCAGCAAGGCACCAAGCATCACCCCCTTCCTGACTGCCCTCCAGTCTGCCTCATTCTTGTCTTCCTCCTGGTGGGCTTCTTGCCCTGCCCTACCCTCCCACCACCCACCTCTTTCCCCGGGTGCCCTTTGGCTTTCTTCAGCTCCCTGCAGTCCTTTCTGTTCTTGACTAACCTAAACAACTCTATGAGCTCTATGAATTTTTTCCCCTTACTGCTCATCCTGGTTTCCAGAGCATTGCAGAGTATGCAGATCATAACAGCTATATTTAAGGTTGCCTGGCAGTTTCCATGATATGACCCATTGTTCGGTTGCTTACAATACTGCCAAACTTTAACCCTTTGGGCTGAATAATTTGGGATAGCTTCAGCAAGAACAAGTTCGGTCCTTTTGAAAAGCAAAATTAGGGGGAAACATTGGTTTGCTCCAGTTCTTATCTTGGCTTTGCTGGGAAGCCTGTCCTTCAGAGATTTGCAAGATTACTTGGGGAGGGTGCTTCAGTCTCAGGTCTGTGTCTCCATTCTTGCGTCTCTTGTGACAAATCCACCCAATTACACAAGGGCCTGAAAATTACATTTTCTCAAGCACCTCTGAAATAGTGCTGTCTCCTGTGACTGCAGCACACTGAGCCTGCAGTCTCTCACACTGAGCCTGGGCTCTCTGTCAGCCCAGACAAACCATGCAACAGGGAGCACTCTGCAGCCCCAGCCCCTGGCACTCCCTTACTGCCCTGGCTCCTGAGCCCCCGTGTCAGGATGCCACCTTGGCCCTGGCCACCGGGGCAGATAACGGGGACCCTGCCTCTCCTGGGCTGTGGTGTTGGGACACTGCAACGCCTGACTCGCACGTCTCCAAATTCCTCTGCTGTCAGCAAGCTGCTGAGAAGCCAGCAGGAGAAGGTTTTGCTGGTCAGCCCATACCATGGGTGACACTCTGCCTGGTGCTCTGCGTCTGTTCGGTTTGGGTGCTGGAGGGAAAATAACTGTAGTGACCTTTTGTGCATCACTATGAGGACAGATCTGCTGGTTTTGCTGTCTTTTTAAAAATAAAATTGCATTTAATTACCAAATTTTTTCCAACTTTTAAATATATTGTATGCTGCAGTGTCTACATGATTACATGTGTAACGTCACCACAGCTTTGCTTTATCTAATCACAAGATCTCAGGGAACAAAGTAAGATTGTGCAATTAATAAAGCTGGTTCCTACAAAAAAAAAAAAAAAATTTTGTCTTCATATGACTAAAACTATCTCATGAAGCATACACTCTTAAGCTAAACTGCACAAGCAGATTCAAATGGCATTTTCTACATTGCACCTTCATCTCCCTTCATTTTTGTACAAAATCTGTAATGATACCTGACAGCACAGAATTCGACAGGAAACCTAGAAGCCCTGTTGTAGGTCTGTATCAGGACAAAGAGGTCTTACTTCCCTTCCTCCCTCCAGGTTTTGACCCCTGGTTGTGCCCCAGATGATCCAGCTCTTTCAGCCACCTCTTATGAGAGACATTTGAAAGCCCATGCAAACTTTGTCAGTGATCCTTCTTTGCCCACTGTTTTGACATGCTCAGAGAACATTAACATAACCTTCGTGCAAACAGTGCCAGGCACATGCTGTCCTACCACGCTATCATTGATGACCAGCACATGTGTGGTTCCTTGATCTCTATGGAATTTGTTACTCACAAACCCTGCACAAGCACCAAAGCCCCATCCTGGATGGGGCCCTAAAGTTGTTGCCAATGCCAGTTATGCCCTGTTCATCTCACCATAGTTAAAAAATCAAATCCACATCCTCAGACACTAAAACAAGGACTTGGAATGAACACGAGCTGTAACTGATGGGTCCTGCACAAACTGTGTGCTTATCCCATGTGCCATAGAAACTGTCTGGGTTGTTGGGGGGAGGCTATGGCTAACAGAAATAGTCAGAATTCAAGAGTGGCTTACACACAATTTCTTAGCCAAACAGCTGACACCACTAGTTTTTCCAAATTCCATTCAAGCTTTTTCCTCAGCAATGAATACACCCATGTCAAAGACAGGCAAAAGTGGAGGAAAGGGATGAAAGCTCCTGCGTCCCTCCAAATTGTTCTTTAAGTTGGTGGATAACTCTCCTGCATCACCCACTCACTGGTGAAGATGACACTTTGTATGATCTACCGCCCCATGTGCCATATGGGAGAGCACCATGAATTTCTGTCCCCCAGGTCTCCCTTATAATTCCTTGGAGAACAAAGAACAAGCACTAGCTCTTCCTGTCCTCTTAAAAATAATATTACACAACCCACTTCTAAAGAATGATAGTCTTTCTTACAGTCATTCTGAAACTTGAATATTTTATAACGGATGAAATGATCACAGCAAATTCCAAGGACAGCCAAGGAGCTCAAAATGATCCGATCATGTTTCCAACCATGAGACCTTTGGAAAGAGCCCCAGAAAGAGGGGGAAACACATTAATTTTATGTTTTAATATTCAACAAACAGAGCAGACTCTGCAGAGCAGCAGCGTCCAGTTGAAAGTGTCGAGAAGTTTATTTTTCTTCAAACCTGCAATGGGTCTGAGTTTGAGACTCTCTGTTTAGCTTTTCAGCCTGTAGTTACATTGTGTAAACAGTTTATTTAACGTCATTTTTGGCACTTCTTCAGTAAACCCACCATAATAATCCTACTGGCAGACCAAACAGATCACAGATTAGCAGACAAAGCTGCTGTAAAACACCAAATTACCCATCCCCTGCTTTCCTGTTTTCGTGAGATGTGAAGTCCTGTACTTAGCCGTGTTTATGCCTTGTTTCATGGTTGCACCACTAGGTCACAGAGCTGCTCCTATTAACACACAGCCTCAGCCTCCAGCGGCATTGTAACATGGAAGCGTGGTGGGGGAAGGATTTTTTGGCCCTTTTAGAAGCTCATAAAATGTTCTGGGGTGCTGGCTGTTGCTTAACAGGGAAGGTATGCTGGCTTGATCCAGATTGGAAAAGACTCTAGACTAATGCTAAAGTCACCTATTGCTTACATTTCATTTTAATGTGCTTGAGTTCAATAAAAGTTTATCATCTCCACTAAAATGGTGCCTATTGGAACTGATTTAATCTTGTTAGCACAGAAAACCACATGAAAGGAATCAAGTTCATGGACAAGATTGAGCACAGTTACTTTTGGAGCATAAATTACATAAAAGCAATGGATAATCAGCCAGAGCCACAGTGCATGTCACCTGCATTATTCACATATTTATGCCAATGCACTTTGCTAGGGAAGATGCTGGGCAGGAGCCATATCGCAGCGGGACTGAGAGCCTGCCAAGCACAGAAGTAATCGGCTGCTTAATGTCACAGCATCAACACTCTCCTAAAGAGTCTATGAATTGTGTTACATTTGAGCAAACACATGTCATGTGTAGGGGTGCTGGTCAAATGTCTACTGGCAAGAGGACAATGCAACGCAGCTGTAAATCTTGCTTTCAGCACAGAGATGCTCTACCTTTCTCAAGGGAAATGCCAGCTCCACCACCAGCCTGGCTGCCCTGTGAGTGCCCTTGGTACAGGCAATGGGCCAGAAATGCACAGTTATGGTGTGCATGGGTGCAAGGAGGTGCAGCAATGGGATTTCAGCCGGGCCCTCATGTGCAAGCATCAGCCCTGGCCTGCCAGTCTCTCCACAGGGCACTGCCAGCACCTCTGCCTGGGGGTGGCTGCTGTGATGCCCTTGATTGAGGAGGGTTGGTGGCTTCTCAGGGACTCACCTCAGCTGGGCAGCGGGCATGGCACTATGGAAGCAGAGGTTTGCTTAGGGAGATGCCCTGGGGCTGCAGCTGCAGCTTGTCCTCCTGGCGATGGGGGGGCAATGAAGAAGGGCACTCCTGTGACCCTGTACTCTGCTTTTACTGGCTCCATCATCTGATAGAGCATTCTGTTTCCATGATGATGGGGGCAGACTGGGGAGAAGAACGTGGGAGGGTAGAAAAACAGCTGGGAGAAATGTGAAACCTACCTGTGCTGCTTCCCTCCCCTGACCTCTTCAGGACAGGCTGCTGCAGAAGTGTCCACCTCTCACAGGCACCCCAGATCGGGCATTTTGCTGCCAGCAGCCACCCCCTCCTGCACACCAGCAGCAGTCTGGCCTTGCAGACCCCTGCTCTGCAGAACGGATTCGCCATGCTGCTGCCTGCTGCTGCCTGCAGAGCTGCGGTTTGCTGACAAGGGCTCTCTGAAGAACAGGAAATCTCTTGATGTCTGGCCAATATCAACACCACACACCTCTGTCTCCCAGTTCCCCCAGCGCATAGGCAGAAGGAAGCACTGGAGAGTTCAACTCCTCTCCAGCATCTTGCTCTGTCAACAACATCTGCTCTTCCCTGACAAGGTATCTGCAGCCCTGTCGTCCCTCTGGATTCCTTGCTGCTGCTGGCTGCCCAAATGCCACGATGGGCAAAAAATTACCTTTTCCTTCTGCCAATGGTCAGATAATTTTTTTCTCATTTTACTGGGCACAGCCCCAGCTTTTGACCTTTCTGGCTGAAGCCTGAGTCTGTGTCTGCAGTTGCTTCTGACTGACTCCAGCATCTGGGTGTAAGGCACATCTATTACCCAATGCTCTCTGTGGCACAAGCCCCACATGTCCCATGGATTCATCTCCACACAGCCTGCTTATGCAGCCAGGATTTGCTGCAAGAGCTAAATGCCAGGCAGGTGGGAATAGCAGTGGGCAGAGGGTCAGGACCAGGGCAGATGAAGACCTCTGCTATGGAGCTTGTTCTTGCAAATGATGCTGATTTACGTCTCTGAGCAAAGATTTTCCTAAATAATTCTTTCACAAACACATGGCCAAAAGCCCATCATGACCTATATACATCCTTAACACCTGAGTGAATGCACACCACTCCACACTCCCAAATCCCCTCCCCTATGCACACTCATGGGATATGCCCGCACCTACATGGATGCCCAGATCCTGACCGGCTCACTCCCTGCCGGCAGCACTCCCACAAGGCCCAGAGACAAACATGCACAGAAACAGAAATGCAGAGCTGCCACATTTAACCGAACTGTTTGTTCTTCAACAACCTGGAAAAGAGGTGCTAATGGCACGCCAGGAGAAAATACAGGCATAGGATCAGGGAGGATCCTACAGGCTCAGCAGGAACAGGGAAGATGCCATGATTGCTATGTGTTTCTGCACTTCAGACATGCTGAGGCTGTAACCCAGCAGGGCACTGTTAGCTACATAATCTTCTGGGGCTGTGTTAAATCTTACTGAGCTCCCTAAGATGTTCTGGGTGTGCCAGGGAAGCTCCTTTGAGTACCTGTGCCTTCCTTGGCCCCTACATAACAAGTGCAGCGGGGATCTGCAGTGGGATCTTCCCTGCTGCAACCCTGCAGCAGTGCACCGTAATCCTCCTCATCTTCATTGCAGCCAGCTCTACTGTCTTATTGCCTTAAAGTGAAAGGGCAGGAGTAGGCTCTGGCAGCTCTCCATGCGGCAAACTGACATGTGCATACAGGGACCTTGGACTCTGTATCACCTTGGAAGCATGGAGGTGATCCAGAAAGAATGCAAGATCTGAAATCATGAATGCAGTGAATATATATATAAACATATACGCATTTATGTATGCATATACATATATATGTAAATGCACACACTAAAGGGAGTATATTCAACTAGAAGGCCCTAGAGCTTGCCAGTTACCCCTTGCTATATCACCATCTCATTTTGGGCACAGCACAAGGCACCAAGCCCCAAAGCTACCTTTCAGCTGGAGGAAAAAGGGTTTTCCTCAGGTGAGCACACAGCTCTGAGCCCACGGGGCACAGGCAGCACATTATGTCAGCATGCAGGAAAGTGACACTGGGCAGACTCCATTCTTTAGGTGGGATAACACCCAAAATTGCTGTTTAGGCAACACCAGAAAGTGTTGGAGAAATGGGAGACAACTGGGATGAAAGGGTCTGATTTGTGAGGAAATACTTGAAGAAGGATTTACAGCTTGCAGGTCATGGTGAGGACCTTGGTCTTTGCTACATGCTCGTATTTTGGAAAAACTCTTGGCTGAGCCAAGGTGACTTTGCAGGAGTGTGTGGTTCACACTGCAGCCATGGATAGCAGGAGAGATTTCCTTAAATATTGCCTGGAAAGAGGCAGAAAGCCTGACTTTCTGAGCCCCAAAAGGAATCTGTGAGGAAATAGGATCTCCCCTGCCAGCACATCTGCACTAACCTCTGAAGGGGAAGAAGATATTCCACTTGCGAGACAAGGGTGGCACAAGAACTACTGCCTTTATATTGACCACAAATGTACTTGTGGTAGATATTAGCAGTTTCTAATCACCACTGGTTCCAGCCAGCCTATGGAAACAGTAAGGACCCAAGGGCAGCCCAAGGCCCCAGATCCCCACGTTCAGCATGTCATTGTGGCAGACTAGCCACAACACATGCTCCCTCTGCCTGCAAACCCCCTTGCCTCAATGACAGGCAACGCTGTGCCCTCTGAGCAGAATCCCAGGCCTTCCTGCCTGTCCATCTGAGGATGCACAAGTGTGCATGATGAAGCAAGGCCTTCCCTCTGCTCTTGCTGTTGTTTTGCTTTCCAGCTATCAAACCTACTGCATATGTGGCCAGTGGGCCTCAGGTCACCTGCTCTGTGGCTGCAGACAACCACTCACACAGAGGAGGTGAGAAGAATCTCATCCCGTTGGCCACCATGGGCAAGGGCACCAATGGTCCTGCCAACTGGCCAGGAAGAATATTAGTGTACGAGCATCCTCCCCAGTCATCACTTACCTGTTGGTGCCATATACTGGAGGTCCTGATGTATGAAAACCCTGCACCCTGGTGCAACTCACTAGTGGCCAATGTGGACTGGACACTGGACTGCAGCGGTGTGACACTGCTTGGTGGATACACCTCACAGCCATAGAGCTCATGATGTCCCCAGAGAAGCATTGTGACACAGAGCCCACATGTGGCCCACTGATGTCATCACAGCACAAGCACCCATGGGGAGACCTATGGCGCCATCTCAACAGGTGGTTCAGGTGCGCGGTTACAAAGGCTTTTATACACAATAGTTGAAAATAACAGGAATATTGGTGCTTACTCAGGAGCTTTCATCTGAAGACATGGAAGCTTCTTACAAGGGCCAGGTGGGCAGAGGAGACCTGTGCACAGGTCTCACTAGGTTACTTACTCAGTGACAGAAACCAGTCGCAATTAATTTATATGCATGCATCACTTCTGATACGTGCAAAACATTGCAGGTCATTTGGACATAAGAAGATCGTAGTGACCCCTTGTCCTCAGAACCATGTCCAAAAAGAAGCCCTTTCTCATCAGCATCCCCCAGTCAAAGGGGTCTGAAGCAGGATTTACCCATTATTAAAAATCTCGCTGAATGTAGGAAAGTTCACAGAGGGTTTGAGCAAGATTTTCCCCCTTTCAAGTGACTGCCTGCATACACCACTTCAGAGAGAATGAACAAGCATGAAATTCAATTATACAGGCACCCACTCAAACACTTGAACCAGAACTGCTTCCCTTAATCTTTATGTTGAGGACAGGGTAACACTGTGAAGCCACTCTCAGCATGGCAGCACTTTATTTCATCTGCAGTCCTAGTAAGATACACAATTCACTTAACTGAAGAGCAGGGATTTTGAGCCGTGTGGTCCCAACTCTTTTTGTAAGCAACACAGACTAGCAGCACTGCCTATCACTGTCAGACCCACCCCTTAGAAAGTCAACTGGTAATAGCAAATAGTCATGGGCTAGCCAAGACAGAAGTCTTTGCAAGGCTCCTATAAGCACCAATGCATCTAGTGATCCTGCAGACACAGGAGCAACGGGGTGATCTGGAGAAAAGGCAAAGCTCTGAGCAGCCCATGTTCCCATGGGTGGCCACAAGGCAAGCAATGCATCTGTGATGTCTTGTGCAACACACCTGTATCCAGCAGAAACTTTTGCTTCCACCCTGTCCCACAAACAGGCATATAGGAGCTACAGCAAACCACTGTTCACCTGATTTAAAACTTGTTGCTATCTTCTGGACTAAGATTTCATTTGTACAGCAAAAAGCAGAGTTGTGTCAGCCCAGACTTATCAGAGGCATCAGCTTACTGCCAAAGATCTGCGATACTGAGACATCAAAGGAAGTGACTGAGTCTTTCTGACAGGTCCAGTAAATGTTAGGTGGACCGACATGCTGAATATTTAAAAGGTATTTCTCAGTTTCTGCAAGGATGCAAGTGTAAATCGCTCTGCTGTGATAAACTGGAAATTACAAAACCCTTGAAGATGGCAGATGTGTTTGAAGCTGCTTAAAATGGATTTCTTGACGTGATTTAACAGGTCACAGCATTTACGGCAGTGAGGCACCCTCAAAACAAGGCGTTATCCTTTAGGCTGCTCTAAGCGGCAATGCATAGAACTCTGATTTGATTAAAACAATAGTCTTTTCCTTTCACATCTGCAAATCATTGGGGCAGGTCCCAAGGTCTGTGCCAGCAAGTGGCAGGGCAAATGACATCATGGCCAGGCACCCCTTCAGCTATACCCCTGCCAGGGCAGAGGATGCGCCGCAGTCTGTGTTGACTGGATCATATCCTGACTTCATCTGAGCCTATGAGGTCTAACTCCACGTCAGTCAGTGGCATTAAACCAGAGTAAAATGGGTATAAAATTAGAGCTCAATCCACTTTGTTACAGTGTTTACAAACCAGAGAAGTCTTATTTTGGAAGTCTTTTGCCCTCTGTAAAACCTCCAAAGCCTCTTTTATGTTGAGTTTCATCCACTTCCTGCTGAAAGCACTCCTCGAACATTATCTGGGAGCTTCACACAAAGTAATTCAGCCCTGCTTCCTTGAGTGCATCGACAAAGCAGACATGCCATAGCCCTCCTAACTGCTGTTGGCCATGAGCACCCACCATATCAGGTGGAAGACCCCAGGACCACAGTGTCTTAGAGAAATGATCTGGCTGTCTTTCATGCAACAGTGTCCTGATGGAGATTCACCAAATACTGGAGCTCTGAGGTCAAAGTCCTCAGAGAAGGGACTAAAATCGGGGATTGGAGATGGATGCTGAGGTGGAGAAAGGCTCTCAAGGTGCTGAGGTGCTTCTTAGAATCATAGAATCATAGAATGGTTTGGATTGGAAGAGACTTTAAAGATCGTCTAGTTCCAACTCCCCTGCCACAGGCAGTAATACCTTCCACAAGACCAGGTTGCTCAAAGCCCCATCCAACCTGGCCTTGAACACTTCTAGGGAGGAGGCATCCACAACTTCTCTGGGCAAACTGTTCCAGTGCCTCACCATCCTCACAGTAAAGAATTTCTTCCTAATATCGAATCTAAATTCACCCTCTTTCAGTTTAAAACTGTTACCCTTCATTCTATCAATACACTCCCTGATAAAGATTCATAGAACCATAGAATCATAAAATGGTTTGGGTTGGAAGGGACTTTTAAAGGTCACCTAGTCCACCCCCCCATGCAATGAGCAGGGACATCTTCAACTAGATCAGGTTGCTCAGAGCCCTGTCCAGCCTGACCTTGAATGTGTCCAGGGATGGGGCATCTACATCCTATGCACAAAGCTCCTCAGAGGGGCCTAGGAGCAGCCAGGACGATGGCTGGAGGGCCTGCCACACTGTCCTCTGGGACACTGAGATGACCAGACCTGGCTGCTCAACGCTTAACCTCCCACCCGCATCCCAGGCAATGAGAGCTCTGGGCAGCCTCAGCTCCCCTTCCCTCCCCATCTTTCCTGTAGGCCTCCTTTAAGTACTGGAAGGCTGATATAAGGTCTCCCCAAAGCCTTCTTTTCTCTAGGCTAAAAAACCCCAACTCTCTCAGCATCTCCTCATAAGGGAGGTGCTCCAGCCCCCTGATCATCTTCGTGGCCCTCCTCTGGACCTGCTCAAGCATGTCCACATCTTTCTTATGCTGGGGGCCCCAGAGCTGAACATGTGCTCCAGGTGGGGTCTCATGAGAGCAGAGTAGAAGGGGAGAATCACCTCCCTCAAACTGCTGGACACACTTCTTTTGATGCAGCCCAGGATGCGATTGGCTTTTTGAGTTGCGAGTGCACATTGCCTGCTCATATTCAGTTTTTCATCCACCAATACCCCCAAGTCCTTCTCCACAGGGTTGCTCTCAATCCACTCTTTGCCCAGCCTGTATCCATGTTTGAGATTGCCCCGACCTAGGCGCAGGACCTTGCGCTTGGCCTTGTTGAACTTCATGAGGCTTGCACGGGCCCACTTCTCTAGCTTGTCTGGATGGCATCCCTTTCCTCTAGAGTATGAAGCACATCACTCAGCTTGGTGTCATCCACAAACTTGCTGAGAGTGCCCATGCTCATTGCACACCATGAGCAGCTCAGCTGACTCACTAGCAGCCTGTCCCTGGGATCAGGTTTACTTTCTATTTAGCAGTGCTGTAATGATTATTTATTCTTTTAAAAGACAGAATAACCCATATTTGCTGGGATGCTGGCTGAGGACAGCCAGCCCTATGGCCATACAGGCTAGTTGAGGCCCACCCATCTGGCTAAGCCCATGAGAAGATCAAGATACTGTCAAATCTGGTTTCTGCAGGGGAGAATTATGGCAGAAACACAGTTTTCTGCACAGAACTGACTGTTCCTGTGAGCAGACAGTACGACTGACCTTACGTCGAGCCCAGCAGTTCCTCGGTGAAGGTCCAGTACGTGCAAAAGAAATATCTCCTAGGCAGATTTTTTTAAGATGTTTTCCCAACCAGAGAGCATAAAGTATTCGGAGGCGGGGTTGCAGAGACAGAAGAATTCAGTCACTCCAGCTTTCTGAACATGGTTTTGAAACATCAAAATTTTTTAGAAAGGGCAATAAATGTGTTTCCTCTGTTTGCATTAAACACTGTGCAGATTCCTGTCATGAGGAATGAAAACAGGAGTTGGGTCAGCAAATGATAATGAGCCTCCATGTGCCTTTCAGGGGGTCAATGCCAGATCACAGAGCCCAGGCCCACGCCAAGAATCCGAGGGAGGTTTCCTGAAGCGGCTTGGAGCACGAACAACCTCGACACACTGGTCCCAGCACCCTGAACGAGTCCAGAACCAGGGAGTTGCTGTTTGTTTGCAAATGCCTGCAACTCTGATGGGCATTGGAGAGATCTGTCACACAGCACTGATCCCCGGGGCTGGGCAGATATTTTGTCCCTTACTGGAGACTGGTATTTTTAACAAAGCAGAAAATTTAATGAAAAAAAAMCAAACTAAACACCTCATCTTTCTCCCTTTGAACTTCTGGGAGGTTTTTCATGGAAGAAAACCAGGAGAACCCTTCAGAATTAAACATTTCTCAGTTATTAAAAGCAAATAAATAAACAACCCCTGTCGTATTCCCATGTAAACAGGAACACTTTATTAAAAAGATGAAAATGCTGTGTTTTTGTGAAAGAAAAAATTAATTCCACGCTACATCCCCATAGCCCCAGAGGCTTTTGGCCTTGACTGGATGTGCCTCCATGCTACAGCGCTGGAAGCTGTATGCCACCACGTCCTCTGGACACACGCAGGGCTCAGAGGTGGCCAGCAGCAATCAACCTGGGCACAGGTTTCATGGAGATTGGGGACTCTGTTTTCACAAGTAGTGCATCACCTGCCTGGTGTGCCATGGGTGAATGGTGACCTGGGTCCCTAACTCCTGCCCACTGCACCCTCAGCACTAGCTTTGTTTCAGAAGGAGAAATACCCTTGCAGGGGACATGTCCCCCAGCCATGAGATGGCACGTCACTCTGGATCAGGCACCGCTCGTACCCCAGTGTGAGAAGGGAGCACAAGTGGCTATGGCTTTGGCAGCAGAGCCTGGTTGTGTCTGGGTGACTGGAGGTGCTGTTCTTGATCCCAAGCTTTTTGGGATCCAGAATGCAGAGGGTCCTTATCCAATATCATGAATGTTGGGATGGGGATAGCAACCATTGTGGCGGGAAACCTAACCTCTGCTCCTGGGGGAGAGGATGACTATTTCCTTTGCTGGAAGAAGGTGTCCCAGGGAGGAGACCCTCCATCCTTCTCTCCTCCAGCTGAGGATCCTTCTGCCCTGGCACAGGGCCTGGCTGTGGAGGGGGACAGGGCAAACTGGTGGCACTGGGGGCACAAAAGCCTTTTCCAGAGCTGTGAGCTGCAGGACTGCTAAGCAAGGCGGACTCAGAAATCTTCATACCTTGCAGGAGAATTGCTGTTCCCAACAGTGAATCAAGGTAGCAACATGCACAGAAGTGATTTTACCAGTCTCCTCTCACCTGTATTGTTCAACCCCTAAAGTGTCCAAGGCACTATCAACATGGGTTGAGCCACTTGTGTGAGCTGGGAACACTGACCTCTTCCACCACCCTTTGCTTACCCCTGGAGAGGAACACGAGATCATTGCTTGTCCTGCAGAGAAATTCCAGCCGGGCTTGTTGCTCATTTTGGTGTTTAACATTCCCATAGATTATCCAGCACTGCCTGAGAAAAATGTGCTTGGAAGCAGCGGAGTATTGTGTCTGGGGAGAGCAGTGGCTGTCCCCAGGGACCTCTCCTTCTGCAGACCTTTCCTGCCAAGTCTCAGTTCTGACTATATCTTTCCTGCCAGCTCCAAAAGCCCTGGAGGCCCCATCTCTGCAGGAGGCTGAGATGGGCATGTCCCCAACCACCTGGTCCTCACAGCGCTTCAGACCAGGGAACCTACCCACTCCCACAGTTCCTGCTGCAAGGGCACAGAAAGGCTGGCTCTGTCATCTTGACCTGTCAGCTGGGGATTTGGAGGGCATTATTTGGGAGTTGGCTGCATTTTGGCTGCAAATTTTTGTCATCTTAAAGCTGCAGTTCAGGAGCCAGATAGCCACCAATGCTTGCCAAAGCTCTGGGCTCTCCTCCAGCCTGCAGGCACTGGCCCAGGTTAAGGAGGACATACAAGTCAGCCTCTCCTGGTATAACCAAGGCTCTAATCCTGATGATATAACCAAACATGGTGCTTGCGGGGGTGAATTATTCCATGGTAAGAAGCAAACTTAATCAGCAATAGCCCCCATCATCAGCAGCAGGCCCACACTGCTGCTCTGGACCTCTACCACCACATTCACCATCCTGGCGATATCCAACCCTGGCCTTGGCTCCTGCAATATGTCTTGAAATTAGGCACGATATGGACACTTCTCTCTTCCTCTACCAGTACCTCATTACTATTTGAGCCATGATATTCTTGGCGTGTCTCCCCCTACTTGTGGAGGAAGATGGAAAAAGCCACTTATTTCCATCCTGGAATTCAGAAGTATTACAAAAAAATCATGGAAAACACAAGCTCTGTGATTATCACAGACAGGTAATGTTGATCAAGTCTCTGCTGTAAACCCTTCATGGCTTAGAGTTTGCCAAACCCCAGATTTGACTGCCAGGACATCTGCCTCCACTGGAAGATTTTGCAAGCACTCAGCTTAAACAGGTCAGCAATTCCTCAGAACAGGCTTTGGGAAAAATATGTTGCTTTATGCACGATGAAAAGCTCCTCAAAGCCACTATTCAGAAGTTCGAACCACTTCATTTTGGAGCAAGAGCTCACAACCAGTTATCTTTTGGAAAATTCAGCTACATTTGATCAAATTATACATCTCCAGAAGTCTGAGTTTACACATCACGTCCCATGGAAAAATAACATCTGTTCATGTAATCCCACATTATATCAGAATGCAGGCAAATGAAATTGCCCAAGCAATCAGAAAAGTTTGGGAATTTATTCACAAAATTTGAGTAAAACATTTTGGCATTGGAAAATGCAGATCTGTCAAAATTTAAACCTGCAAGAACATACTTTTTTCATTTTGCTTGTTAAAAAATGAGAAAGGTATAAATTTGAAGATGTTGAAAGAACTCCCATATATACATCTGTGCAAAACCTTTCCAGATTTTTCTCTCACAATGACACGTTATTTAAAGTTTCACATTGCTGCATTTTGAGTTTTCTTAAATGAAAAAAAAGACCAAAACTCATGTAAAACATTTCAAATTTTCTGAAATATAAAGATTTTTCTGTTCTGACCTGAGCATTTTTTTAAAGTGCCCAGTTGTGAGCAAAAAAATGATGTATCGACTCTTTATTTGTAACACAACAGAATTTTTTAAATGTCAGAAGGGGCCACTTGCTGAAGAGTCACCTTCCTAGCTCATCACCTCTCCAGCAGACCTGGATGGTGCTTTTCAGTGCTCAGATCTGTGATGAAAGCATTGCCCCTGGGTGAGTGTTGTGGCACCCGAATCACATTCTTCATCCAGCAGCCTCTCTGCTCACCTGCCATTCACTGTTCCCACACATGGTCTTGTTTTAGTAAGGTTGTGAGCACAGGGCAGGTGCTGTGTGTGTTCCTGCCTTCCTCCTAACCAAAGAGACAAGATCCTCTAAGGATGTCCTGCTCCTGCTGCTTTGCACATGATTAATAGCAATAGTGCAGATATCCTGAGATGTGCACCCAGTGCTCACCACGGGGCAGTGGCTGGGACACCACATGCTGCACATGCCGGGTCTGAGATGCAAGTGAAATTGTCACCCTGGCTGCAGCCATGAGACAGGGCTATCTGGAGCCTGGATAGCTCTTGCTCAGAGAAACAGGAACAGTGGGGAGGGCAAGAGGGAAACCTGACCGAAGGGCCAAGGGCAAGTAGGATGTGCTGAAGTTTGGGAGCACACAGTCCCAGGAGATGTGTCTCTGTCTCTCTCATAGATTTACTTTCTTTGGGATAATGGTGGGACATGTCTCAACCCTCATTATATCCCCTGCCCTTAGAGATAGGTCCTTAATGTGCAAGGGAGGGCTGTGCTGGAGTCCCCATCTGCCAGAACAAGTGCAGATGCCAGGTGAGCACACACCGATAAGGGCAGGACAGGGCTGGGTGAGTGTGCCCAAATGAGCACACAGTCATGAACAGTGCACAGAGCTGGGTGAGTGTGCCCAAGCGARCAGGTGTTTCGGGGTGGCATGGTGTGAAGCTCTGGGAAGGTTTGTCTGAATGCACTCTGCAGACTGGTTTGGCATGGGTGAGGCAGATGTTTTTGGGGCCCAGCAGCCCTCAGCAGCTCTGTAGACAGGGAGAAGCCCTCCTTGGTCACTGCTAGTCTAAACGTTGCAGAGCCCCATTGTGGCAGGGGGGTTCTCCCAGTGGAACCTTTGGCCACAGGCAGCCTGGAGCCCATTCTTGGCTTGCATCCATCATTGCTCAGATCTCTGTGCTGTTGTTAGCAGGGACAAGGGGAGACCTCGCAGGCTGGAGGAGCTGGCTGCCTTCCTACTCGCTGTGCCAACCGTAATGCTAGTTCAGGAATTTCCAAACAAACCCACATCTCCCCAACAAACCCAGAGGCCATGAGTATCCCCTGGCATGCTCACAGAGTGTCACTGCAGCCCCACAGACTTGCACAAGGTACAAAGGCAAGGGGAACATTTGGCATTTCTCCTATTTCAAGTCCCCAGTGATGCAGTGCTCTCTTCTACCCTCTCCTCCTCTCTGTGTGGCTCAGGGAGGGCCACCAGCCCAAGACATCACCATGCCCCTTCCTGCCCAGGCACCAGGCCTTCAGAGGGTAGGGGCATGTGAGGAAGGGGAGCACAGGATGGCCTTAGGGCTTGGCACCAGGAGCTGCATGCTCAACACTGTGCAGGTGCAACAGCCAGGGACCTGCCCATGCTCAGCACCTGACTGGGCATGCACAGCACTCCACAGAATGGGCCCGGATTTCCATGAATGTCCAAGAGAGACACGTGCCCCCATGCCCGTTCATGTTAACCTCAACCAATCTCTCCAGGCAGCCTGTGCTGCCCTGGAAACCTCTTTACACAACCAGCCCCAAGGGAAGCAATGGCTGGCTGCAAGGACACTATGATTCACCTGTCTTCCTGAGGGTAGTAGAAGATGGGACACTGCTCTCCTCTGCCACAGTCTCCATGCATCACTGTGGTGCAGACACCCTGCAGTAAATGCCACTGACAGYCCAGGGCAGGCAACCAGGACTCCTTCCTGGGCCAGGCAGGAGAAGCAGGAATGAGGGCATTTGGTGACTGGCTGCAAAAAGCTGGGCTTGTTTACCCCAGCCATGTTTTTCAGGTCTCCATCCAGGCAGAAGGCAGCTGCCTTTGTTAACCCCAGTCTAGCCCCACTGACCAGACCACACTGGACCAGTACTGAAGGACTCATGCAGGGTGTGTATCTGGCATGCATGACCTAGAGCAGAGCAGATACTTGACAAAAGTTTCATCGTTTGGTTTCCACCAAGCTTTCGGTTCTGCTTAAGCCAGCTTTTACATTAAACACACGTGAGGTGATAACTGCCGGCAGCTCTTTGTACTTGCCAAGATAATTCCCCAGTGTGCTGTTTGCCTCTCTTGTTGCATCCCTGCTGGTGTTGCTTCTCTCCCAAAGCTCTTCTGAGCTGTCCCTCCCCCTTATCAGTCAGCAGTGACATATTTTATCCACTCTCTTCAGCTGATCACACTGGTTTCCTGCTACATTTTTGAGGACAAACCTTTCTGCTCCATCCCACGCAGCCCATCACCCTTGTGATCACTCCACTTGGTGCCGCAAAGTCACTTCATTAGCTTCTCTGGATCTTTCCGTCAGCTTCTGCTCTGCATCATGCCCATGCTGGCAAGAGCAACTTTTTGATTCATCTTCTGCACCACAGCCACCACAGCAAGTTCCCAACCAAACCTCCGATGCAAACAGCGATAGCCACAGCACATCTGTGGGTTGCAATGGCTCCATCCATACTACTAAAGTAAAAAAAGCCAAGACCTATTCCCCAGCCCCATGACCAAATGGCAGGGCCTAAAATCTCTAGGAATGATGACTAAACTCTCTTCATCCCAGAAGAGGCTGGCTGCCTTCAAACTGAGAAGGGTGGCTGGGCTGAGCCAGGTACTGCACTGCACCCAGGTACAGGCAGGGGAATGGCTGGTGAGCCCTGGTCAAACCGTGCCCAGGGGTGCTGCCTGCCCAAGGCCATGCTCTGGTCCCTTTGCTCACCTGGACGCAGCCAGTAGGTCTCAGACACACTGCTATGAATGTACAGAAACTGTAGAGTGAAAAAAAGATCTCCATGTGCTGTTATTGCCTTTCATCCCACCCGTAGAAAGTGCTTATCTCACTCCTGAAGGACTGGGATATTAACAGCAGCAGCAACAATATGTCCAATACTTGGGGGGCACACGGTCCCCCCAGGTTCCTACAGGCAAGCTGGCCTCCCCCTCGTCTGAAGTCCTCACCAAGCTAGCTCCTATTTCGGGGGCTGCAGGGAAAATACCCTCCTCAGCCACTTTACTGCACCAGTCTGGGATACTCCAGAGAAATGACAGCAGCAGCTCAGCACAGCTCCCAGCCTGAACCTTCAGGAAACAGTCCTGTCCACAAGCTTAGCAGCAAACCCTGGCTGCCTTGTTCCCATCCTGGTCCAAATTCTCACAGCGTGGGTGGGTGGGAAGCTCCCTGAATTGCTTCCCCACTTGCTGAAATGGGCTGAAATTCAGAGCTGATCACATTTTCCCCTGCGCCTGTCAAAGCCCAAATGGGAAGCCCAGTAACCGACATATAAAGCTACTACTGATAGCAGCACACTTGTTCCAGACAAAAGATCAGGAGACATATGTCATAAAAAGGCAGAGATGTCTTCCAGATGTTTTGGTGTGTTGGGTCTGCACAGATGTTTTCGATGTCTGCCCATAAATGTAAGAAATGTAAAACATTTGTGTCCCACAGATGTAGAGATTAAATTATGCAAGAGATGTGATAAATCTCTGGGTAATGCGAGAAGACCATGAACTATTCACATTCATTGTTTTTACTAAAATCAGCCCCATTTTCCAGAATGCGGCTGTGAAGGAGACTTTTATTGTTATTAAATGTGACTAAACATTACGTAGGATGTTGAAAAGCAGCACATGGAACTATATGAAACCATATATTGCAAACAGTCTTGCAAGACCTTCAGCGTGGAGCAGCTGGCTGAGCTGCGAGGTAAATGCTGGTGCACCTTGGAGGGGGGTCAGGTGGGACACAGGCGTGATGATGTCAGAGCAGCCTCTGGCCAAGCTGAGACACTGCCTGCAAGGGCAGCCTGCAGCTGCCCACTGGTGCTCTATGTGCAGGCAAGCGGAGCCTCTCCTGCCCCCATGACCACCCATGCTCTCTGCAAGCCAGACGTAGGCTTGAGCAGGCGTTTGCAGGTCAGGAGGATGCATAGCTGTGTGCTGTGTGCCTTCCTCCGAGCGCACATCCGCACATGGGAGAGAGCTCAGCCAGGCGGTAGGGTGGGAAAAGGCATGTGCACGTGTTTTCAGGCAGGTTTTGGAGGGCAGGAAGAGGCAGCACACGCCAGTAAGGCAGAGTTTGAAATAACCTACAGGCCATGGCACTGCCAGGGCAGAAACGAGTACAAAGATGCAGTTGTTGATACTTTCTTGTGATATTCCATGCCAGCCTAGCACTTTATACTAAACTTCCACCTGAACCTCATTCTTCCTCAAGGAAGTTCAGGTGCTGATTACATTTCCAAACCAAGCTCAATCCCAGAGTAGATTTTGCACACACCTGCTCAGCACAGCAAGTCCCAGGTGTGGGTGGAGCCAGGGGCTGAAACGTACTGCTCCAAAATCCTGCAGAACACCTCTTACTTCCAAACACACACACATCCTTTAGCACTGACCGCCCGGTCCACACTCTAGCCAGGCTTCATTGCACGCCCACCACATCACTGCCAGGAACAAGTGACATGTCCCCAAGGAGCGAAGGCCTCGTGCCCCACAGGCTATTGTGCTTGTGCTTCCCAGCTCTCCCTGCTGTTACATCAGAGAAAAGCATGAGTTTTGCATCTATCTTTGTCAGGCATGTTGAGGAGAAACTGTGCCCAGATTTCACAGCTTCCACGATATGCCTTTCACCCGGGGAATTTATTGCTATGCTCCCTGCATGGCAGCCACAAGGGAAAGAAAGGTCCCTATTTTGGGGCTTGAAATTCAGCCTAGCTATATCTCAGCCTGCCCCGCGCTGACCCCACTGCCTGTGCCTGGCCAAGGGAGCTCTGCGCACACCTCCCAGGTGCCCCAGGTTGGGCTGTGCATGCACTACAGCTGCGTGGATGGCAGCAGGTAAGCAGACAGCTCTCAACCGCCCTGCTGCCTTATCTTGTCCTGTACTCCATGACACCTGGGATGTCCTGGAGCAATGTGATGCAGGCTGGCAGCATACTGTCACACTGGAGGACACCAGCTGCTGCCCAGCTAAATAGGGATCTCGGCTCAGCTTTGCACCACTCATCTGCTTTGTGTGGGAAGTACCCATGGTCCCCAAGACGTGACTGATACCAGGTAGGAGTAAGAAGCGCTTAGAGCAGATTCCCAGGCCAGATAGACAATTCACTCCAGCTCCAGCAGGTCTTTTGTCTCATGAATTGAGTGCTGGCTAGCTCAGCTACTTGATTAATGTCTGTACCCCTTTTAATTTAACTGGTGCAGAGAAGAGCAGAGCAAGTGTTCCCAAACCCTCACCCCATCCCTGGGCCTGCTGAGAAGTGTCAGAGGCTCCGACTCTCCTGTCGTTAGGAAGACCTCAGTGGTTCCCCATGCCAGTGTACTAAATCCTTGCTTGCATCAAGGAGACATGGCATTTTCTTGGGAATCCTCTCTGCTAAGAATATCCTCTATTTATATATTCACCAATGTGGGGGCGGATGGGAAGCAGGGCAGTGAACTGAATGTACTTGGAAGATGTCTGTGTTTGTTACTATAGAGCTGTGTGGCTGGCTGTGTCTCCGTTTGCAATAATCACGTGTGATTACGGCACTAATGACAGCCTCAGGGGTTGGTTCTGCCCTGACACCCGCCACCCAATGGTGCTCGTTGCTCACAGAGCCCCTGCAGTGCCTCCCGCTGGCTTTCACTCTGGCAAGAGAGCATGGACAAGGTGTGCATCAGCACAAGCGCAGTGCACATGTTTGTGTGTGTTCATGTGTGCATGTGAGGGTCTCCATGGTTTCCCTGGTCTTGTAACCACCAATACACATACCCATGTGTACAAGCAATGCCAGCACTAGTGCCATTTGTAGGAGCACTGCTATTTGGCATGGCACCAGGAGGTGGCATTTGCCCCAGCAGAAGGCAGCAGCTCCCCCCTGGGGAGCAGGTGTCATCTTGGGTATCTTCTCCTTGGTGGACTTGGCAGTGTTAGGTTTACGGTTGGACTTGATGACCTTAAAGGTCTTTTCCAACCTAAATGATTCTATGATTCTGTAATTCCTTTCTGCAAAGCCTGGGCTCCGAGTCGGTCAGTGGCAGTGCATGCATCCTGATGGCAAGAGGGTGGTAGGTCAAGGCGCACTTCTGCATTCATCTCATCTGAAGGCTATGGCAGGTAAAATAGATCAGTCGGGGGGTTAATTCCTCTTTCTACATCAATCTCAAAGGGAAGCTCCTGAGACCAGCTCCTAACTTCTGCTTATGAGCTACCCAGAAAATCACTGGTTCTGTGTTTTGGTCTCATATATCTGTTGCTAGGGAAAGAGGATGGCTCCTGTACACCTAGTGGAGAACAGGCTGGTAATTAAAGCCCTGAGTAGATCCTGTTTGCCCAGAACAAAAGGTCAGGCAAAACCTTGTCAAGATGAGGTTTTCCATCTCYTCTGCAGAGGGCTGGGGCATGGGCATGTCTACACCCATTCTCCTAGAGAAGCTGTCGGCTTATGGCTTAGACGGGTGTACTCTTTGCTGGGTAAAAAACTGGCTGGACGCCTAGCCCAGAGAGTTGTGGTGAACGGAGTTAAATCCAGTTGGTGGCCAGTCACAAGCGGTGTTCCCCAGGGCTCAGTTTTGGGGCTGGTCTTGTTTAACATCTTTATCAATTATCTGGATGAGGGGGTTGAATGCTCCCTCAGTAAGTTTGCAGATGACACCAAGTTGGGCAGGAGTGTTGATCTGCCTGAGGGTAGGGAGGCTCTGCAGAGGGATCTGGACAGGCTGGATTGATGGGCCGAGACCAATTGTATGAGTTTTAACAGACCAAGTGCTGGGTCCTGCACTTCGGTCACAACAACCCCAGGCAATGCTACAGGCTTGGGGAAAAGTGGCTGGAAAGCTGCCTGGCGAAAAAGGACCTGGGGGTGTTGGTTGACTGAACATGAGCCAACAGTGTGCCCAGGTGGCCAAGAAGGCCAACAGCATCCTGGCCCGTATCAGGAATAGTGTGGCCAGCAGGAGTAGGGAGGTGATCGTGCCCCTGTACTCGGCCCTGGTGAGGCCGCACCTCGAATACTGTGTTCAGTTTTGGGCCCCTCACTACAAGAAGAACATTGAGGTGCTGGAGCGTGTCCAGAAAACGGCAATGAAGCTGGTGAAGGGTCTGGAGAACAAGTCTTATGAAGGAGTGGCTGAGGGAGCTGGGGTTGTTTAGCCTGGAGAAGAGGAAGCTGAGGGGAGACCTTATCGCTCTCTACAACTACCTGAAAGGAGGCTGTAGAGAGGTGGGTGTTGGTCTCTTCTCCCAAGTAACTAGCGATAGGACAAGAGGAAATGGCTTCAAGTTGTGCCAGGGTAGGTTTAGATTGGATATTAGGAAAAAATTCTTCACTGAAAGGGTTGTCAAGCATTGGAACAGGCTGCCCAGGGAAGTGGTGGAGTCACCATCACTGGAGGCATTCAGAAAACGTGTAGATGTGGCACTTTGGGATATGGTTTAAGTGGGCATGGTGGTGTTGGGTTGATGGTTGGACTTGATGATCTTAGAGGTCTTTTCCAACCTTAATGATTCTATGATTCTATGATTCTATGATTCTATGATTCTATGAAATGAATTATGCACTGGGTAGGCTCATTTCTCTCTGATGGGGATGGCTATCTTTGGGATGTTTAAAGACCAAAGCTGAAGGAGAAGATAGAAATTAATTCCCCTCAGGCTGAGAGTCAGGAAGGCAAGGACAGCTTTGAATAGGAGAGAACATACAACGGCTATACTGGGTCAGCCCTATATCCCCCTGTGCCAGTATGCCCTCTCCAGTGGTTGCCAGTTATGTATGCTGAAGGAGTACGTAAGACAGCAAGGATCTCTGCTATGTTACTTCTCTGTGCAATTCCCAGCCTTTGGATCTGGTGAGCAAGAAGTTATCACTGGACCCTTGTGTTTAATAGTCTCAATGATTTTTCTTCCTGAATGTAATTGCTTTTTGAAGCCCGTTATACTTTTGGCCTTATACTGTCCCATGGTAATGAGTTTAATGATGAATTATGAGTTGTGTGAAAAAGTACTTCCTTTTATTTGTTTTAAATCTGCTACCTGACAATTTCATGGAGTGCCTCCTATTTACTGAACAGAAAGAAGCAGTGACTGACCGTCCCCTAACCACCTTCACCAGACTGCTCCAGACTGCTGTACACCACCCCTATCACCTCGCTCAGATGTCTCCTGTTGAAGTGAAAAAGCCCTTGTCTATTTAGTGGTTCCTAGGGACACCATTAAATGCCTGTGGTCATGGTGATTGCCCTTTTCTGGTTTTCTGAACTCTCCCGAGAAGGGAGGTGGAGGAGACAGGAATGGATATTCCAGCCAGCTTGGAGCATGGGGATGCTGTGGACTTACCATGGCAGAACTGCATTTTCTGTTTTGTTCCCAGTTCTGTTTTGTTCCCAGTTCCTCCCCTAATCATTCCCGACATCTGAATCCCTTTCTTGCCCCCCACCGAGCTGATGTTTTCCGTGACCTAGCCCAAGAACCCCAGATTTCTTTCCCCAGAGGTAATTGCTAATTCAGAGCCCAGTGCTCAGTTAGCAGGGAGTCCAACCACTACATTTTTTTCATTCTGTTCCAGTTTGGGCTCGGATGTGACTGAAGATATTCCAGTTCAAGTCCAGGCTAATAGCAGTTCATTAGCTGTTTGCATGTAAAAATGGCCTGGGGTCACAGGAGGTGCCCACAGCACAGAGCTTCAGCCAAGGATGGGCATGAGCCCCTGCCACTTGTTCCCCTCTCCTTGGGACCTCTCCAATCCCAGCACAGCTTTTCTTTCGTCCCTGGTCTTCATGCTGCTGAGGAGCCACTGTGTTGTGCTCTGCTGGGCCACAACTGGTGCCAGCACTGTGACAGTGGGATGGGGGAGAGGAGCTGAGGGTGTAACAGACATGCAGTGAGTTACACCAGAGGATCGTGGTAGGCGATGGGGGGTGACGGGCACCCACAAGATTTGTTAGCAACAGCATTCAAGTCCTCCACTATGGGAAAAGGGGAATCACGCAGTGCCTGGCTGTCCCACACTGGCCAAGCAACAGAGTGAGAGGTCACCAAAGTAGGTGCAGAAAGCTCCCATGCTAGGTAGAGCCAACAGTGGTGTCACATCTTGCTTTGCAGTGGTGGCATTAAGGTGGGGAGATATGCATGGCAGGGGATAGGTGTGTCTCCCTCGGGATGCAAGTGCCTGTGCTGAATGGGACCTCACTGTGAGGTTTCAGGCCAACCATCTTTCCAAATGCTTCATCAGGTTTGTGCTCAAGAATACTTCCAGGTTTGACATTTCAGTTTGAGAAAGAATAATTGCTGACTCTTGCTGTTTGCTTGGTTATAGGGTGGGGTTTTGTGTAAAGGATGGGCACAGTGTAAGACATTTCTTTCTCCCTCCCACTGAGCATCAGTTTAGCTATTTAGCTCTTACACTGCAACGTTAACTTCCTTCCACCTTCTCCTATATGGATCTGAGTCAGGGCCACTTTCTGATGAGCTTCATACTATTTATGCTTTGAGAAATGTTTTATTATTGGCTTTTATGCTTTTAGCAAGTTTTTCCTAAAAATATTTTTGGCCTGTCCTTATTATGGATGTTACATCTAACAGACATACTTTATACTCCATTCTATCTTCCTTCTTTGGAAGTTATTTCAATTTTGATGAATATCTCTTTCTTCTTGTAAGTTCTTTCACTACTAAAGCATGACATTTTTTTTTCTGGATATTTTAGCACATTCTAGATTGGTTGTATGTAATTATTCCAAGTGTCTAATACTTTGTCTTTAGACAGTTTTTATGCCTTCTGTAAATATTTTACCCATTCAGCTTTTCTTTTGAAGTCCTTTTTAACTGCTTTTGTATTTTTATCTTGTTCCCATTCTTAAAATTAAACTTCAGGACAGATTTCTTTGTTTCTTTTTCTTTCTTTCCTCTTTTAGTCTCTAAAGGATTTGACTTTTTGGGAGAAGTTCTCTTTGGTTGTGGACCCAGCAAGGTCCAACAGATGGTGACTGCAGAAGTCATAGAGAGAATCTGTGGTCCACTGGATCAGCCACCATCAGAGATAGATCCTGAACCTCCCCACAAAATTCTCTGACAAGACACCTGTCGTGGTTTAAGCCCAGCCGGCAACTAAGCACCACACAGCCGCTCGCTCACTCTCCCCCGGGTGGGACGGGGGAGAGACGGGGGAAAGAACATGTGGGAAAGGAAAAGAAACTTATCTGTCTCAGAAACTCTCTACCTTGTGTGCTAAGCAAGGAGTAACATGCTCCAGATCTTTGCACACCTGCATCTGTGTACCTATGCATCAGGCTAAGTAAACGGTGAAATGACTAACCCGATCACCAGCATCTAGGGAAACACTGCACATGTATGCTGGGGGAGCCTCAGCTGGCAGACACCTGCGCCGGGACCTGGCTTATTGTCCTGGTTAAATTTTTAAATTTTTTCCTAGTGCTATGTTTTGGATTTAGTATGAGAAGAATGTTGATAACACACTAATGTTTTTAGTTGTTGCTAGGTAATCTACTAGTCAAGGTCTTTTCAGCTTCCCATGCTCTGCCAGGTGCACAAGAGGCTGGGAGGGAGCATAGTCGGGACAGCCAGCCCAGCTGGCCAACGGGGTATTCCATACCATGTGATGTCATGCTCAGTATATAAATAGGAGGTGTGGTCCAGGAAGTAGCAATCGCGGCTCGTTATCAGTCAGTGGGTGGTGAGCAATTGCATTGTGCATCACTCATTTTGTATATTCTACTATTATTATTATTATTATTATTATTATCATCCTTTCTTTTTCAGTTCTATTAAACTGTTTTCATCTCATTCCACGTATTTTACTTTTCTTTTTTTGATTCTCTTCCCCATCCT